>CM046874.1:557132264-557627615 GCA_025667525.1 Glebionis coronaria
GAATGAGTCTCCTGCCTTAAGTCTACCAAATCATCATCATCTATCGTGTGGTGACGACTACCTGCACGCTTGTTAATGGATGCATCGTTTTCCAAAAAATAATGTATGATCAACTTAATAAACCTAGGGTACTGGTAGATTTTAACCTTACCCTTTGTGTTTGTGAAGAGTTGAAAAGTAAACTCCTCCCACAGCAGTGATGCATAATCAATACCCATACCTTTAAACATACCATAAAACATCTTGATGATTGGTGGACGAACAGCATCAAAACCAGTTGTTTTGGGTGTTAAACATCGGCTTAGAATCCCAAAAATAGCTTTCCATGGTTGACCAACTTTGGCAGTAGTAAACTCAGACGGGGTTCGTATGTCAAGACATCCAATGGCGGTGAAAATCTCCATGATCTGGTCCTTAGTCGGGTTGGCTGAGTATGATAAGTCTTTGAGTGTTGGCCGAAATCCAAAAATCTTCCTAAAGTCTGACACAGTAAGCGTCTGCTGCTTGTTGTCCAAGGAAAAAGTGATTTTGTTCGACGTCCTCTCTTTGGTAGCCCAGAACTCGTAAAGGTAGTCATAGGGCACTGAAGCACTTCTCCTTAGCGCATGCTTGAAATGAGATTTATCAAGCATGGCTGTACCTACCTTAAATCCATTATGGGTAGAGTGAGATACCTCCTTCAAACGAAAGTTGTTCGGAATAAACTTTAGAGTCTTGGCTTCGGCAATGGCGGTGGCTCTGGTGTGTTGTATTTGTTGTACTGTAGGGTTAGTCATCGTCTCTGCTTAAGATAAAACACAAAGGTTGAAACATACAAATATGAATCTCAATATGACTTTAAACCTAAGCATAGAACATATGACCTAATCCCTTAAGCTTGTAAACCATTCAAACATCTTCTATACGGAATAAACATTCAATTCGGAATATTTGGTCTATGCGGAATATAAACCCTATGCGGAATAATAGGACTATTCGGAACATAAGGCCTATGCGGAATAAAAAGTCTATTCTGAATAAAATGTCTATTCGGAACATTGGGCCTATGCGGAATAAATTCCTATTCGGAACATTGGGTCTATGCGGAATAAAGTCCTATTCGGAACATTGGGCCTATGCGGAATAAATTCCCTATTCGGAACATTGGGTCTATGCGGAATAAAATCCTATTCGGAACATTGGGCTTATGCGGAATAAAATCCTATTCGGAAAGACTTTGCCTATGCGGAATAAATTCCCTATTCGGAACATTTGGTCTATGCGGAATAAAATCCTATTCGGAACATTGGGCCTTATGCGGAATAAAATCCTATTCGGAAAGACTTTGCCTATGCGGAATATTCAGTCTATTCGGAAAACAGCTTCTATGCGGAAAGATTTCTCCATGCGGAAAGTTCTTTCTATTCTGAATGAAACCGTTATTCGGAAAGTCATTCTTACTCGGAAAGTTTTCAACACTTATATATTTTCTAATTAAGCATGAAATCGTTTGATTCAAGTGTTCTAAAGGCCAAATTAGTGCAATTAGAGCCATTCCGAATCATCCCCAGGCAAAAACCCCAATTTAATTAACCCTAATTGAAGCAGAAACTAATTCGCTTGATTTTCAACAAAAACAGATAAATAACTTGATTTGCATGAATGATGAATCCGATTGAATACCTTTTTTTGAAGATCTGATCTAGAAGATGTTGGATTGAATTTGTTTTGTTTGATTTTCGTGTGTCTGAATGCTAGGGTGTTAATGGCGACTAAAGAAAAACAAGTAAACAGTGAAAGAAGAAAGGGAACGGGGGTGGGTGAATTTGACTAGGTCAAATTTTTTACAAGTTTGACCTATTGTCAACTTTACCCCCTCAAATTTTTCTACTTTCAACAAGCAAAGTTCTTTTGTTTTTCCAAGTTCTAATTCTTGTCATTTTGACCCTATTTTATGGTAACTACCCGAGCCTTAGTGATTAGCTTATCTTAACCCAAGCACAAAACTATTCATGACAAGCTTATAAGCAACAACAAGACAAATGCCAAAGCAATCCAACCATTAACCATTAAGCTTTTTGAGTTTCCTTGAAAACTTTTGAAGATCTTTTTGATGTGAAAGATGATGTAACATTTTCTCCCCCTTAAACGATGACCCGTTTTCTATTTAAAGAGTTGTAGTCATTGTTTAACGAGGCACAGGATGATGAAAAACATTTCCCAATTGATATCTTGAAAAAGTTTGATTCGTGGTGTCAATAAGATTTCTCTTATTTTAACAAATTAATGCACTGAGACGTACACTGATTCGTGTTAGACCAAGTTGTAAAGTAAACTTGATCCCTTTGCATGATTTGGCTTGTAAATCACGCCCGAGAAAATTAATTCCCGTTGTGAGCCAACGTTTTCCAAGGAAATACGTGACTTGAATATGAAAACCGGGTTGCAGTCAGAAATAACTACAAGCCATTATGGGCATGTTTTAAAATTGTACAACTTTTATACGGACTCTATTTATGGCACCGTGTCAATATTAATCGACATTTCTAAGGCCGTAAATATTACCGTACTAAAAGACATGCCCGTTTTAAAACGAAAAATATTTTTGGTTTTTCTTGATTTTATAATTTTTATGGTTTTTCTAGGTTTTATATTTTTTATGGTTTTTCTTGGTTTTATATTTTTTATGGTTTTTCTTGGTTTTATATTTTTGTATTTTCTTTTTGTGTTTTATATATTTACGATAATATACATGATCACGAACAAAGGATACTCTGAATAGTTTACCACGACTATTCAGCTGATTCTTCTGCCAACTCTTTGAGAGTCGCTGGAGTGACTGATTTCATGCCAAACTTGTCGATCAAAAACTCGATTCGTCCTCGATCTAAGGCTTTGGTGAACATATCCGCCAGCTGGTACTCAGTAGTGACAAAATACAGCTCGATTACTCCGTTCTCCACCTGCTCCTTAATGAAATGGTAGCGAATGTCTATGTGCTTGGCCCGGGAGTGTTGAACATAGTTGCAGCAAAGGGCAATGGCGCTCTTGTTGTCACAATACATCGGGATTTTGTTGAATCCCAAACCGTAGTCAGTTAATTATGATCTCATCCAAAGGACTTGAGCACAACAACCGGACATGGCGATGTATTCAGCCTCCGTGCTTGATATTGCAGCGCTTTTCTGCCTTTTTGAAGACCAACTGATCAATCTATCTCCAAGGAGTTGCACAGATCCAGAAGTGTTACGCCTCGTGTCTTGACATCCAGCATGATCGGCATCTGCGTATGATATTAAAGCAATCGAGGAATCTTTCGGATACCGTAGACCACGATGAAGTGTTCCTTTTAGATACCGAAAGATCCTTTTAACTACATGTAGGTGCTTTTCGGTAGGCCGAGCCTGATACCGGGCACACATGCATACAGCAAATTGCAAATCAGGCCTGCTAGCAGTCAGATATAGAAGGGTGTCGATCATCCCACGGTAAAGTTTTGGATCGACAATAGTCCCATTCCTATCTTCATCTAACTTGGATTTCTCCACCATTGGAGTGTCCACGGGGTCACAATTCTCAAAGTTATATTTCTTAAGAGATTCTAGAGCATATTTGGATTGATTAATAAAGATGCCTCTGGGATTTTGAGAAATCTGTAATCCTAAGAAAATGAAATTTTTCCCATCATCGACATCTGAAAGCGTGTGGACATTATCTTCTCAAATTGGTTTGACAATTCTATGTTAGTGGCAGCAAAAATTATATCATCAACATAAATTTGTACCAGAATCATGTCGTTGCCTTCTTTGAGAGTGAATAGAGTGGGGTCCACTTTGCCTTTGGAGAAGCCTTCCGAAATGAGATATGTTGACAGGAGATCATACCACGCGCGTGGAGCTTGTTTCAACCCATAGAGAGCCTTCTTAAGCTTGTACACATGATTAGGAAACTCCGTACTGACGAACCCATCCGGTTGACTAACATAAACTTCTTCCCTTAGTTCACCGTTCAAAAATGCCGTCTTCACATCCATTTGATAGACGATCATGTTCATATGAGCAGCAAACGCAAGGAATAGTCTAATCGCCTCCAATCTAGCCACAGGAGCAAAAGATTCCTCAAAGTCTATACCCAAGGCTTGTTTATATCCTCTAGCGACCAATCTAGCCTTATTCTTCAATACCGCACCCATCTCATCAAGTTTAACCTTATAAACCCATAACAAGGTAAGGATGTTCACCTTGTCAGGGAGAGGAACCAATTCCCATACTTCAAGTCGTTGGAATTCGTTTAGTTCCTCCTGCATAGCTTCAATCCAAGATGATTGGGTCATAGCTTGCTGCCAATTTTTGGGTTCAACTTCAGAGAGAAATGCATCAAAGTAACAATAGAGTGCATTCTCTTGTAATTGATGGCGTGTGGAGACTGGTCGATCTAGATCTCCAATAACATTCCTAATTGGGTGATCTTTTGTCCATTTAGTGATATGGTTTTCAATCCTAGGTGGTCTGGAGTGAACAATAGAAGGAGCTTCTTCTGAGGTAGATGCGGCTGAAGGGTTTTCAGGGATCGCTACACCAAAGAAGGGAAGCTCTTGTAAGTGAGCATATTCCAAGTCGTGATCAGTAGAATCCTCTTCCACATCATTAGGCACAAGTAGGGGTGATGATTCAGGTGTAGTTTGAGAATCACTTGGTGAAGGTGTATCCGGTTCAATGTGAATTGTAGATGCATTAGATAAAGGTTCATTATCTTGAGCAACCACTTCAGGTATTGGAGCAATTACTACAGGTGCTGGAACTTCATCAGTCGGGGGATCGAAGAATTCATCAAACAACGGTTGAAACAGTTTATCCCACTCGGGCCTTGTTGGTGGTAAAAATGATGTAGAAGTAGGATTATTGGGAACTAATCCGGAACTAATAGCCCCGGTTCCCATCTCATGAAGCGCGGGTTCAGAGCTGTGTTGCTCAGAAGCCATCGCTGTCAGCTCGTCGAAATCTGCGTCCATAGTTTCTACAATCTTGCCAAGACGACGGTTATAGATTCGGTATGCTCTCTTGAACGGTGAGTAACCAATGAAAATACCTATATCGGCTTTCGGTTGAAGCTTACCCAAGTTCTCACTATTGATGTTTGGATAACAAATAGCACCAAACACATGAAAAAATGAAACATCGGGTTTACGGTCATGTAGAAGCTCATAAGGTGTTTTTCCATGGCGTTTCCGAATGATAGAACGGTTTTGGGTGAAACATGCAGTGGATATAGCCTCTGCCCACAAGAACAATGGAGCGTTCGCGTAAATAAGCATGGTCCTAGCAGCTTCCATAAGTGTACGATTCCGTCTTTCAATGACACCTTTTGTTGTGGAGTGCGTGCAGCGGATGTTTCATGTGAAATACCAACTCCTTCATAGTAATCACGAAGAGTCTGGTTTACGAACTCTGTTCCATTGTCTGTACGAATACGGCGGACAGTGGTATTCAAACGTACCTGAATGAATTTCAGAAAAGTGATGATAGCCTTCGGTGCTTCATCCTTTGTATGTAGAAATCTAACCCATGTAAACCTGGAGAAATCATCCACAATGACGAGAATGAATTTCATACCGCTCACACTTTCAGTTCTCATTGGTCCACAAAGATCCATATGCAAAAGATGAAGTTTTTCTTGATTAGTGTCTTCAGCTTTGGGTTTGTAAGATTTCTTGGTGCTTTTCCCCCTTGAACACGCGGAACATAAATGGTCCTTGTGAAATTTAAGCTTTGGAAGACCACGAACTAACTCGTTTTTAGCCAGATGATTAATAGCATCAAAATTAAGATGAGATAATCTGCGATGCCATAACCATGACTTGGTCTTAGATGCTTTAGAGAGAAGACATACTGGAGAGGCGGCCATCATATCTTGTAGAGACAACGTATAAAGATTTGCACCACGAGATCCCTTCAACAAATCTTTTCCTTCCAAGTTGCGGATGAAACAAGTGTGTTGTCGAAAAGCAACCTCAAGGTTGGAATCACAAAACTGTCCTACTGAGAATAAGTTATGACCAAGACCTTCTACATAGTATACCCTAGAAATCGTCACGTTTCCAATCTGATATTCACCATACCCCATAATCTTTGCTATATGATCATTCCCGAATTTAACCGTACCAAGAAACTTGCTGACGAAATTTCGGAGCATCGAGCGATTTCCGGTCATATGTTTTGAACAACCGGAGTCCCAATACCACAGGATGATTTGGACCACCTGAAAATATCACCACATAAAGACAATGTAGAGGTATCGGAATCTGAGTGTTCCTTGTTATTAGCAGGTACAGATTTAATCATCTTAGATTTGCTAACTCTAGGTTTCTTAGATTTCCTAGCCTTCTTCTTCTTAATTGGTGGTGTAGATTCTAGTTGGCTTAAATCCTGAGGTATTTCTTCACTGATAGGCACTATAATGGGGGCTGACCTAATTAAAGGGCGCTGTTTCCATACTTGAGTGCGAGTGTTCCTAACTAAAGGACGCTCAGACCTAACCTCAATGGATGCATTCCTAGTTAAAGGGCACATTTTTCCATCTATTTTAAAGGTCCTACCAGTGGGACGCCATTGCCAGCCAACTTGGGCACGAGTTCTACCCGTTGGCTTCCATTCAAGACCATTCTTAATTGCATTCATTTCATTCACATGCTCAATAAGACACAAATCATGACGTTGGGAAAACATACATTCATTACAATTCCAACAATTTAAATTAGAATTCACGAATGGTTTTGGCTTCTGCACAGGCGCAGAGCTTTTAGTCTTAACATGATTCTTCTTATTTAAAACTGAACTAGCATTCCTATTGTGAACTTCTACTTTCTTCTTTGTGGCACTACTAGTGGAGGGCTTGATCTTATCTTTCTTGAGTGGCGATCCTTTAGCCTTAGTAGTCTCTTTTAATCCTGTAGAAGGCAAAGTGGGAATATTAGCAGCAGATTTTAAAGGTGCCTTACTTGATTGTGCCAATGACGGTTTTGCTCCTGGAGTCTTATTAAATGGAGTGACAGCAATGGGCCTATTATTAAGTAGTGCAGAACCTGGTGTACCTATGTATTGCAAATATGCCAAACAATATTGAACTCTCTTGATATATTCATGAGCCGAATAATAGTCGCTACTTGAGGGATCTAAGGCATAAAGATCGTCTAAAATATCCCTAAGAAGATCGACATGCTTAATGGCATTCCTCATATAATCATCATAGGTAACTGGGTTTCTCTTATGAAGCGGGTTCTTATAAAGCACTACTGACTTGGTTGTTGGAGCACTAGTGGATGGTGCAGAGTCCGTAGCTAAGTTATCAACAACTTCTTGTCGGGTGAAAAGAAGTGTCTCCTTTAACTCAGCCAAAACCATATTTTTGTCAATGAGCAGGATGTTCAAATCAGAGATTTCCTCGCACTTTTGGTTCAGTTGTTCAACATAAGATTGTTGTTGTGCCGCATTAAAAGCGAAGCGTTCTTCTAGTGAACCATAAAGAGCGGATAGTCCCTGTCTTGTCCGATCCATCTCCCCTAGAACAGACGAAAGTCTAATTTCTAAGACCTGGTTTTTGGACTCTGCAGCCTCTAGTTCCATTTTGAGTGTTTCATGTAATGACACATCTCTCTTCAATCTCATTATCTCTTCCTCTAATGTCTTAACAATTGCAATCATCTTGTCACTTGTCTCAACACCGTTTTCACAAACATTTGATATCAAAAGATTCTCATTTTGAGTTTGTTGTTTTAATTCTAAAGATATACAATGTTGTTCTAGTTGATTAAAGCGTTTTGAAAGTAAATTGTAAGAATCTTGTAGCTTTAAAAACTCAGCGTTAGATTCGTGACAAGACTGATTATCTACCTCATTTACAGTATCAGCAACATTTACAGAGAAATCACAAACATCATCACAAATATCAGTACAAATATTCACAGCATCACAATTAATCATAGTGGATGTAAGCTCATTCGAATAATTAACATTTACAGTAGTAAGCACATATCACGAGATTACTGCAGACAAGAATCGGTCATATTCAGTTAAAATCTTTTCTTTTTCAATTAGTTGTAGTTCGTAAGCGGTGTCCATTTCATAAAACACTTTTTGAACTTCACCAATTTCAAACACAAGATTTTCTTTAAGAGATGCAAAAATTCCTTTTAGACTTTCGACAAACGGATTGATCTCATTTTTAAACACCTCGTTCATATGTTCGAAAGCCCATTCTCCGGCGTTTAGGCCATTTGAAGTCGTACGTTCCAAAATGACCTTGTCAAAATTAGTAAAGTATTGATTAATCTATTGCAAGTTTAACCATACAGTGCTAACAGGTGGAAGATCCTTTGGAATTTCCTTAGGACCTTCCATATTGACAAGTGTAGGAAAAGTACTAGGGTTTTCTTCATCTAATATGTAGGTTGGTGCTGTTAGGAGATCTTTGTCCATATGGAAGCGAATTCTAAAATCCGTTTTTGCAAGCTCCTTATTCAATTTAAAATAATCACACTCGGGATATTTTGCAGAATTGTATGACCGATCCTCATCAACTAGTTCCTTACTTGTTCGATCACCAGGAAAAACAATCGGTTCTAAGGCCAATCCTAATTGAGTTGCATTATAAAGTCTAGGACTATGTCTTAAAGCTTGTTTTGCATACTGTGGATTAGGGGGAAGGCCTTTTTGACATGATAAGTTAAATTCTCTAAATGAAGCATCAAATAAGTGAACTAGTTGAGAAGCAGCGTATTGTCTTAAAATCAAATAATCTAGACTTCTAATCTTATTAGTAGCATTAATCTCCATTTCATTCTTCTTAGATTCGAGTGTTTCAAAATCTGTTTGAAGTTTTTGAAAATTAGTGACCACTAACTCCTTTTCTTTAAGTTCATTAGACAAAGTTGCTCTTAAGTTCTCAATTTCTTGCAAGTGACCCATTTGTTTGTTTCTAAAATGATCATATTCGAGATTAGTTAGAACACTAGACGAGGGCACTAATTCCAAGGTTTGAACTTTCTCGTTGCTTAAGGTAAGCTCATCAGACAAATTCTTATTCTTAGCTAAGGTTTCTAAGAGAGCAGCATTCATTTGGCTAAGTAATGTAGCAGGAACCATGACCAAATCTTGTTGAGCAGGAGTAGGCGTTTGCGAAATGGGTCCCGGTTGTGATTCACTCAAAGTCTGGGGACTCACATTGATATTGCTATCATTGTTTGTCTCCTCATTTGAAAGACTCACCACCGAAGATTCATTCGAGTCAGCACTCTCTTGCACAACTTGATGTGGTTGAATACTAGCATCAGTGGTATTATCGGTGGTATTAATAAGTACCTCAGATCTCTTTTCTGGCCCTAAGCTGGAGATAGTTGCCATGAGAGCAGCCTTTGCAGATTGAAAGTCATCACAGTCTGAGTCATACGCATCAAGATCATCGGCTTGGTAAGCTGCATTCTACGTAGTGACAACGTCTTGTTCAGCAATCCCTGGATCAGCAAGAAATGCAAGCTCCTCTTCATCAAGTGCCCTTCCTTGTGCCTGAGCATTAACCAGATAGATCTTTTCTGCAAACCATTGTCCATCCCTTCTCCTCTTGGGTTTCTTACAATCCCTGGACATGTGACCCTCTTCCTTGCAGTTGTAACATGTAATCATTCTCAACTTGCCCGTGGAATTAGCCCGTGGAGCAGGATTGGCCATTGGTGCCTGATTTACCGTGCGAGCATTGGTGGTTGATGTGGTAGGTCTCCCCTGATATGGTTGAATAGGCTGAACCATGACCCTGCCATTCTCAATAGTAGCTTGTTGACGAGAATTGGATGAATTCCTCAACTGATTGTTGGTAGGAGCTGATCCTCTGTATCCTCGTTTGCTTAAAGTTCTTGTGAGATAAGCAGACATAGTAGTTAGCACTTCAACTGGGTCAGCTCCTTGTTGGAATACAGGAACGGGGACTTCCTCATCATCACAATACATTGCTTGATCTGGATGAGCTGCATAATCACTAGAAGGAATACTCATTTGATCAGGGTAGCTTGTTGGATATGCTGCATTCTCTTGATAAGAAGAATATGAAGGCTGAGCATAAGGTGCAACATTTGCTGGATGAAGTTGTGAAGCATACTGTGGTGAAGGTGCATTGAACCGATATTGTTGCTGATGTGAGGTGGGTGGTTGCGGTAGAATCGAGTATTGGGGGAAGGTTGGTGTCATGTAAGGTGATGGATGATAGGCTTGATGTCCCAAGATATAAGGTGTGTTGTTGTGTGACAAGCTTGGTTGATTCGCCATCAAAGCTAATGAATCTGGGTACATACCGCGAGGAGAACGGTGCATAATCACATGCTTCTCATGCTGCTGAAGAAAAGCATAGATTTGATCTAAGTTGCACTTATGCAAATCCCGGGTTAACTTCACATCGGTAATATACTCACCCCATTCAGCTTGAGGTAAAGTATTCAAGAACTTGGTGTTAACCTGGAAAGGAGCAATCACGAGATTGTATACATTCAGATCATTCATTATAGTAGTGAATCTGAAGTAATAATCGTGTAGTGTTTCCCCTGGGCTGTACGTGAATCTATCAAACAGATCATACAGCTGACACTCCCTTTCCTGTTTGGTGAGAGACGTACCTTGTAACAACACCTTTAGACGTTCCCATAAATCTTTGGCAACCGTATATTGACTAACCATACGATAAATATCATGCGGAAGAGCTTGGAGAAGTGTCTGTAGAGCCTTTTCATCAGCATCAGCAATGAGTTGTTGTGCCGGTGTGAGTTCTTCATATTCTCTTGGTCGAGACACGTTATTTGCCACAATGGTACCATAGTCGAGTGGACCATTCAAAATTGATTTGACCATAAGCCTTCCGTATGTTGGTTTGCCCTTCAAGTATTGCATCATACGGCCCTGCCATGCTTCAAACACCTCTTTAATAAGCATCGGTGGACGACTATCAGTCCCCGTTATGATCGAGATATCCGTAAGAGATGTCATCTGAGGCATTAATGAACTTGGATTCATTGTGATCACTTATCAGACTCAAAGATTATCGGTTGATCGAGCAGTGAAGAAAGGTTGAGAATTTGTGTTGTGTTGGTTGAACTCAAGATTAAATCCACTAAAGATCGTCGAAAAAAACTCAAATACCCCTTGAACTTGCTTATACGGAATAACCCAAACTCAAAATAAACCCTATTCGGAATAATACCTATTCGGAATAATCCTATGCTGAAAACCCTTATTCTGAATAACCCTTATGCGGAATAACCCTATTCTGAAAATGCCCTATTCGGAATAACCCCTATGCTGAATAATCCTTATGCGGAAAAAACCCTTATGCGGAATATTTCTTCAATGCGGAATATTTTGGCAACTGGCTATTCGGAATAATAGGCAATTCGGAAAGCTATTCGGAATATTTCTCCTATTCGGAAAAATTTTGGCTATTCGGAAAAAATTTTGGCTATTCGGAAAGTTTTTGGCTATTCGGAAAAATCGGCTATTCGGAAAGTATTTGCTATTCGAAAAAAACCCTTCTATTCGGAAAGTCTATTCGGAAACTTCTGCTATTCTGAATATTTCTCCTATTCGGAATCCCTATTCGGAATAAACCTTCTATACTGAAAATCTTCCTATTCGGAATCCCTATTCGGGATGTTCTGGAAATAAGTTTCCGAGACTTAAAAAAACAGCTTTAAACCCGATTTTTGATCCAAAACCACAAAAAGTTTTATGATTTTTACCAAAATAAGCTAAACCCAATCCTTATCAATCAATCCCAATAACAAAAACACCAAAAACAACAAGATTCAAGATTGATTTTTTCTAAAGATCACTAATAGATTCAAAAACTAAAAAAGCAACACAATCCTTACCTTCAATCACCCCATAGCTCTTGATACCAAATGTAGAATATTGATAAACTATGAATCTATGAAGTGGGTTGATATTTTCTAGTGAGAGAAACTAGAGAGAGAAAGTGAGAGAAAATGTGTGTGATTTTATTAATATCAAAGCATGTAATGAACAACAACCAACCCCTTTCCATGGTGGAAAGGGGTATTTATACTCCAAGCCTAACATTGGGCTTGGGCCGGTCCATGACAAGCCCATGGACCGGTTCTTACTTAACTTAATAAGTATCATTTAACTAATTGTTAACTACGAGCTATTACAACATAAATCATATTGTGGAGTGACCGATACTTCTAATATACGTTAAAACGTATTTCTAACACTAATGATGAAAACCAATGCTTTTATCAAATTGACAAAACACACAACACCAAAATAAAAATAAACGAGAAAGAAGAAACCAAATCAATAGATAAAAGATACGTCAATCCGTAGAATCAACCATGCTCTTGATACCAATTGTAGGATCTTAGTTTTCTCAGGATTTAGCATTGTGTGGATTATCTATTGAATGGATGATAAATGGAAGAAACTTAGAGAGAGAAAGAAGAGAGAGAAAGGAGAGAAAGATGAGAAAGATGGAAATGTGATTATTGAAAGTGTAAGTGAACCAACAACCCCTCCTAACATGCTAGGAGGGGGGTTTATATAGCCCACCCTACATGTGGGCTATATGGGCTATATTGGATCACGAGCCCAATATCATTGGAGTGACCGATCCTTTCTAAATACGTAAAAACGTATTTCCAACACAGATAGACCTTCAAACGAATATGGAAGTTAGTTTATATATTATAGAATGGATTTGGAGTGGGGATAAGTAAATGGAAAAGGTTAAGACCCTCTGGTCATAACAAACGTTTCATATGTTCAAAATCAGTAAAGTCTGGAAAGGTAAAAGTATATATATACATGGAGGCCTTAACAGTAGCTTTAAGGTTGTGGCCAAATAGGAGGGTTAGCTAACACATGTAAGGGAATAGGGTTGTTTTTACAGGGCATGTTATTTTTGTTAAGGGGGTGTTCGACCCATAGTTTGAAGTATGAAAAAGGGGACTATTTTGGGTAAAATGTTAACGGGACGAGTTATGAACTAAACTAAGTTAAGGACTTTATAGAGGGGTGTAATGAGATTCATATGGCACATAAATGAGGTTAAGTTGTAGGAGAATGTTAGATATCCATCATAGATTGATGAGCCATTTTGGTATTTGGTTCATCTCTTGATTGTATCTGTTTGTGTGTTTAGATTTTTGCTAGAGCGCGGATATTTGGAGAAGCTTGAATCAGGTGAGTTTCATAGTCCCATATGTTTTAATGATTTTGACTTCCAAATGGGATGGAAGAGACACTCGTTATGGTTTTCTAAACTGTTGTTGTGAATGTTTTATGATTGGTGATGGACTTGTGTGTACTTATGTGATTAACTGCTAATTGATTCATGATTGTTTTGTGATTTGACTTGGTACCAAGGGGATGTTGACAAGGCAGGTCCTTGGGATTGGTTCATAGGTGTATGAGCGCCTATGGGACCATGGTGTTTGGAAAGGCTTGGAGCCTTGGAATTGGTTTGGTATGATTAATCTTGAATTGTTAGTTGTTAATGCACATTTGTAACACATTGTCCATATATTTTTATTGTTGGTGGTTATTCACAGCTTATATTATAACTGATTTGAGGTTGGAGTCTAAACCTATGACTCTCACCAACATTATGTTGACGTGTTTTAGTGTCTCTTTCAGGTGAGAATGTGGTTAAGCGTGAGAATAAGAGTGGCTAGCTGGGAGGCTTAGGATTGCGTTGGAGGAACCCCTTTCTTCTTAGTTTTTATATGATGTTTGTATAAGTGATACTTTGTTGACACCTATATATTTGTTTTGTTTATGTTAATTGTTTGTCTCGGGTAAGCGGTAGGGCTGTTACCTACTTACATTGACTCCTGCATTGTTGAGATATTGTCATGACATTTGTAATTGTGTCACCATTTTATGAAATTTCTTATTTCATTTAGTTATCTCTATAGACACGCTATTGTTGTTATGATATCCATACGTCGCGCCCCATATTCCGCCATGGTGGGGTGTGACACATGCTGTCGTCCTTCTTCTTGACGAAAATTAACGATGCACCCCAGGAGGATACACTCAGACGAATGAAACCTCGCTCCAGCAAATCTTGCAGCTGGTCTTTCAATTCATTGAGCTCAATGGGAGCCATGCGATAAGGAGCCTTGGAGATCGGTTTAGCTCCTAGAATGAGCTCAATGCCAAACTCCACTTCGTGGATAGGTGCTATACCCGGAAGTTCTTTTGGTGATACATCAGGGAATTTTGAAACAACTGGCTGGTCTTGAATCGATGGAGCTTCTACAGTAATGTCCTAAATTGTAGCTAAGAATCCTTCGCAGCCATAAGCTAGTAAAGCACGGGCTTGTAAGGCAGAAATGATTTATACAAACTTTCCTGGTATGAAACCATTATGAATGTACTATGGAGATTGAACATCGCCGAATATAACTCGATATGTATAGCAATCTATCGTGGCGTGGTGTTTAGCTAACCAGTCCATGCCTAAGATCATATCAAATTCGCACATGTCCAAAGGAAGTGCGTCGACAGGACGAATCTTATCATCAAATTCTAAGGGAAGATCTCTGTACACATAGGTAATGCGCACAGAGTCTCTCATTGACGTATATATATCTAATATATTCTCAAGTGGCATAGATGTCTTATTAATACGGGAAGCATAAGTAGTGGATATAACTGAGCGAGTCGCACCTGTATCAAATAAAACGCAGGCAGCATGTCCGTACATACATAGATGCTAGTAATGGTACCTGTAGACTTGTTGGCATGATCTTTGGTAATGGTGTACACACGGCCTGAAGCTGGTGGTTTCGTAGGGGCAATACCTAATGTACCAACATTCTCTCCTTTCTTGTAGGTCTTTATCTGATGGCCTGCTTGCCCACACTTAAAGCAAACACCGGTAGCACGACAACATAGTCCAGGATGCCTATGGCTACAAGTAGTGCAGATAGGATGGGTATACCCTCCAGGGGGAACCCTCGCTACCTGAGAGCCCGTTTCAGAAGATATATGTGAGACATGATTATTGGGACATAAACTTGACTACACTGAAAGTTTAAATTATAATACCAAATGAAGCTGAGTGATTAGGCTGCTGACCCTTAGTGTTCTGGTCACGCCCATTTCCAGAGTTCCTGTTATGATGCTGAGATGTTAGCATTTATGTTTTACAAGAGTTTAATATAGAAGAGTTGAAAGTTTTAGGGACCTGTTGTTGTTGTTGGAGTAATTGGCATTTTATGGTAGTTATCACTACCGCTACGCCTGTCTAATCCATAACGGTCATTAGTCTAACCGTTCCCTTGTTGTTGGTCTGCTGAGTGGCCGATTGGGACCAGTCTCCACCCTTCTACCTGAAAGATGCAATTGAATAGAGCAAGATATAAAAAAATGAAAATATTGATTTGAATGAGATGGTAACGCTTGATGACTGAAATTATACCTCTTCTCAGGTCGAGCTGGCTCTTCATAATCATCCCTCTCATGGAGCATCTCCATACTTCGTGGTGCATCAGCCACTTGTGACACATTGGTGAAAGTAGCACATAACAGACGATCAGTAGTCGAGGAGTATAGAGCCCAGAGGAAATGCTTCGCTTGATCTTCAGCTATACCAACAGCGGCACCCAGAAATCCAGCTAACCTGAGGAATCACTACATGAATTCCATGTTGTTCTCACTATCTTCGAACGAATAGCATGTTAGTCCCTCTTTAGTCGTTCTTGATCAGCCCTAGGGAAGAACTGATTGTAGAACAACTTTGTGAACTGATCCCAAGTAAAAGTAGCCAACCATGCAGCACCTCCATTCGTCTAATTGTACGCTCTCCACCATGCTAGCGCATCACCCTCAAACTTGTAGCAAGTCAACTGTGCCTTGTATGAAGGTTTATTAACATCATAACAATTATATAAAACCCTAAACGAGATCAAAGCACACATAGCGGAAGTGATTTAACAAGATCATGATAATAACACAATTGTAATTAATCGAATTAGGGTTACATACCTTTATGCTAAAGCAAATCCACAAGACGAAGAATGGATCACCAATTCGGATTTATACCGTATACTAACAAGATATAGTCTAAAGTAAGACTATATTACGATCTTGTACACAAGTAATACAACGAGCTAACCGCGATTCTAGCTCGTGTAAACCGAGCTTTAACGCTTGTGGAAATCTACCCAACAACCCTAGAGAGGGGCTAGGACTAGATTTATAGCAAACCGAATACCAAGAAAAATCAAACCGAAACCCTTGTGGGTTTGTTTGAGTCGATCTGCCAAAGAGAACAAGAGAGAGATTGTATGTTCAATTATTAGGGTATGGGGATGTTTATATAGGCCTTAATAACCTAAAGTCAAAGATAAAAAAAATAAAAGGCAAGTGACATGTTTCCTTTTTTCTTCCCCCTCCCCTTTGGTGTCGAAAGTCGGCAACACCCACAAGGGGTATTCCAGAATCTTCTTTCCTTCTCTTTTTTGTTCTGCAACGATCGTGTGTACTTAACTCTTAATATTTAATGGACGTTAAAGTTAAAGCTTAGTTTAATTTAATAAATACATAAATATATATTTATTAAATAAATTAATAAATTCAATAAATATATTTATTAAATAAATTAACTCTTTACGTATTGAGTGCAATCCCGTAATCTCGAGTTCGATCCTATCACACGACTATTAAATATAAGTCCATAAACTTTCAGCTCCCACTTGGACATATTTCAAATATCGTGATTACATTGACTAGCGTCTAGTTACACTAGAAATGTCTCTAGTGCAACTCGAGTAAGGTCTTCTAGATAAAACCTTTTAATGATTCATCATTATTATTATCCTTTTATTTCTAATACAACGTTAATAAGGATATGGATCTTAGTCATTCCTTTCATTAAACATTATGTTTCTCGTTCACATATTCAGCAAGATTACCAAAACAAATTTAGGCGTGGCCACACAAACATCTTACTAATCCACGAGGGGCCCAGCTGTATTAAACTCCAAAACGAAATTTGAACGAAACAAATTCCATATTGACTACAAGCAAAACCTATGAATTTTGCAACACTTCTTAAAATAATCCTTATAGCTACCAGTTACGTTTAGCGTCAGATTATTCCACGGAGATGTACTAGATTCATAACAGTTTCCTGGTATCTCAAGTCTAAGGAAGACTATTTATGATTTACTTGATGCCAAAGATCCACAAACTAAAATCATATAATTGGGATATGTCCAATATTCAATTCATCAAATATCATCCAAAATCGATCAATATACTTTCAAGTATACTCTATCGCTATTTTGATTTGTCTTAATTTAATAATATTCCCATATTACCAAATTGACAACGGACATTTAGCATAACAACTTATTCATGGATTAAGTAAAACATGTAAAATAGGATACACAATTAAATAATAAGAATAAAAGAACCCCAATCTTTATTTTATTAAATAATAATGTCATAACATCCTTTATCCAAATACTAATCACAGATTTATTACATAAGTTCGCTAGCTAGTTGCAGCTCAATAGCCTTGGCATGCTTAACTACCTTTGGTCTAGGAAAAACCTTAGTTAATGGATCAGCTACGTTATCATCTGTGTGAACTTTTATTAATTTTATTCCACGAGCTTCAACTTGTTCTCAGATGTAGTGATGTCTACGTTTAAAGTGTATGACACCTTTCATGACTCGAAAATCATTGGCGAATATTATTGTAGCAAAATTGTCGCAATATATATCAATAGGTTCTTTAGTTGAAGGCATCATTCCAACATCTCCAATAAACAACAGCTTCCATTGTAGCTTCTGAAGTAGCCATGTACTTAGATTGAGTAGCATGATTTGCAATCGTTGTCTGCTTCTTGCTCTTCCAGTCAACTGCTCCTCCATTTGTAACAAAAACGTAACCCGTCTGAGACTTCGTATCGTCTTAATCACATTGCGAGGGCACATCACAGAAACCTGTCACATTCAGTTCTGTGTCTGGTTTCCCTCCAAATACCAAAACATATCTTTCGTACTCCTCAAATACTTTAGAATATGTTTTAAAGCAGTCTAGTGGAGCTTCCCTCGATTCTGTTGGTATCTACTGACCAAGTTGTGAGCAAACACCATATCAGGCCTTGTGCATCTTACAACATACATAATTGTGACAACCGTGGTTTTGGGTTTGTCACTTGGTCTTACTTTTAGGTTATTTTATGTGTGCTTACTTGAATTGTGTGTTTACGTGTTTATTTTGTGTGAACGAGGTTCGTGTGGTTATCGTTTATGAGTATATAGTACTCATAAGTAAATCGATGAACGGTTATTTCATGTTCATGAGCTCACAAGTGGTGACTATGAAATGAAAATGGTGATATTGTGGTGTTTACGTATACGTATAAGTATTATAGTATTTGTATTTTTTTGAGGATTTACGGTTTAGCATTTAGAGGTCTCGGGTGAGGTAATTATCCATATGAATATTTTTCGGGATGGTTTTAAGTCATTTAAGACTTAGTTATAAAGTTTATTTCAAAATTTGAGATTTTTTATAAAAGTGTATATTTTATGTCTTTTACGGTAAAACGCGTAAATTTGACTAGTTTTACGGTTTTGAGGTTTTGGAAGCTTTAGGAGCTGAAATAAATTAAGGAAAATTAATGTAATATTATTAAGATAATATTAAATAATAAAAAATAAAAAAACGAATTTATTGGGTGTTTGGGTCGGTTTAGACGCACTAAAGAAAGAAAAAGGAAAAAAAGAGAAAAAGGAAACATTGTATTGGGCTAGGATTAGTATAGTAATTATATAAAGACTTTTATTAACTAAAAACACATCATAATCCTCTGGAGATCAAGCTTGGGTCGAATTTAATGGAGAAAATTAGGGTTCTTCATAAAATTTTGGGGTTTTCATAAATCAAAGGTAAATCTTCAAATCCCTTTTCAACTAAATTGTTTTTATGTTTTCTTTAATCATCTTATGATGGATTTAGGTTAGGGTTTAATTTAAAAACAGTAAATTGATGTTATAATAATGATGTTATAATGATTACATAAATTAGGGCTTGTAATTAGTGGGATTAGGGTTAATTAATTAGGTTAATTTGATTAAACCCGTTTTTAAAAACTGGGCAGATTTTTGAGTCAATTGTTTTGATCATATTGGGAGTTCTACAAACTCATATCTTACGATCCACATACCCCTGAAAAGGTATTCGAAGTGGCTTTCCAATACAAGAAACTAGAACTAAATTGGAGGTAGGGAAGTGGGTCAAAAACAGGTTACAATAGTCGGAGGTCCCAACAGTTTTGAATTCAGCCTGTTTTCTTTTTATGTTTTGGGTTGTTTGGGGTACATAGGGTTGCATTGGGATCTTCTCACGAACATGAGAGGTGGTTTATATATAGTAGCAAGTACCTGCACTTGGGCTAAGGTTGTGGTTTAGGGTAAGACCCTCTAATGGTAACAAACTTTTCATACGTTTAAAATCAGTGAATTCTGGATAGGTAGCAATATATACACATATATCTGGGCCTTAACAGTAGCTTTAAGGTTAGGGCAAGTGGGCGGTTTTAGCTAACATGTATAAAAGTGTGAATATTCCTTTTACAGAAACCATGGTTATCTTTAAGTGGACGTTTGACTTAAAGTTTTAAGACCTAAAACTGTGACTGTTTTGTGTAAAATTATGAACGGGATAGCTATTAAACTTAACCAAGTTAGGGACTTTTTAAGGAAGGGTAATGGGGTGATTAGAGCTTAACAATGAGGTAATTATACGGGAATAGGTTAGATGTCCATCATAGGTTGATGAGCCATCTTGGTGATTGGTTCGTGTATTGACTGCGTGTTTTCGGTTTGTTAGCTTGTTGCTAGTGCGAGGACTTTTGGAGAAGCTCGATCAGGTGAGTTTCATAGTCCCATGTTTATTATTGATTTTGACTTCTAAATGGGATGGAAGAGACACTGTGTTGAGTTATTTTCTAAATTGATGTTGTGAATGTTTTTGTGATTTGAGATGAACTTGTGTGTACATTATGTGATTAACTGCTATGTGATTTTTGATTGTGTATGGTTTGGATCGGGGGACACGTGCCGTCTCAGTTATTGTGGTTTGCCAAGGTAGTGGCCTTGGGATAGGTACATAGTGTGATCATCTATGGTACCATGATGTTGTTTGGCAAGGTAGGAGCCTTGGATTTTAGTTTGGAATGATTGATCTTGAATGCTAGTTGTTAATACATAATTGTAACACATTTTCCATATGTTATTGTGTTGATGGTTGTTATTCACAGCTTGTAATTGATTTAGCGTTGGAGTCTAAACCTATGACTCTCACCAACTTTATGTTGACATGTTTTAGTGTCTCTTTCAGGTGATACTATGGTTAAGCAAGAGAACATAAGTGGCTAGGATTAGAGAAGCTTAGGAATGCATATAGAAAGAGAATCCCTGTTTCCTTCTTAGTTTTTATTTGTTCTTTTAATAAGTGATACTGTGGCACATATATATTTGTTTGGTTATGTTATTTGTTTGTCTTGGGTAAGCGGTAGGACTGTTACTTACTTACCTAGACTTCTGAGTCTGATGAGATATTGTCATGACTTTGTGTCTCCATTTTATGACATTTCTTATTTCATATAGTTATCTCTATAGACACGCCATGTTGTGATGATATCCATACGTCGTGCCCCATATTCCGCCATGGTGGGGTGTGACAGAATGGTATCAGAGACAATGGTTATAGAGAATTAGGTTGCCTAGTCGTGTAGCCTAGTCTATAGCTTAAGGGTCCCTGCATATAGGCGTCATAGGAGTATGTGTGCATTTTATAGTAATTGATGTGTTTGAATATTATTTTCGTAGTATTTGTTAGGTTATGAACTACTATGGTTCATACTTAACTACATGTTATTTTCTTTACGAGTTTTGATCAGTGCGGGTGGAATCATGGTCGTATACGCTAGTCATTGTTGGATTTTGCTTAATTATGTTTTCATGTTCTTTATACATTTTGAATTTTGTCTACGTTGGTTCAGCTGGACTATGAGTTTATGTGTTTCGTGCATTGGCTATGTTATTTTAATACATGGGGTTTTGGATCTTATCTTGTGTGGTTATGTGCTTGTGAGTTGTTGGATTATGTGTTATGTGTAGTATTAATTTCTTATAAGTGTCATCATAGGAGGGAGTACATTGGTGAAAGGGAACATGTATAATTATGGAGGCCTACCTAATTATATATGTGCCACAACACCACTGGACTTTCAAGTATGATTGCATGAAAGAGAGTTAATACATGCTTGTATAGTATATGTTGGATGGATTTGAGTGTATGTACGCTTATGCCTATGTATGTTAAATTATTTTCTACTTACCGGTTGTATTCTTGGGATGGTTGCTAACTCGTTTCTCTTTGAGATGTTCAACTTCTGTAGTAGCGCATTTCTCGGGTCCTCATTTCACGTGTTTGTTTGTACGGTACTTTTGGCGTGAAGGATTTTGAGATGGTGGAGATTTCTTTTGGGGTAACGATGTCTTTTGTTTCGAGTTATACATGGTAAAAAAAATAGAACTTGCAAATTGAAAAAAAAAATAGTTGTTGGTAGTTGATGAAATAAGGAAGTGTCGGGATCATGTTTCAAATAAGGTGGAATATAAATTCTTTAACATATAAGCATAACTCGGTTATTTTAAAATATTTTGGTTTTGATCAACTAAATTTATTGTTCTTAAGTTAAAAATTTTGTTCTTATTTAGTGAAATATGTTAAAATCATGTAATTAATAGAGTTTTAATTTTCTGGAATTAAAATAAATTAGGTTCTAGTTTTGGTAATTAATGAGGGGTTTTAGGGTTTAAAAATCGTTTTTTGGTATAAATCGGAGTAGGCAGAAATTGTCGCTAAACTGTCAAAATATGTCGCTAACTGTCAGAAACTGTCGCTAATGCCTAGGCAGATTTTGAGAAAAATCGTTTTGGTCATAACTTATTCGTTTTTAAAGGTTTTTGGGTGATTCAAAAGCCTAAAATTATGTACTCGGAACATACTTTTCAAATATTCAGAAAGTTTCGTAATTGGAAGTCAGTAGCTTGGTCGAATTAATTGTACAAGTGTTGAGTTCAAGGTTAATTTTCGGACAACATGGTTTAAACTCGTGTTTTGGGTATTTCGCGGTAATGAACATTTGGAGGGTTAACATAGAGATGAGTTGGTAAGGAATTTGAGAGTTCTTTAGACCTTATTATACGTGGTTATATTTTGATGAGTTTTGATTTATGGTATTTATGAGTAAGACTGAAATCGGGGTGACAGTTTTAAACCTGTTGAGTTATGTGACGGCTCCTAACTTGGTTTCAAGACAGTTCTTGTTTGATGAGTTGCGAGATTTAGTTAGGTTGGTTACATAACTTTATGGTTTTGATAACTTTCCTCGCGGACGGTTAAGGCTCATGTGTTGTTGGTTGAGATTATTTTCGTGTAAGCTGAGTTCACGTTTGAACTTGAAGGTTTTATCAGGGATATGCATCCTCGTTTGTTTGCTGAGAATAAGTTTGAGTTTGGGAGTGAATCTCGGGACATGATTTCTATTAGGAGGGAGTAATGTGACAACCGTGGTTTTGGGTTTGTCACTTGGTCTTACTTTTAGGTTATTTTATGTGTGCTTACTTGAATTGTGTGTTTACGTGTTTATTTTGTGTGAACGAGGTTGGTGTGGTTATTGTTTATGAGTATAGAGTACTCATAAGTAAATCGAGGAACGGTTATTTCATGTTCATGAGCTCACAAGTGGTGACTATGAAATGAAAATGGTGATATTGTGGTGTTTACGTATACGTATAAGTATTATAGTAATAGTTTTTTTTGAGGATTTACGGTTTAGCATTTAGAGGTCTCGGGTGAGGTAATTATCCATATGAATATTTTTTGGGATGGTTTTAAGTCATTTAATACTTAGTTATAAAGTTTATTTCAAAATTTGAGATTTTTTATAAAAGTGTATATTTTACGTCTTTTACGGTTAAAACGCGTAAATTTGACTAGTTTTACGGTTTTGAGGTTTTGGAAGCTTTAGGAGCTGAAATAAATTAAGGAAAATTAAGGTAATATTATTAACATAATATTAAATAATAAAAAAACGAATTTATTGGGTGTTTGGGTCGGTTTAGACGCACTAAAGAAAGAAAAAGAAAAAAAGAGAAAAAGGAAACATTGTATTGGGCTAGGATTAGTATAGTAATTATATAAAGACTTTTATTTACTAAAAACACATCATAATCCTCTGGAGATCAAGCTTGGGTCGAATTTAATGGATAAAATTAGGGTCCTTCATAAAATTTTGGGGTTTTCATAAATCAAAGGTAAATCTTCAAATCCCTTTTCAATTAAATTGTTTTTATGTTTTCTTTAATCATCTTATGATGGATTTAGGTTAGGGTTTAATTTAAAAACAGTAAATTAATGTTATAATAATGATGTTATAATGATTACATAAATTAGGGCTTGTAATTAGTGGGATTAGGGTTAATTAATTAGATTAATTTGATTAAACCCGTTTTTAAAAACTGGGCAGATTTTTGAGTCAATTGTTTTGATCATATTGGGAGTTCTACAAACTCTTATCTTACGATCCACATACCCCTGAAAAGGTATTTGAAGTGGCTTTCCAATGCAAGAAACTAGAACTAAATTGGAGGTAGGGAAGTGGGTCAAAAACAGGTTACAATAGTCGGAGGTCCCAACAGTTTTGAATTCAGCCTGTTTTCTTTTTAAGTTTTGGGTTGTTTGGGCTACTTAGGGTTGCATTGGGATCTTCTCACGAACATGAGAGATGGTTTATATATTTTAGCAAGTATCTGCACTTGGGCTAAGGTTGTGGTTTTGGGTAAGACCCGCTAATGGTAACAAACTTTTCATACGTTTAAAATCAGTGAATTCTAGATAGGTATCAATATATACACGTATATCTAGGCCTTAACAGTAGCTTTAAGGTTAGGGCAAGTGGGAGGTTTTAGCTAACATGTATAAAAGTGTGAATATTCCTTTTACAGAAACCATGGGTATCTTTAAGTGGACTTTTGACTTAAAGTTTTGAGACCTAAAACTGGGACTGTTTTGTGTAAAATTATGAACGGGATAGCTATTAAACTTAACCAAGTTAGGGAATTTTTAAGGAAGGGTAATGGGGTGATTAGAGCTTAACAATGAGGTAATTATACGGGAATAGGCTAGATGTCCATCATAGGTTGATGAGCCATCTTGGTGATTGGTTCGTGTATTGATTGCGTGTTTTTGGTTTGTTAGCTTGTTGCTAGTGCGAGGACTTCTGGAGAAGCTCGATCAAGTGAGTTTCATAGTCCCATGTTTATTATTGATTTTGACTTCCAGATGGGATGGAAGAGACACTGTGTTGAGTTATTTTCTAAATTGATGTTGTGAATATGTTTGTGATTTGAGATGGACTTGTGTGTACATTATGTGATTAACTGCTATGTGATTTTGATTATGTATGGTTTGGATCGGGGGACACGTGCCGTCTCAGTTATTGTGGTTTGCCAAGGTAGTGGCCTTGGGATAGGTACATAGTGTGATCATCTATGGTACCATGATGTTGTTTGGCAAGGTAGGAGCCTTGGATTTTGGTTTGGAATGATTGATCTTGATTGCTAGTTGTTAATACATAATTGTAGCACATTGTCCATATGTTATTGTGTTGATGGTTGTTATTCACAGCTTGTAATTGATTTAGCGTTGGAGTCTAAACCTATGACTCTCACCAACTATATGTTGACATGTTTTAGTGTCTCTTTCAGGTGATACTATGGTTAAGCATGAGAACATAAGTGGCTAGGATTAGAGAAGCTTAGGAATGCATATAGAAGGAGAATCCCCGTTTCCTTCTTAGTTCTTATTTGTTCTTTTAATAAGTGATACTGTGGCACATATATATTTGTTTGGTTATGTTATTTGTTTGTCTTGGGTAAGCGGTAGGACTGTTACCTACTTACCTAGACTCCTGAGTCTGATGAGATATTGTCATGACTTTGTGTCTTCATTTTATGACATTTCTTATTTCATATAGTTATCTCTATAGACACGCCATGTTGTGATGATATCCATACGTCGCGCCCCATATTCCGCCATGGTGGGGTGTGACAATAATAGATCCTACAGACGAAGCGTAAGGCACCTTCTGCATGTATGCCTCCTCTTCAGGAGTTGATGCATCCATCTCATGACTCAGATTATGCTTAACTTCCATATGTTGAAAACCTTTCTTGGAATTGTGCATATTATAAGTCTTCAATATCTTATCTATATAAGCATCTTGACTTAGACCAATTAACCGTCTTTTCCTATCCCGATAGATCTTAATTCCCAAAATGTATGCAGCTTCTCCTAAATCCTTCATAGAAAAATATTTACCAAGATAATCCTTAACAACTTTAAGTCTTGGAATGTTACTTCCCATGATTAATATGTCATCAACATATAGGAAGAAATACCACATCACTCCCACTAGCTTTGCCATATACACATGGCTCATCACGATTTTGAATAAATCCAAACTTTTTTATTTCTTCATCAAATCGTTTATTCCATTGACGTGATGCTTACTTCAAACCATAAATGGATCTTTGAAGTTTGCACATGTGTCCTAGTTTCTTAGGTTCAACATACCCTTCTGGTTGCTGCATATAGATGTCTTCATCTAAGCAACCGTTCAAGAAGGAAGTTTTAACATCCATTTCCCATATCTCATAGTCATAGTATGCTGCTATAGCTATGAGAATCCTAATAGCTCTTAAGTCTGCTACAGGATAAAATGTCTTCCCGTAGTCTGTGCTAAAAGTTTGAGTAAAACCTTTAGCTTCTAAACGAGCTTTATAGGATTGTACTTTTCTATCCATGTCGGTTTACTTCTTGTATATCCACTTATGTCTCACTACTTTAGTATTTGGTGGTGGATCTACAAGAATCCAAACATCATTAACTTTCATAGATTTCATTTCCTCATCCATAGCAACCATCCACTTATCCCTTTCAGGATCAAGCATGGCGGATTTATAATTAGCAGGTTCTCCAAGATCCCCTACTCATCATCTTCTATGTTAAGACATATATTGATATTTGCGTTTTTAATCCTTACGTATCTACGCAGAGGAACTAATTCTGGTGGAACTGCCAGACTTTCTAGATCTATAGGAATTACATCGCTAGTGTTTTCAGAAAGTAATGTATCTATATGACTCTCTTCAAGATCATAGTTTCTCCCACTGAATTCTTGATTTACAATATCACATTCAATGAAGTCTCCATACGTAGAAACAATCACTTTGTTCTCAGGTGGATAATAAAAGTAGTAACCCATAGTTTCCTTATGGTATCCTACAAAGATACATTTTACATATCGATGTTGGAGTTTATCGCCCGAGTCACGTTTCACATACGCCTCGCAACCCCAGACCTTTAAATAAGACAAATATAGCTTCTTGCCATGCCATAGTTCATATGGTGTCTTATCAACCTTCTTCGTGGGAACCATATTTAAAATGCGAACAATAGACTCTAAAGCATAATCCCAAAAGGATAAAGGTAAAGTTGTAAGATTAAACATGGATCGAACCATATCTAATAATGTACGATTTCTCCTTTTGGATACACCATTTTGTTGTAGAGCATAGGGAGAAGTAAGATGCTGAACAATTCCATTCTCACTTAGATAATCTATAAACTCTTC
This sequence comes from Glebionis coronaria, assembly GCA_025667525.1. NCBI lineage: Eukaryota > Viridiplantae > Streptophyta > Magnoliopsida > Asterales > Asteraceae > Glebionis > Glebionis coronaria. The sequence goes on from CM046874.1 coordinate 557,159,029, forward strand.
ACTTAAATATTCACTACCGCTATCAGACGAAGAGCTTTAATCTTCTTTCCTAGTTGCAGTTCTACTTCTGCTTTAAACTCTTTGAATGTTTCTAATACCTCATGTTTATGCTTAAGTAAATAAACATAACCATAATGGCTATAATCATCCGTAAATGTAAATAAGTAGCTAGCACCTTTCCTTGACGCATGTCTAAGTGGTCCACATACATCAGTATGTAGTAATCCAAGTAGATCAGTAGCTCTTTCAATATTGTTATTAAAAGGTTTATTAGTCATCTTTCCAGATATACAAGACTTGCATTTATCGAATGATTCATCATTGATATTTTCCAAAAGACCTTCACGTTGAAGTTTTTATATACGAGTCTTCCCAATATGGGCAAGTCTAAAATGCTAAAGATAAGAAGAGTTCTTGTCAAAATTTCTCTTCTTATTCATGCTAAAAACAGAATTATCATTATTCTTGGATTCATTATCATGCATGTCTATTTCAAACACACCATTCACAAAAATTGCATTAAAATAGAAAATACCATCTTTCCAAACAGAAATTCCATTATTATCAATTGTGTAAATGAATCCATTAGTCAACAAACAAGAAAAGGAAATAACACCCCTAATAATTGTAGGTGCATAATGACAATCATTTAAAATCAGTACTAAACCCGAAGTTAAAACTAAATTAAATGTACCTATAGCTTCAACTACTTCTTGTGCGCCATTTCCCACTTGCATAAATTGTTCCCCATAGGAAAGCTTCCTTTCCAGATTAAATCCTTGTAGCGTATTACAAATGTTAATACCGCATCCCGTATCATATACCCAGGAACTTAATTTGTATGTCAAATTGAATAATTCAATTATAAATAAAGTACCTGAAGTTGTAGCACTCTGCTCAGACTTCTTCTTTATTTCTCGCAACTCTTCGATGTAAGGAGGGCAATTCCTCTTCTAGCGACCACTTGCCTTGCAATGGTGACAAGTCCCATCCTTCTGATATTTATTCTTCTTGACAAAGTTCTTCGAATAAGTCGCAACTTTTTTGCCCTTATCACCCTTGCCTTTGCCTTTCTTTGTATTCGCTTGCGGTTTTGGCTTACTCACTCTACCCACCCTTTTGTATGGTTAGTACAGGAGAAGTAGAAGTAGATGCCTTTCCTTTAAATGAGCATTGCATGCAAATCATTAAATGTCTTCCCCGTGCAATAAACATTATAGTTTCTAACAAAATCATTGAATTCCTTGTTAAGGGACCCATTGATCAAGTTGATAGCCATATTATGATCATAGGGTTGTCCTAGTGCAATGAGTTGTTCCATATAACCCCTCATATCCATGTAATGGGCACTAACAGACTTTCTAGGAGCTTGCTTGCAGCTATGCAAAGCATCTACTAAATCGTAGATCGCCATAGCTTGTGGCTTTTCGAACATAGCCTTGAGCTCATCAAGCATTCGCTTAGGTGAAATAGCTCATACTTCTTCTGAAGTGGAGGAGCCATTTTTCCTATCATAAAGCAAGCCACCTCCGAGTGCTTCTTAACATTAATAGCGTGTTCAAACCTTTGCGCTTCAGAAGCTCCTTCAACAAGATCCTCCGGATGAGGAGTAGTCAAAATATTAATAGTACCCGCTACTCTCAAGACAATTCTTAGTGAGCGGTACCAATCAATGAAGTTCAGGACAGTAAGTTCAAGACGATCAAAGAACGCTTTGAACGCAGAACTTATAGTTTTATTGTTGGGTTGAGCCATTTCTACAGAAATAAGTTCAAATATTAGTATTTTCGATAACAAAATACATTCATGAAAATAGAATTACCCCGGTATATAAACCATAGCAATTTCCTTGAATCCTAGAACTATATTGACATAGATCCATTACATTAGTTGATCTGTTAGTAATGAATGTACTCAATGTAGTGACTTGTCGAACAATTCAATTGACAAACAATTTTCAAATTCTAGATTTTTAAGAGATTTACATTGCCAAAAGAACGTTTTGCATTGTAAACATGTTTCATCCCTTCTGAATGCCTTAACTTTCCAGATCTCACTAAGTAACTTAATTAAGTCTTCTAATCTGAATAACATAAAACCATCATACGAATTCTCATTCTATGGAAGTTTTCTCTCAATTACAACATCCTCCAAAATCTCATTTGATGACGTAGTAATTTCAAGTGTTCGTCAATTAAATAGCATTCGACTTAAATTTTAAGGGTATAAATTTGATGTCAAAATCAATGTATGGAGAAGCATGCATACAACTCCATAGCATAAGTTTAATAAAACATTTAGTAAACTTTTCACGAGACTAAATTTCTACATAAATTATGTTGAGGTATTGGTTAAACCAATCAAAGAATTTTACCCATAACTATTCACAACATACTTTTGCTAGAACTCAGCTACGCACAAAGCAATACCCTTATTCATTGTGTTTCAGATGTGAATTTGCAGAAAATCAACCTTAAGGTATAATTCAATTAATAATCGTAGGTAATTTCAATTTGACGCACAGGCGAGCCGGGAATTTGGTCAGCGAGAAATGGCTTAACACCTCCTTCCTTAACCGGGTACATGGCCCGCGGTGCGTTAATCTCACTTTATAGTTTGTCAAAAGGAGTAGGCCGTTAGATTATTATTGTAATTCACCAATCAACGTAATCTTATGTAATTTAGATCTCAAATAAATCTTAATTTTAATATGATTTAGTCCATATTATTTTTTTAAAACCCTTGTTTACAACAATTCAAACAATTTTAATATAAACAAGTAAAAAAACTAAATCATTAACACATAATAATGATTTATATGTGCAATAAATAAATCAAATAGCCACATGTATACGATTTATTCAATAATCATCAAATCTAGGTTTTTATATTTATATAAAAGTCTTCCCTAATTCAAGATTTATTGAATCAAATAATCACGTAGCACATAAAATCATATAAACATATAGTTTTACGATCCATGAAAACATGCACGTTTATCGTGGATCCTCGCACAAATCTTAAGAATTAAATCTATACGGATCGTAACCATACTTGGCATAACAATTAGTCATGCAATTTAATCTAAAATTATCCCACATGTAATTTAGGGTTTAAAAACAATTCTTTTTTTTTTATAAAAATTCGGCCAAAACACTAATTTCTAAAAAAACAAAACCCTAATTTTAAGAAAACCTAAAAAAACATGTAGTTTTAACTAAAAACAATTTATTAGTTAAAAAACTTTAGATTTTCGATAATTATAACATGTTAAACCAGGCTCTCGATGCCACTGAAGGTTTATTAACATCATAACAATTATATAATACCCTTAACGAGATCAAAGCACACATAGCGGAAGCGATTTAACAAGATCATGATAATAACACAATTATAATTAATCGAATTAGGGTTACATACCTTTAGACGAAGAATGAATCACCAATTTGGGTTTATACCGTATACTACCAATATATAGGCTAAAGTAAGACTATATTACGATCTTGTACACACGCAATACAACGAACTAACCGTGATTCTAGCACGTGTAAACTGTTGATCCCAAACTTAGATCGGTTAAACTTGTGTATTATCGAGATTAATTCAAGTATAATACGTTTGAGAAACTCTGTATATTTGACAAACCAAGTATTATGCGGTATATAATAATTAGCACAAAGAACAAATAACAAAAACGTATACCAAACTTTCAACTTTGATTGATAATAATAAGAATGTTGGGTCAGTATTTACTGACACTGAAGCAACTCTAGGATTTAAATATAAAATCCCCCTAAGTGTTTCATACTCAGCAGAAAGGCCAGTCTGCTGAAGGATGACCAGAGGAACAAAGTTCCTACTGAAGACTTTATAGCTGAAGAAAGTTCAGCAATCCCCTTCCAGTTAACTTAGAAGACAAAGGAGTCTTCGCTTCAAATACTAGGCGGTCTAGTTGCTGAAGAACAAGGACTAAAGAAGGGCTTTCAGTTCAGTTTGGTTTGACAATACCAAACCGAATGATGTCGATCTCCTCTAGGATATTGAAGACTCTTCAGTATTCTGATGGTCTGCATTAGGCGAGAAAAGATAACTTTAAGTCAAAGTAGGTTGCTTGTATACTTAGATATAAGTAAAACCTTTATCTTTTCTAGAATAGTTTAATCTGTACTTTGTACTGTTTATCCAGCATGGGCATCAACTACCCACTGGATAAACCGATGCATTGAAACATGCAAAATGCAAACCCTAGTTTACACTGCCTATATAAGGAGTGTACATTAGGAGAGAAAGGGTTAACCAATACAAGAGAAAAAACTCTGGAAAACCATTCTCTCTCGATACCAACTAAACCATATAGCCAAGATGCATATGAACATTTAGATTGGAGCTTAGACTCTAAATTTTGTTAGATGTTTAAGTAGAGGAGATCGCAACCCATTGTCATTCAACCACTTTGTTATTCCGCAAACAAAGTGGGTTATAGATTCTTTATTTGATTCTAATAAAAGTGTATACGTTGAAAAGTTATTGGTATTGTTGTTTTAATTGTTCATAGTTCTTATCTATTGTTAAAACAACATACTTGAGTCGTATTAAAGATTTATTACTTAAGGTTGATAAGTAATAACGATTTACAAGGGTCCAACAAGTGGTATCAGAGCAGTTTGATTAGCTAAACTCTTATTTTATTAAACTGCTCATTTAAAAGTTTTTAAATCAAGATCCAAAAAATGGCTCAAGTTATACCTCAAACCCTAGAATATAGGGGTGGCCAACTCAATGCTGCTCCTATACTAGAGGTAGCAAATTTTATAAATTGGAAGAAAAGGTTTCTTGTCCACATGGTTGGGATTGAACCTCAATTCCTTGGAATCATTGAAAATGGTCCTTTTGTTCCCATGGGTGGGGACAATAGAAAACCTAAAGCACAAAGGACTGTTGATGAGAGAAAAGTTGCTAACTTAGATCAGCATCTTAAAAGTCTCATCATGTCTATGCTTCTAGATGATCAAATGAATTCTGTTGTAAATTACAAAACAGCTAAAGCTACATGGGAGGACCTTATTATTTACCATGAGGGACCCTCTGATGTGAAGGAAACAAGAATCATGAATTTAAAGATTTAATACAACACCTTCAAGCACAAAGAAGGGGAAACCCTCACACAGACATTCACCGGATACAAAGCACTGATGAATGAACTAGTGAATGATGGTGTCGAGCTTTCAAAACTTGAAATCAACAAAGTTTTTGTTAATGCATCGCCAAAGAAGTGGCTCAATTTCTGCGAAAGCTTGAGAAATGCTAATCACATTAAAGATTGTGATCTGGCCTCTCTTTCTGGGAAATTGAAATATGAAGAAAACCTAGTTGATAGGATTTATGAAGGTTCAAGCAAGAGTAAAGCATTATCCATTGCTACACCCTTGTCTACAGCCTTCTTCAGTGAGGCTGTCATCCAAGACTACCAAGATAGTCCTGATGATGAGGTAGACACTAGAACTAGTGAGGAATATCTGAATGACCTCAAAGAGAAATTTCATGAAAGAGCTCTTCTGGCCAAGTCTAGAAGGTTCTTTAAGAGAGGAGGCAAGTTCTCCAGCACCACAAAAGCTTCAGTAGACACTGAATGCTACAAATATGGGAAGACTGGTCACTATGCTAGGGATTGTTATTCAAAAACATCGCTCCCTTCCTATTCCTCACCAGCTCAATCAAGACCATATGTTCAATCATCATTTCAACCAAAACAAATTTCTTCTTGTTAGCCCTATATTTTATATAATCGAACAAGAATATAATAGGTCATCTTAGTCGTTAAAGGTCTTGTATTGTAATAGGTTAGTCGGGTTATCCGGGCTTGGACCTTAAGCTAATATTGTATAAGTTAGGGGCGTAAGCCCAAGCAAAGCCAAGCCTGGCCCATGAACAAGTCCACCAAAGCCTATGTGGCGTGGCATATAAATACCCTCTTCCATGTGTGGAAGAGGGTGTTGGTTCTCATTCTTTCTCTCTCTAGCAATCAACCATTCCTTCTAGTTTATCTCTCTAGTTTCTCTCTCTACTTTTCTTCTCTTTCTCTCTCTAAATATTATGTTATGGATTGAAGTGGGATTAACAATTGGTATCAGAGCCTATAGTGGATAGGTGATTGAAGATTCGTGTTTTTGTTCTTGATTTTCGTGCCTATTTTGATCCATATCATTCGAACCAAAATTATTTTTTGTGTTTCTTATGGTTTTTTTCTTGATACAAATTTTCTACATAGTTTTGGTAGAGATTTGGTATATTCACTTTGGCTAAAAATACAAAAATTTTGGGTGTTTTGATCATTTTTTGGCTTAAAATCTCGAATTGGTTGGGTTTTGTCCGAGATAAATGGGAATTTCGTACTATTCCGACAGGTTTCATTGGAAAAGGGTTTTACTTTCCGATACATATTCTGATATCTTCCATCGAAAAAGGGTTTACATATTCCGATCATTATTTCGATCAGTATTCCGATAGGTTTGGTGATCAGTTATTCTGACGGTCTTTCCGACAGGTATTCCGATAGAAATTTCCGACAGACATTCCGATAGGTATTCCGATAGTACTTTCCGATAGGTATTCTGATAGTACTTTCCGACAGGTATTTCGATAGAACTTTCCGACAGACATTCTAACAGGTATTCCCATAGAACATTCCGTCAGGTATTCCGATAGAACATTACGATAGGTATTTCGATGACCATTCCCATGGATATATTATTCAATTACTTTTCAGACTTAGCCACTGTCTAGACTAGTCCCAGAACATAGTTTACACGGAGATTAAAAAAAAGAGTTAAATTTTTTAGCTCAAGTAAAATCAAACTTTTTCCCTACTAGTTTTTGGCTATTTCTAACTCAATTTCAAATTTTGGCCATACAAAATTTTTCGGCTTACCGTTTTGTCGAACTAAGGAATTTATTGTCGGACTGAGAAGAAATTGGAATTTTCGGAATTTCAACCACGGTCGAATCACAACACGTCTACTAAATATCCATAATCCATACACACCATATCCTCATACTACATCACACTCAATTGACATCTTCAAAATAACGGATTCCACAACAACAACAATGTCTAAGAATGAGGTGATTAAAGCAAAGATGCAGAATCCAGAGGTTCAGAAAAATACTCAGACTCCAATTAGTAAACCTGCTAACAAGGATTCTATAACCAAAACCGTTCATGCAATCAATTACAAGATGTCGAAAGGAAAAGAAAGATGCATGGAACACTTAAAGTTGCTTCAGTCACACCTTCAGGTTCTTTCAAGAGAAGACCTAAAAGGCACTCGTCTTGAAATTGGATTCAAACGGGTATTTGTTCTACTATTTAGTCAATATGTTATGACATTCATCAGAACGTTGTTATTTAATGTGGACCATCTTCAACTCGAACTTAACGGAGATGATCTTCACGAGACTCTATCAATATACATCATTTTATCTCTCAACATTCAGTTCCAGCAATTCATTGACTCAAGTGGCTTATCCAACAATGATCGAGAGTTCGCAAGTACATACTCAACCAAATATACTCTCGTAGATCCTCAAGCATTCAAAGAGACACTTCTTCAACATTTGAGTAATCTAAAGAAGTCAATTGCTGAAAGAATACGCCATCAAAGGCAATTAGAACGAAGGGTGAATCAAAGACTGATCCAGATGAATGTTAGCAACGTCGATAAGGGTCAAGCATTGAATGCTTGTTCGGTTGATACAGAAAGCAGCGGGACATAATCAGAAACGTAACATACCAGTAACAGCTCAGTGAATAATGTGACAATCCGTCAATTTCAGGTCGATATTTTAATCTCGACTATTAAATATTATATGTCTTCTTTAATGAGAATTTTAAATTATCGGCTAACCGAGATAGTTATAGTTTGAAACATAACGTAAGAATGTCGTTTAGATGAAAACCGACAAGAAATACATTAAGTATCGATATTATATTCTCAAATTATCATATGAAGGATTTTATTGTATTTATTTTTATATCTCGTGTTTTACGTTTTAACGAATGACAAGAACTACTAATGATCGCGATACCGACGGATGCCCAAAAATTTATGTTTTATTATCGATTGTCTTGATATTTAATATTTTCGACGTTTTCGATTTAATTACGTTTTAAGTCATGTCGAAGTTATATTATCATTAAGAAGCGTTTTAACTTTTTAAAAGTATTTTTACGAAACCCGAGTCCCGTAAATATTTTATAAATTGACTAATAGTCATTTTCTACCCTTCAAACTATTAAATTGCAAAGTGGTACAAAAGATTACAAATTGGCAAAAACTACCCTCAATACTTACCACTATATAAACAAAAAATTCAACTAACTTCTCCACTCATATCATTTTTACAAAACAAAAAAAATACACACAAATCTTCCTCCCCTCCATTTTTGCCATCCACCCCTAGCAACAAAAACACCTCAAATTTTGATGATCCATCTTGAATCAATTGAAAATAAACAAAGTCCCAACCTCAAAATCAAAAGAGGAACACATCTATACAAAAATTTCCAACATGCATGAAGTTTTAAAAATTGATAAAAACAAGAATGATGGAAGGTATTTTTATAATCATGCATGTAATGATCTAGTCAAGATCATGTTATTTTTATATTAAAAGTTGTATTTTGATCTTGGGTTTTTGTTATATTTCACACACAAGTGTTTTTAGGAGTGTTTGGTTGATGGGTATGATAGTAGAGTGATACTATAGGTTTGGGAATGAGTGGTTTTTGTTGGAAAATTGATTTGACATGATTTCTAAAAATGTATTTTGGGACAGCAGCTTATAACAGATTGTTTCCTGGGTTTAAGTTCTGTGATTGGCTGAAATTATTTGATATTGTTGTAGAGTTTTCCGAGACGCTCGTTTCGATATAAGATAGAGCTTATAATTCATTACGAGTCAAAAGTTATGCTAGTTTTAGTATTCGTGTATCGGGAGACGAGTATCGGCACAATCCGAAAATTGTCGTCGATATTGGGATCGAATCTCGGGGACTATAGAATGAGTTTTAAAAATGTTCAACGACTGATTTTAAAGTCTAAACCTCAGGTCATGAGTCTATTTTCAAACCCGAGTGTCGGTTTTATAAATGGAGTTGTTTAGATATGTCAAAATGGTTTTACGAGTCAAAGGCGTAAATCTGTCTGGTTTTGTAACTCATAGATGTGTTGGGCAGAAAGCCTTAGAAGTAATATTTTTGAATGAAACTTAAACTGAGTCTTATTCATATTATATGTGAGTTTGTGACCAAGTTTCGTCGAAATCGGACAAGTGTAGGTAGGGTAGATTGGTGTGTACATTTGGAGTGTACATGCTGATTGGTATTTTTGACACGTAGTTCAATAATTATGTGGCGTGAGTTGAGTATTCGCCATTGGACATGGTGATTTACTCAAGTGTTAAGTCATTATATAAATGACTTAGTTACTGGTCCGAGGGAAGTAACATGATAAGTTTACTTGCATTGACTTGGCGTCTTAGAGGGGTCAATGTCAAGAGTGCCAATGTTTAAAAGAATAGTGTTGGATAAAAGGGTATAGAATAACACTTGTATTATTAAATTTTTCGGGATTGTCATGGTTTTGTAATTTTGATTTTTATATTATTTAAGTATGATCTATACATAAGTCGATTATTAACGAACGCGCCTTATTTGGTAGGTTGCGGTTTTCGTGTTTAAACGGGCATCACTAATCGTCGACGATCATCTCATTACCACTATTGGCTAAGGTGAGTCTATAGCCTCGCTTTTAACATGTTTACTTGTTTTATAAAACCCGCGAGGGGGATAACATGCTTGTTTTATTAAAATAAAGGGTACAACGAGAAGTTGTGGAAACCCTACTTATTAGAAAAAGCATTTATTATAAACGAAGGGTACAACGAGAAGTTGTGGTAAACCCTCTTTGTTTTAAAAATTGAACACAAGGAACCCGATTGTATGTTTAGATGAAAGTTATTACATAAGTTTGTTTAGCCTTAAAAGACCTATGAATCGTGAATTGTTAATCGAAGTAACGCTAATGCTATGGATAGATCTATCGGAGTGACGCCCAGTCCGGTCGCGACTAGCTATCGCGTGGTGTTGTGATGCACTAGTAATGAAACATCGGATGCATTGTATAAGAGAAATATAAGCACTTGGCTAGGTGTGTTGGGCTGAAATAATATATGTTAACGTTCAATGTCACGAGGCTTATGTAATGACACCGATAATTATGTCTGTACAACATAATTGTCTTTGATAAATTATTAACCACGGAAGGTTATTTTGAATACTTGTGTTCTCTTTATTTAAATTAAAACTCTATAGATTCACTCGGCAAATTTTGCTGACTTTTTAACATGTTTTATCTCAGGTCCATATAGAAGGTACTCGATGAAGGCGGTTTCGTGAAGCTTGCTTATTTGAAATGTTTTGGCCCGCTTTTGCAAATAGTATCCATTCGAAGAATCTTTAACCTTTACTGTGTTTGTAAACTTTAAATTATTTCGGATCGTGTGAAAAGTCTTATTGTTAAATGAAAATGAATGGATGTTTTTATTAAAACGACACTTTTTGAGCCGTTTTCTATGATTATGAGATTGAACCATGATAGTAACACCCAAGGACCCTTCCGCTGCTATGACCGAAATTGGGGGTGTTACAGATTGTTATCAGAGCTCAAGTTATAGAGAACGAAAAGATTTTCCAAAAATGAGTTTTTGAAATCTTTTAACTATAACTGTTGCAAGCGAAACCTCCGAGTTGCCAATGGACGAGAATGAAAGAATTTTTTTATATATGGGATTATATATATGTTGTAATCTTTATCGGTTATTTGTACTTGTCAATTACAAGGTATATTTTCATTTAATTAATTATAAATGATAATTTTATACTTATACGAGATTTATACGACATAGATTGTCACGAAGCCACTCTAGTCATTTTAATGCTAGCGCTGAAGCTATTCCTGAAATGAATATTGTTATTCTTGAGATTAACTAAGTTGTGGATATACTTGATCCCAACGAAACGGTTAATATTCTTGCTGATATTCTTTTGGTTACAAGGATTTTGATTTCCTTGGTTCTTATTCTTGATTTATCGATCCGTTCATTTCGTTTAGCAAATTTAATTTGCATTTTCATTAATCTTCGACATTACACTGTTTTGATAAAAACAAGTTTGTCCGAGATGGTACCATTGATTGTTAGGAATTGAGATTGATTGTTATGGTGTTCACATGCCAACCAGGATTCCATATCATATCACTGATCATTTTCTGCTAAATTAGTTTCTCATTTGTTTCGATCTTGATCTCTTGTGTTGAGTTGGCGATGCTTAAATAAATTGATTTATAATCGTTGAAATGAATTGGCCATTTATTTGAATAAGGAAATTATAAATTGTTGAACTAAAAATTTATGAATCTCATTTGGAAGGACTTGATCAATGCATGGAAATAATGATTCATAAACGTGTGGGCTTAAGCATATAGCATTTGCGTGATTAAACTCTTATTGACTCATAATTTGTTTGCTCGATTCATTCTTTGATTTTGTTCCTCTAATTCTTTGATCGTGAAATGGTTGTAATGGGGCTGTTCCAAAAACCGCCAATTGAGGAGGATATCAAGCGTCTCTGTAAAACACTGAAGAAATCTTCTTCTTGTGGGACCGAGGAGCCTTCTTAGCCAAATGAATTACCTAGTAAATCTTAGTGGATTAGTTTATCAATTATAGTACCTTTTCATAAATCTCTAACTAAACTGTGACATCAGTTAGTAGGACTAGTCTTTTAAGTTAGATGGCATTAGACGATGATTATCTATAATGCTTAACAATACAACTTGTACTAGTTTGTGATGAATGGAATGACTATCTTCTGATTCCTAATTCTACATCGTTCTGTTGTTATCTTTCTTTGCTTTTCTCTTATAAATTCTTATGGTATAACACAATCATTGAATAAATACTCATTATGATTTGATTTGCGTTACACAAGACTCATGCAGTCAATGAAAGCTATGACTGAAGCACGAATGCGCCAAGTTATTAGTGAATAAGTTGTTGTATCTTCAGTTGAATTCATGGCCAACATGAATGATGGATCTAGAACTGGAGCTGAAGCTAAAACTGGTGGAACTGGAACCGGTGGAGCTGAAGCTGGGGCCGATAATGTTCATGGTACGAATGGAACAAATGTGCCCGAAATTAGAGGCTATAACTACACTTCATTAATTAAGCGTAAACCATAGACTCTTAAGGGGACTAAAGATTATGGAGGATTGTATCAATTGTTGAAAAGCTGGCGTCAGTCTTTCGAATTAGTGGCCCTAATCAGAAGGATAAGGTGCAGTTTGAAATCGCTACTCTCCAAGGTCGTGCATTAATTTGGTGGGATGGCAGACTTGCTTCCATAGGTATCGTTACTTATGGGACACCATGGACTAAGGTGAGGAAACGATTAACTGAGGAGCTTGTCCTTGAAGCATTTCCAAAGTATGAAGCAAGTGTTGTACAATCTGAAACTGATGGGAACTAACATTGGTAGATATATCAAGTGTTTCAATAACTTGAATCCTTTATGTCCAAGAATTGTGGAACCCGAACCGTCAAGGTCAAGCAGTATATTCACGACTGACCAAGAATAAACGCGGTGATGTGACTTCTTCTAAGCCATTTACTATTTTTTAAGCTGTTGCATGGCTTATTAGCTCATGGGACACATAATCCAAGGCAAGGCTGATGAGGTTACTGAAGGGAAAAATAATTCCAAATTGAAAATTCTTTTCGTGCATTAGAGCTCGTAAGTATATCGAAAAAGATTGTGAATTACTCATGGCTTAGGTATACTAGAAGGAATCGTAAAAAAAGTGAGTGGAGATATTGTAGTCATTCGTGACTATCCCGAAGTGTTTCTGGGAGATTTGCCAAGGTTTCCGCCTCCAAGGCAAATAGAATTCCTAATTGATCTAATTCCTCGTACTGCAACTATGGCACGTGTGCCATATCAATTAGCGTCATCCGAGCTGAAGGAATTATTTGTGCAGTTATTAGAACTATTTGATAGATGTTCTATTCGACCGAGCTCATCAGTTTGTAGAACTCCTATTATATTCGCTAAGAAGAATGATGATTCGTTTCGTATGTGTATCCATTACCGAGAGCTGCATAGGCTAACGATCAAGAATCGTTACCCGGTTCTAAGAATTGATTATCTATTTGATCAACTTCAAAACTCTCGTGTTTGCTCCAAGATTCTGGTGTTTTCTCCAAGACTGATCTTTGTTTTGCTTATCATCAACTTCGCATACGCGAGGAAGATATTCCTATTACAGCGTTTAGAACTTGTGATGATCATTATGAGTTTAGTGTTATGCCTTATGGTTTGACCAATACACCTGTTGTATTCATTGACTTAATGAATTGTATGTGTAAGCTGTGTCTTGATAAATTCGTAATCGTTTTCATTGAGGAGATTCTAATCTGCTCGAAGAGCGTGGAACATGCCGAACACTTAAGGATTATCTTGAACTTGTTAAAGAACGAAAATTTTATGCGAAACTCTCAAAGTGTAATCTTTTGATTAGTTCTGTACGATTTTTCTTACATGTGATTGATAAAAGAGGGGTACATGTTGATTATGAGAAAATCGAAGCCATCGAAAATTTAAGTGTTCCAACTATTCCAACCGAAGTACGACAAATTCTAGGTTTGGCTGGTTATTACTGAAGGTTTATTGAAGGATTCTCTTTGATATCAAAACCAGTAACTAAGCTAACTCAGAGAATGAACCGTATGTGTGTGGCATTGATGGAGAGAAAGCTTTTCAGACCATGAAAAGAAAACTCTGCAGCACAGATCTTATTGTTACCCAAAAGAAGTAAAGATTTTGTTGTTGATCGTGATACATCTCCTATATGATTTGGGATTGTTTTGATTTGTGTATGCTTGTAGGAAACCTAGAAAGAATGAGGAAACTGCACAACCCACGACTTGTAATTGGGTGCGGTGATTTTACTCTTCGTCTATTGAGACATTAATTGTATGGCATTAATGTACGGTATCCACCGATAGTAAGAGCCTACAATGTATTCTGAAATAAAAGAGTTAAATAAGCCTTTAAGTGATTGCGATTGTGTTATTCGTTAACATTTTGGGGTAGGAGCAAATTATAATGGACTTCATTGTTAAGCTCTTGAAAACTCAGTCTGTATATATGATTCAATTTGTGTCAATGTTGACCGATTAACTCTGCTCATTTCATTTCGACAAATAAATGATCGTGCGAACTAAGAACCGTTGTTAATTGCTCGTAGTAGACATGAAAGTTATGATAATGTGAAGCGAAAACCCTTGGAATTCCGGGTAGGTGGAAAAGTTATGCCAAAACTGTCACCATGAAAAGGGTGTTATATATTTTGGAAACCGTGTGAAGTTAAGTCCCCGTTAGTCTGGACCATTCGAGATGATATCGAGAGTAGGTCCCGTGGCATGAAAACTTAAATTACCTTGAGAGCTACAAGGAATTCACAATACCTTTCATATGTCGAACTTAAAGAAATTCCTTTCTTACAAAGATCTTATTATCCCTCTTGGTGAATTATGAATCGACGGTAAGTTGAATTTCATCAATGAACCTGTTGATATTATCGATGAGGAATTTGGACAACCGAAGCAAAGTCGTATTCCTATTGTCAAATCTGATGGAACTCAAGACGAGGACCAAAATTCGTTTAACCCTTTGATTTCAACGAGCGATCGAGGAAGAACGCAAGTTGATCTTCGGGACGAATATCCCAATTTTGTGGGGATAATGTGACAATCCGTCAATTTCAGGTCGATATTTTAATCTCGAATATTAATATTATATGTTTAATGAGAATTTTAAATTATCGGCTAACCGAGAAAGTTATAGTTTGAAACTTAACGTACGAATGTCGTTTAGATGAAAACCGACAAGAAATACATTAAGTATCGATATTATATTCTCAAATTATCATATGAATGATTTTATTGTATTTATTTTTATTTCGTTTTAATGAATGACGAGAACTACTAATGATCGCGATACCGACGGATGCCCAAAAATTTACGTTTTATTATCGATTGTCTCGATATTTAATATTTTCGACGTTTTCGATTTAATTACGTTTTAAGTCGTGTCGAAGTTATATTATTATATTTAAGAAGCGTTTTAACTTTTTAAAAGTATTTTTACGAAACCCGAGTCCCGTAAATATTTTCTAAATTGACTAACAGTCATTTTCTACCCTTCAAACTATTAAATTGCAAAGTGGTCCAAAAGATTACAAATTGGCAAAAACTACCCTCAATACTTACCACTATATAAACAAAAAATTGGAACTAACTTCTCCACTCATATCATTTTTACAAAAAACAAATACACACAACTCTTCCTCCCCTCCATTTTTGCCATCCACCCCTAGCAACAAAAACACCTCAAATATTGATGATCCATCTTGAATCAATTGAAAATAAACAAAGTCCCAACCTCAAAATCAAAAGATAAACACATCTATATAAAAATTTCCAACATGCATGAAGTTTTGAAAATTGATAAAAACAAGAATGATGGAAGGTATTTTTATAATCATGCATGTAATGATCTAGTCAAGATCATGTTATTTTTATATTAAAATTTGTATTTTGATCTTGGGTTTTTGTTATATTTCACATACTAGTGTTTTTAGGAGTGTTTGGTTGATGGGTATGATAGTAGAATGATACTATAGGTTTGGGTATGAGTGGTTTTGGTTGGAAAATTGATTTGACATGATTTCTAAAAATGTATTTTGGGACAGCAGCTTATAAAAAATTATTTCGTGGGTTTAAGTTCTGAGATTGGCTGAGATTATTTGATATTGTTGTAGAGTTTTCCGAGACGCTCTCTTCGGTATAAGATAGAGCTTCTAATTCATTACGAGTCAAAAGTTATGCTAGTTTTAGTATTCGTGTACCGGGAGACGAGTATCGGCACAATCCGAAAATTGTCGTCGATATTGGGATCGAATCTCGGGGACTATAGAATGAGTTTTAAAAATGTTCAACGACTGATTTTAAAGTCGAAACCTCAGGTCATGAGTCTATTTTCAAACCCGAGTGTCGGTTTTATAAATGGAGTTGTTTAGATATGTCAAAATGGTTTTACGAGTCAAAGGTGTAAATCTGTCTGGTTTTTGTAACTCATAGATGTGTTGGGCAGAAAGCCTTAGAAGTAATATTTTTGAATGAAACTTAAACTTAGTCTTATTCATATTATATGTGAGTTTGTGACCAAGTTTCGTCGAAATCGGACGAGTGTAGATAGGGTAGATTGTTGTGTACATTTGGAGTGTACATGCTGATTGGTATTTTGGACACGTAGTTCAATAATTATGCAGCGTGAGTTGAGTATTCGCCATTGGACATGGTGATTTACTCAAGTGTTAAGTCATTATATAAATGACTTATTTACTGGTCTGAGGGAAGTAACATGATAAGTTGACTTGCGTTGACTTGGCGTCTTAGACGGGTCAATGTCAAGAGTGCCAATGTTTAAAAGAATAGTGTTGGATAAAAGGGTATAGAATAACACTTGTATTATTAAAAATTTTGGGATTGTCATGGTTTTGTAATTTTGATTTTTATATTATTTAAGTATGATTTATACTTAAGTCGATTATTAACGAACGCGCCTTATTTGGTAGGTTGCGGTTTTCGTGTTTAAATGGGCATCACTAATTGTCGGCGATCATCTCATTACCACTATTGGCTAAGGTGAGTTTATAGCCTCGCTTTTAACATGTTTACATGTTTTATAAAACCCGCGAGGGGGATAACATGCTTGTTTTATTAAAATAAAGGGTACAACGAGAAGTTGTGGAAACCATACTTATTAGAAAAAGCATTTAGTATAAACGAAGGGTACAACGAGAAGTTGTGGTAAACCCTCTTTGTTTTAAAAATTGAACACAAGGAACCCGATTGTATGTTTAGATGAAAGTTATTACATAAGTTTGTTTAGCCTTAAAAGACCCATGAATCGTGAATTGTTAATCGAAGTAACGCTAACGCTATGGATAGATCTATCGGGGTGACGCCCAGTCCGATCGCGACTAGCTATCGCGTTGTGTTGTGATGCACTAGTAATGAAACATCGGATGCATTGTATAAGAGAAATATACGTAATTGGCTAGGTGTGTTGGGCTGAAATAATATATGTTAACGTTCAATGTCACGAGGCTTGATATGAGCAAAAACTCATATCAATTTATCAACAAATAACCCTAAAACATGAAGCAAAATACCAATTTATCTTGCAAAAACAGTGTTATGTGGTATGTTTGTGTTTGTGTACACTTGTGTAGGTAAAAGGATGCGTTTTCAAGCAAACAAGGAATAATCAAGCTTAATTTGGTGAAAAAGACAAAGAAGGATCAAAAGTGACAAGACTTTGAAGTATAAGGACCTATCTTGACAAACTGCCAAAGATGAAGGACCAAAATGTAAATATTGTAAAAAGTCAAGATCGTAGTCAAATTTGGTCAACTATCAAGTCAACTCAGTCAAAGGATCAATTTTGCTCAAGAATGGAAGTAGAAGGGCTAAAAATGCCAAAGAAATGAAGTTACAAGCTCAAAGATACAAGCTGCCAAAGTCTAGGGGTTAAATCTGCCAATTTTGGAAGTTATTACAAGATCAATCCATGTGTTACATTTTCAACCAATGAGAAGCCAGCAAAGATTAAACACGGATTGCCACATAAGGGCATTAAATACCCACTAGCAGCCGTCACATTAAATAACAAGATCTCAACAGTGCAATCCATGTGCCTTGTTTTCAGCCATTCACATCATGACACGTGTCATCTTTAAATAACCAAAATTTCCCAGGATCGTTTTTGAGCTACAATGGATTTCATGGAAAGTTACAAACATCAAAAGCGCTTATTTTTAGAGACGAATACAATGGTCATCATCAATTAACATGTAATCAACTCATTCAAAAAGCCCCAATTCATGTTCATACCTGCAAATTCAAGGAAGCAGAATTATGCCACGTGGAGACCTGGGATTGGTCCCAACACGTCACCAACCCCAACAAACCTCCTTCTCAAGTCTATAAATAGCAGTTTAGGTCTTCATTTGTAGTAGTAGTTGTAAGTGTGAAAAACACACACATTTACATTTCCTTTCAATCTTTTCCCTTTTTAGCTAAACTACTCAAGAGTTTGACACACTCTTGAGTTAGTTAGTTAGTTAGCTTCCTTTTAACAACTTTGTAACTGAATTCCATTAATAAAATTCAAATTCAACTTTTCCCGCCAAATTATATCTTTTTCATTCACTGTTCATTCCTGCTTCAATTGATACTTGTGTTGCTTCTTTAAGTTTGTTATGATCATTCATTGATCATAATTGACTTTGGAGTGAAGATAATAGCTGCTTGTTGATTTCAGTTCAAATCCTTAGAAAATGAGATGAATTCAGGCCATGATGTTGATTCTAGTTGATTTGTAGCAGTTTGTTGATGGTAGATTGTTGATCTAGTGCTAAGGTGGTGGTTAGCACTAGAATAGAGAGTACAACACTCCTCTACTTCCCAATGGTATCTTCACAAGGTTCTAAATGTTCCTGATTTTTGGTTCCACTCAACTTGTCAATTGCATGCTGGTTTTCTAGTGTAAACCTTTGTGAATGCATGATAAAACTTGTTTAGATTGATCTTACTTGATTCTATAAGTTTGTAGTTTAAGTGTTGTTTTCTGCTTATTGTTTTTTGGTAATTGATCTAGCCTATAGCTATTTCAGTCAACTTTAGTCTTACTTCCTTCTTTGAGGTCTAGTAGTTTTCATTGCTTGCTAGTAGCTTCCATACATTTCATTTTGAGCATTGAGTTTGGTTTGCTATAGATTTTCACTCAGCTTAAACTAGAACTCAATAAGTCTTTGTAAATTTTCACAAAGTTCAGATAAAGGAGTGTTTGGCTTTAATTGATTGTTGATTTTCAAGTGTTAGATTTTGATAAGTAAATGTACATTTCTAGTTAAAAGGTCATAACTAGGTGTTTTGAAGCATTTTCAAGTCAACTTACAGTTCAAAAAGGCAATTGGTAAGAAAAAGGATTGGGTCAATTTTCATTCAGTTTTGCTTTAAAAAGTTGCCAATTTCATTTGCCTGGCATTTGTTAGATTCTTGATGAAAGTTAACCAAACCAGCTCTCATTTCTAGTTCAATATATGAATTTTCAAATTCCAAAAGCATTTGATACAGTATCCATTAAGCTAGGAGAAATAAGCAAAAATCTAGACTGTTGAGGAAAGGCAAGTTTCTGTAACTTGTAAACAGCTTTTTCATATTTCACAATCTACTTCATTAACCTTGCAATTTTCTTTCACAATTCCATTTAGTTGATGTTGTTGGTTGATTTTTGAGAAATTTAGCTTTTTGAAAAAATTCTTGGTCAACGCTTGGTCAACATAAGCCAAATTCAGCTTATTTCAATTTCTATGCTTATTACTTGATGAAATTTGATAAGATTTGATTTCCCGTTCATCATTTGAGCTCATTAATCAGTTTTGGCACAAAAATCCAATTGTGCATGTCCAGATTGTTCTAGAGCTTATTGTGTGCTTATTGTGAAGTGCTTATTTGCTTATTTGACATTTTCAGCAAGATTCTTTTTACAGTCCTAGCTTATTTTCAATTTGAAGTGTTTTGCAATTGGTTTGACTGATTTTGGTCCAGTAATAAGCTCAAACGAGCTTATTTGTCTTGTAAACATGTTTTGGCTTAAAATCTTTTCAAAATTGCAATCTAGTCCCTCTTGTATTAAACAGTTTCTAAACCTGGCTAAACTTGCACATTTTTAGGGTTTGCATAAAACAAGTCCTTATAGTTTGAAAGTTGTTAAATTTCAGTTAGCAGTTTTGTAATTTGTTACAAATTTGGTTAGTTTGTTACATAGTTTACATTTTTGATCCTTTTGGTTAACTGTTTTACATTTTCAGTCCTTATACTTTTTAGACTTTACATTTTAAGCATTTAATTTTCATAGAATTTACATTTTCAGTCCTTTTAGTTTTAAAATTTACATTTTGAATCTTACTTGAATAAAAACTTGGTATTTGCACGATGTTTTACATATAAGTAGGTAATATTTTTTCAGTTTTGCAAAGCTTTGTTTAATTAGCAAATAGAATATCCAAAAAAAAGATTGACAACCAAAAGCAGTTAAAAACCCGATATTGATTGGACTTTCAATTAGCAAGAACTGAGAAAAACGAACTGCATTATACACAATTTCAAATGACGCCGCTGCCGGTTCTTTGACTTTACGAGAGACTATCGATTGACGGTTTCCATTGGCTTTTGGGATCCGTTCACCTTGTGAACGTTATTTTTACGTATCATAAATCAAAAACAAATAAAAAAATCAAAAATATAAAAATATATAAAAACTAAAAAATTAACAAAACAATTCTTTTCCTAACGAATTGACCAAAAAAATTAAAAAATCCAAAAAGCAATCTTTTTCCTAAGAGATTGCACCTAAAAATATATATTATTGGATTCTCTCGGTTTTTATGTACATATAGTATTTTCTCTTAAAAACTCATAAATACAAAAATATTTTCCATATATTATTATAAGTAAATACGTATACGTATAAGAACAACCAATCTACATATTCTCCATATGTATTGCCGAGGCAATACACCGTGTTGAGGGGCGTTTCGGTCCTTGACACGTGTATCGATCAAACAAAATAAAGCAAGAATAGATAAATACTCTCAATAAGAAACAATTCGAAGAATACGAACATTTAAGTGAATAGAAAGGCGATGTGCTATAAAATGCCATCTAAGGGTCAATAGGTACTTAAGTGCTTCGCGCCACCTAACCCCCCGTTCACTTGTAAGTATTATAAGAAGGAAGGCTTCATTGGGGGTCTTGCACCCAAGTAGTACATACATATATTGTTATTTTCTTATGGATATTTAATATTGAAACTCGAAGAGGATAATCCATTTCTCTTCAAAGTCACACGAGAGCTTCTCTCTCATTCCTCGTATTGAGTTGCATGCTCACTCGCGGGCGTGCACAAATACCGATTGGTGTACAACCTCTTCCTCCGAAAAGGAAGAAAAAGAGAAAGAGTAAAACCACCACCATCCATCAAGCCGATCACGAGAATCGTGCTTTGTCTCCTCCACCACAAGAATCCATGGCTATTGATAATCGTTCTTTGATGGAACGTATGCAAACCAATGTTCATGGATATGCTAGTGCTATTAAGATTCCCGAGATTCCCGCAAATACATTTGAGCTACATACGTCTATGATTACTATGGTTTCACAATCACCTTCCTATGGTAACAAGAATGATGATCCTCATGCTCACCTTAAGAGATTCCTTTCTCTTTGCAATACCATTAAGCACAATGGAGTTCCACATGATGCTATTATGTTGATGTTAGTGTCATTTTCACTAGAGGGACCCGCTAAGCATTGGTTAGACACCCAACCACCCGATAGTATCACCACATGGGATGGTTTCACCACTATGTTTTTGAACAAGTTCTTTCCTCCATCTAAGACCATGAACTTGAGGAACTTAATTATAGGCTTTCAACAAAAACCTAGTCAATCCTTTAGTGATGCTTGGGAAGAGTATAGTGAGTTATTGAGGCGATGCCCTAACCATGGATTGGATGATGTTCACCAAATCAATACTTTCTACAATGGACTTAAATCTCATCACCAAGATTCACTCAATGCTTCCGCGGGAGGGAATATTCTTCTTAAATCCATGCAAGAGGCCTTGGACATCATTGAGACTAAAGCAATGGTTCAAACAAACAATCAATTTGAAGAAAGGGTTCATGTTATCCAAAACACTTCTCAAACACCTTGTGATAACCAAGTCCTTAAATTTCAACAAGAGATCCATCAACAAGTGAAACAAGGACAACAAGAATTGCTTCAAGCTTTTAAGACCATATCATTGAACAATTCTTCAAATGATGTGAATGCCATTACCCTTTCTTGTGTAACTTGTGGAGGTCCCCATTCTTATGAACAATGTGATAAGGTGCAAATTTATCAAGGGGAATGTTATTCTTACCAAGAGGAACATCGTGAACACTTCAAGCCAAATATCAATCCAAATAACCTTTCTTACAAATCCCAAAACTACCTTACTCCACCGGGATTCCCACCCCAACCACCCACCCAAATTCAACAAAATCCTCCTCAAATTTTACCAAGGAATCAAGGGCAAAGACCACCTTATCAAGGAAATAACTACAAGGCATCCAATCAATTTCAACCTCAAGCAAATACCTTTTATCCACCAAATCAAGGATTTAATGCTCAACCTCTACCTTTCCAACCTCAAGGTTTTCAAGGAAATGTGTCACAAGATTATAACACAATGGATTTCTTGCACAAAATGAATCAAGAGAATGAAAGGAGGTTCAAAGCTATTGAGAAGAAAATGAATGACCAAATGAAACGTATAGCAGAGGAACAAACCACTAGGGTTTTAATGGCATTAAATCAAAGACCACAAGGAGCTTTACCTTCCAACACACAAACAAATCCAAGGGCCAATGTCAATGCTATTACAACAAGAAGTGGAAAGTCAACAAAGGATCCTTCACCTCCTAAACCTACTATTGTTCAACCCACTTGTGCTCCTACTTGTGACAAGCCCTCTACCTCTACTTCACCACCTCAAAATGCTCCCATTTCTCCAACTTTAAAACCTACTCATGAAGCACTCAATAAGGAAAATCCTTCATCAACCATTCAACAACAACCAAAACCAAGTCTTCCTTATCCCTCAAGATTGAGCAAAAAAAATCTTAAGAACAAGGATGATATCCAAGTTTCTAACTTTTTGAGGATGTTCAAGCAACTTAACATCAATATCTCCTTTGCGGAAGCCTTAGCCAATATGCCTAAGTTTGCTAAGATGATTAAGGACTTACTTTCTAACAAGGAAAGATTGGTGGATTTGCCTAATGCTTACTTGAATGAAAATTGCTCCGCGGTTTTGCTTAAGAAGTTGCCTACTAAGCTTGGAGATCCGGGGAGGTTTTTGATTCCTTGCAATTTCCCGGG
Organism: Glebionis coronaria; assembly: GCA_025667525.1. Classification (NCBI taxonomy): domain Eukaryota; kingdom Viridiplantae; phylum Streptophyta; class Magnoliopsida; order Asterales; family Asteraceae; genus Glebionis; species Glebionis coronaria. The sequence goes on from CM046874.1 coordinate 557,182,207, forward strand.
GGTGGAAAATTGTATGGCTTTAGCGGATTTAGGAGAAAGCATAAATCTTATGCCATTATCGGTTTGGAAGAGACTTTCACTTCCCGAGCTCACTCCTACTAAGATGACTCTTGAGTTGGCCAACCGTACTATAGCTTATCCGGTGGGAATTGCGGAAGATGTTTTTGTGGGGGTTGATAGATTTACATTTCCCGTGGATTTTGTGGTGGTTGATTATGATATGGATCCTAGAGTGCCTTTGATTGTTGGTAGGCCATTTTTGAGAACGGGTCGTACTTTAATCGATGTGGCGGAAGGAGAACTTACAATGCGGGTAGGAGATGAGAGAGTTGTGTTTAATATGGGGAAATTGTCTAAAAAGTCGAATGAGCCCGAAGCGGTAAAACATATTGATGTTGTGCATGAGGAGGAAATACAAGATGATCTTCCTGATGAAGTTTGTGATGAGTACTTTTATGAAGCTTGCTCAAGTGGAGATTATGATTTACCTCATATTGAGACCATTGCTTCCATTACTTCATTTTTGGATTGTCATGAACATCAAGAGCTAAACCTTAGTGAAATCCCATATGGCACTCCACTTTTCCACAATGATAACCATGTTCATGAGGACTTTAGTGATGGAGAATCTTCTCTTTGTGATTCACCAACATATGATGACTATAGTGATGATGAGCTTTCTACTTGTGACTCTCCCTTTGTTGATGATCATACTTCCTTTGGTTTTGAGGGATCACCAATCTTTGATAGACCTATATATGATGTTTATGGTGATGAGGAGGATTCTATCATTGACGAGATTGATGAGTTTTTAGAGGTGGATATATCTTTTGAGTACACTCTTGGTTATCTTGACGAGGAGGGGGACATACTTTATTCAGAATCTCTATTGTATGAAGATCCTTTACCTTTTTCCTTGCCCACCTCATCCTTTCAAAGTAATCAAGGAAAACAAGTTATGATGGTTCCTTCCAAGAGCTTGTTGTTACCTATACCTTCACAACCTTTCTCTCACAATGTGATCTACAAGGGAGAATCTTCTAAGGCAACCAACACTTGTTGTTTTCCCATCAAGGAACGGATTTTTGATCCTGGAATAGAGCTTGCTAAACCATCTCAGTATCCACCTGATGTAACAAAAGGAAAACTTGTGAAGGATTTGAGAGTTTTACCCTATCACCTTGTGAAGAACATATGGGAAACCATTTTGGAGAACTACACCTCACTCTTTTCACCATTGTTTGGGAAGTTAGTTGTTGAATTGTGTTATAAGTGGGATGGTAATTATGTATTTGATCCTGGGGGATATTTATGGAGTTTTGATAAATGAACACTTGTTTTACCTCATCATGGAGACTTTTCTTAAAAAGGGGCAAAAACGTTTCTTCTCCATGATAGGTTTCAGACACTTTTAAGTGTGGGATGAGTCGAGCTAGAGACTCATTAACTCAAGCATCGTATAACTAGGTTTAGAGTGTTGTAGGTTAGAAATAAAGGTATAGACTTGGAGATAAGTGTAGGGGAGACCTTCTTTTGTCTTCATGATTGTTTTTAGGGTTGCTCACTCAATTAATGCTTTGGAGCTTATGGAGGAGGCCCTTGTATCCGGTTCACTTTGTTACTTTAGTGATTTTTCATTGACACCTTGTGCTTAAACATGATTTCACTAATAGTTGTCCTTTCCTTAACTTGGGTTAAGCAAAGTCTATTCATTGTCATAAGTGTAGGGGAAGTCTTTATACTTCCATGCTCTTAAACATTGAGGACAATGTTTAGCTTAAGTGTAGGGGGGGGGGGGGGGTCTTCTATCGAAGTGACCTTACCTAGAACTTGTCATTGTCTTTCATGATAACATGGAAAATTGAATTTTTCAAACATTTTTCAAATTTTTGATCTACTTTGGCCAACAAAAATATGCATTCATAATTTTTGCATCAATCATTTTTCATTTCATCAAAAAGTTGGAAAAAGGAAAAATATAATAAAACATGGTTTTAACAAATTTAGATTTCTTTGACATATTAGGCCCGCCATGGATATTTTGACTCAACCCGAGTTTGATTATTTTAGCACTCTCTAGCTAGTATCCTTAACCATGTAGTCCTTCATTGGTCTATTAGGCTAAGCATCCACCAATTTCATTATTTGAGATTTTAAATTTGTGGAGAATGGGAAATGATAGAGTTGAAGCAAGTATAAAAGGGCTAGATAAACTTCATGATAATTACTTTTGGCTAAACCCTTCTCTTCTTAACCTCTATTTTCTTCGCATGTATATAATTGTTAATAAATAATCAAGAACGGTTTTAATCGGTTTGTAATCTCTTATGCATTTTTGTCTAATCATTCATGGTTAGTATAAGTACGTCTTAAGATTCTAAGTTAGAACGTTTTATGTGTACTAGACTTATGTCATGCTCAATATTTAGCGGGTGTTTTTCCTTTTATTCTTTTCAAATTTCTTTGTGAGTAATAAAGAAAAATAAGAGCGGCTTACAAAAAAATGAGTGGCTAGAAAAAAAAAGAAAAAAAAAAGAAAAGAAAAGAAAAAAATATATATACAAGACTCCCAAGAGGGGCAGTGTGGTGTTAATTATAGTGACTATTGAGTTCCAATATTACCTTGACGGGTTGCGGGGATTCAATAGATTGCTCCAATCTAATATTACCTTGACGGGTTGCGGGGTTGAAGATCCAAAGTCTCAAAAAGATGGCGGATGTAAATTATTGTGTGAGTTTTATTTTCTTTCCTTAGCAAGTGTGTAGCTACTTATGAAAGCATGACATTAGGATTTTATACATAAGGCAAATGACTTATTACTCTTGAAACGGACTTGTATTAATTGTGAGCGGTTTTTCAAGTAATGGATGAGAGGATTACTTAGGATTAAAACCGTGCTTCCTTATTTTTGGATTTTACACTTCTTATATTTCACACTTGAATAATGACAAATTTGCCCACAAGCAATTTGCTCAAATAATAACCGATTCCACATTTAGTTGTCATGAATAAGTTGATGCACTTTTTACTTGTGAATGCAATGATCCCATTTTTAAGCTTGGTATGGGGAAAGTGAAACTTGAGGGTGATAAATGTCCATGGTACCAAAGCCCTAATCAAAGCCATTGAATTCTTTATGAGTTGATTCCATCAAAACAATTTCAAGAAAAATCAAAAAGATATATAGAATTGTGTTTTGTTCATTGCATTGTTAAAAGTCAAAATCATGCATCATGTAGTTTAGAGTAGTGTAGATGCATTCCATATGGCCAAGGTGGATTAATTATGAGGAGAATGTAAATTTGTGCTTTAAAATATATAAAATTGCATGAGGACATGACAATGTTCAAGTGTAGGGGATTTGATATGAGCAAAAACTCATATCAATTTATCAACAAATAACCCTAAAACATGAAGCAAAATACCAATTTATCTTGCAAAAACAGTGTTATGTGGTATGTTTGTGTTTGTGTACACTTGTGTAGGTAAAAGGATGCCTTTTCAAGCAAACAAGGAATAATCAAGCTTAATTTGGTGAAAAAGACAAAGAAGGATCAAAAGTGACAAGACTTTGAAGTACAAGGACCTATCTTGACAAACTGCCAAAGATGAAGGACCAAAGTGTAAATATTGTAAAAAGTCAAGATCATAGTCAAATTTGGTCAACTATCAAGTCAACTCAGTCAAAGGATCAATTTTGCTTAAGAATGGAAGTAGAAGGGCTAAAAATGCTAAAGAAATGAAGTTACAAGCTCAAAGATACAAGCTGCCAAAGTCTAGGGGTTAAATCTGCCAATTTTGGAAGTTATTACAAGATCAATCCATGTGTTACATTTTCAACCAATGAGAAGCCAGCAAAGATTAAACACGGATTGCCACATAAGGGCATTAAATACCCACTAGCAGCCGTCACATTAAATAACAAGATCTCAACAGTGCAATCCGTGTGCCTTATTTTCAGTCATTCACATCATGACACGTGTCATCTTTAAATAACCAAAATTTCCCAGGATCGTTTTTGAGCTACAATGGATTTCATGCAAAGTTATAAACATCAAAAGCGCTTATTTTTAAGAGACGAACACAATGGTCATCATCAATTAACATGTAATCAACTCATTCAAAAAGCCCCAATTCATGTTCATACCTGCAAATTCAAGGAAGCAGAATTATGCCACGTGGAGACTTGGGATTGGTCCCAACACGTCACCAACCCCAACAAACCTCTTTCTCAAGTCTATAAATAGCAGTTTAGGTCTTCATTTGTAGTAGAAGTTGTAAGTGTGAAAAACACACACATTTACATTTCCTTTCAATCTTTTCCCTTTTTATCTAAACTACTCAAGAGTTTGACACACTCTTGAGTTAGTTAGTTAGTTAGCTTCCTTTTAACAACTTTTTAACTGAATTCCATTAATAAAATTCAAATTCATCTTTTCCCGCCAAATTCTATCTTCATCATTCACTGTTCATTCCTGCTTCAATTGATACTTGTGTTGCTGCTTTAAGTTTGTTATGATCATTCATTGATCATAATTGACTTTGGAGTGAAGATAGTAGTTGCTTGTTGATTTCAGTTCAAATCCTTAGCAAATGAGATGAATTCAGGCTATGATGTTGATTCTAGTTGATTTGTAGCAGTTTGTTGATGATAGATTGTTGATCTAGTGCTAAGGTGGTGGTTAGCACTAGAATAGAGAGTACAGCACTCCTCTACTTCCCAATGGTATCTTCACAAGGTTCTAAATGTTCCTGATTTTTGGTTCCACTCAACTTGTCAATTGCATGTTGATTTTCTAGTGTAAACCTTTGTGAATGCATGATAAAACTTGTTTAGATTGATCTTACTTGATTCTAGAAGTTTGTAGTTTAAGTGTTGTTTTCTGCTTATTCTTTTTTGGTAATTGATCTAGCTTATAGCTATTTCATTCAACTTTTGTCTTACTTCCTTCTTTGAGGTCTAGTAGTGTTCATTGCTTACTAGTAGCTTCCATACATTTCATTTTTATCATTGGGTTTGGTTTGCTATAGATTTTCACTCAGCTTAAACTAGAACTCAATAAGTCTTTGTAAATTTTCACAAAGTTCAGATAAAGGAGTGTTTGGCTTTAATTGATTGTTGATTTTCAAGTGTTAGATTTTGATAAGTAAATGTACATTTCTAGTTAAAAGGTCATAACTAAGTGTTTTGAAGCATTTTCAATTCAACTTACAGTTCAAAAAGGCAATTGGTAAGAAAAAGGATTGGGTCAATTTTCATTCAGTTTTGCTTTAAAAAGTTGCCAATTTCATTTGCCTGGCATTTGTTAGATTCTTGATGAAAGTTAACCAAACCAGCTCTCATTTCTAGTTCAAAATATGAATTTTCAAATTCCAAAAGCATTTGATACAGTGTCCATTAAGTTAGGAGAAATAAGCAAAAATCTAGACTGTTGAGGAAAGGCAAGTTTATGTAACTTGTAAACAACTTTTTCATATTTCACAATCTACTTCATTAACCTAGCAATTTTCTTTCACAATTCCATTTAGTTGATGTTGTTGGTTGATTTTTGAGAAATTCAGCTTTTTGAAAAAATTCTTGGTCAACGCTTGGTCAACATAAGCCAAATTCAGCTTATTACAATTTCTATGCTTATTACTTGATGAAATTTGATAAGATTTGATTTCCCGTTCATCATTTGAGCTCATTAATCAGTTTTGGCACAAAAATCCAATTGTGCATGTCCAGATTGTTCTAGAGCTTATTGTGTGCTTATTGTGAAGTTCTTATTTGCTTATTTGACATTTTCAGCAAGATTCCATTTACAGTCCTAGCTTATTTTCAATTTGAAGTGTTTTGCAATTGGTTTGACTGATTTTGGTCCAGTAATAAGCTCAAACGAGCTTATTTGTCTTGTAAACACGTTTTGGCTTAAAATCTTTTCAAAATTGCAATCTAGTCCCTCTTGTATTAAACAGTTTCTAAACCTGTCTAAACTTGCACATTTTTAGGGTTTGCATAAAACAAGTCCTTATAGTTTGAAAGTTGTTAAATTTCAGTTAGAAGTTTTGTAATTTGTTACAAATTTTGTTAGTTTGTTACATAGTTTACATTTTTGATCCTTTTGGTTAACTGTTTTACATTTTTAGTCCTTATACTTTTTAGACTTTACATTTTAAGCATTTAATTTTCATAGAATTTACATTTTCAATCCTTTTAGTTTTAAAATTTACATTTTGAATCTTACTTGAATAAAAACTTGGTAATTGCACGATGTTTTACATATAAGTAGGTAATATTTTTTCAGTTTTGCAAGGCTTTGTTGAATTAGCAAATAGAATATCCAAAAAAAAGATTGACAACCAAAAACAGTTAAAAACCCGATATTGATTGGACTTTCAATTAGCAAGAACTGAGAAAAACGAACTTCATTATACACAATTTCAAGGCTTATGTAATGACACCGATAATTATGTCCGTACAACATAATTGTCTTTGATAAATTATTAACCACAGAAGGTTATTTTGAATACTTGTGTTCTCTTTATCATCTTTAGATTAATTTTTATAATTATTTTAAGTTTTAATAGTTTTTAAATCATTTTAAATAGTTTTTCTAAGTATAAAAATTTAGAAAAATAATTTTTAATCTTTTTAGGTTATTTTAGAGGTTTACCAATTGAAAAACCTTTCTTTGGGCTTTTTGATAATTAATTTGATTTTTAGGGCTTTAATTAGCATTTAAAAATTAAATATTTAATTATTTAAAAGGTTTGAAAAATTTTTTATCATTGGTAAACTCTTAATTTATTTATTTTGATTTTTGGTGAATTTTTGGTAATTTTTAGAATTAATTTTTATTTTTGCTCATTTTACGGTTTTACGTGTAATCGTAGTAGTAATTAATTTCACGTCTTCGTCATCCTCTTTTCTCATCCCCTTCTAACCAATATTAATCTCAAACCAATTACGAATTATTCACACACATATACCTCCTTGGGAAACGAACTTGAATTTCATTAGGGTCATTTGTACACGGTTTTCCTAAACCGTCGTGCTTAATACTTTCCCTACTTTACGCTCTTTTGTTTTCCTAAACAAGAGGTGTAATTTACTACAATCATTTTGGCGTCGCTGCCGGGGAGGTGTGTCGTGATTAATTTGTCTTTTTGTTTTTAATATTAACCATAAATAGTATTTGTATTAGTAGAAATCTACTAATATGTATTATCGGTTTTTTTGTTTTTCTTGTGAAATTATTATTACTATATTGTATTAAGTATCACAATCGTTACAAAGTATCTCCAAAAGTGTGAAAACACAACCTTAATTGGGATTTGATCTCCTAATTATTGTATTCGAATCTCAAACAAAAAGAAAAAGGCAAAAACAGATAAATACTTTCGTGAAGCTCGATTTTGAAAAATACGAACTATAAGGTGGGTATAAGGCGGGTATTATAAAATATACCCTAAGGAAAAAGGATCTTAAGTGCTTCGCGCCGCCTCGTTTCCCCGCTTGCTTGTGAGTATTTTGAGATTGAAGGCTAATCGAGGGTTTTGCCGCCCAAAGTATTATTACGTATAATATATTTGCTTGGTTTCTTTATGATTAAACCCTCTTGAACAATTTGGTTTTCACCAAAGTTCTAAAGTCATTCGAAGGCGTTCACTCCACATGATCGTTTTCATTCTTTTGAGGCTTCTTTAATCAAGAGTTTGATTCGAGGAGAGATTTGGTAGATTGTTGTCTACGAAGATACACCAAAATCCAAAAAAAAAACAATCAAAAACAAAAAAAAAAAATCAAAATTCACAAAACACCCAAAAAGAATCTTCTTTGCTCACCTCCCATTCTTCGAGAAGTTTATGATCACTCGTAATCAAGCAAAACGAGCTCGTAAACGTCTTCAAAAGCAAGCAAATAAAGAGACGTTTATTGAAGAACAAACTCCAATTGTTGAACCTATTGTAGAACAAGAAGTCATCATGGCTAATCATACTATGATGGAGTTGCTACAAGCACCCACCGAGGGTTTTGGGGAGGCCATTGTGATTCCCGCTATCCTTGCGGAGAATTTCGAAATTAAGACGGGTTTAATGTCGATGTTGCAAGCTAATAAGTTTAGAGGTCATGAAAAAGACAACACGCATTACCACATAAGGAATTTTAATCGTCTCACCGCTACTAGCAAGTTTAAGGATGTTCCACATGACGCCATTAAGATGATGTTGTTTCCATACTCGTTAGATGGACCCGCTAAAATTTGGCTTTAGAAAGAACCGCCAAATTCGATTTTGACATGGGGTGATCTCGTTTCTAAGTTTGTGAACAAATTTTTTCCACCATCTAAAACAACACATTTGAAAAATGAGATTTCAAGATTTGTTCAAAGAAATAATGAAAGTTTTTCAATGGCATGGGAACGCTTTAAAGAAATGTTACATGAATGTCCACACCATGATTTTTCGGAATTGCATCAAATTGATACTTTTTATAATGGGCTTAATGATCATGAACGAGATTACTTGAATGCCGCCGCGGGTGGTAATTTTTAGTGCAAAACGACCGATGGAGCTTTAAAGATTATTGAGAATAGATCTAAGGTTTATAGCCCTCGTAACACACCGAGTGTTGCCAATTTGGGTTCGTCATCATCGTCATCATCTCGTAGCATTAATGCCTTACATGACGAAGCTAATGAGGAAAATCGGTTTTTGAATAGATTTTCTAATCTTATGACTCATTGGAAAGCTCAAGAGGCTTTGAATTCCGCTTCGGTTAAAGCGGTTGAAAAGAGTTGTTTCTCTTGTGGTGGAGCTCATGATCTTTCCGAGTGCATTACCACCGGTGGTAACACTTCGAGTGCTTATGTAGCAACGGGAACTTATAACCGAAACGGCCAAGGTTCCCGCCCAAATCAAGCTCGACCAAATCAAAACACTAATAACTATCGAAACAACAACCAAGGTGGTAATTATCAAGGCAATTCACGTAACTACAACAAGGGGAATTATCAAAGTGGGAATGGACAAGTCACTAATCAAAACAAAAACCGTGATTTTCAAAACACTACACAAGGTTTTCAAAATGCTCACACTAAAAATCTTCAAGAAGAATTTTTGGATTATGCTAAAGCAAATGATGCTAAGTTTGATAACATGAAACATTAGATGATTAGCTTAAGATCCGAGTTGAAAAACGAGCTTAAAAACGAACTTGCTAATGAACTTAAAACTCATGCAAATAAAATGGAAGGAAATGTTCAACGTCTTCAACAAAATCAACAAAAGATGGAACAAGGACAACATGAGATTAAGCAAGAATTGTTAAAAGCGGATGCTAGGCAATCAAAATTTGAAGACCGTATGGCAAAGATGTTTGAAGCAATCATGTGTAAACCCTCTTCCTCGGGTGGTCTTCCTAGTAATACCATTGCAAATCCGAAGGGAGAAATGAAGGTTATAACTACACGAAGTGGTAAAACTTTCAAGGAACCAATCTCTCGTCCAAGTACTTCTAAGGAGAAGGAAATCGAGAAAGAGCCCGAGGTGATGGTCGAAAAGGAGCATATCACAATCCCACGAAGTACCGTTCATACCGCACCTACGGTTGAACCAATACCAATTGTGGAACCCGAGTTTCCAAGGCCGTTTACTTTTGTCCAACCCACACCACCCTTACCTTACCCTTCGAGACGAAACAAAGAGAAATTGCAAGAACGTACCAAACAACAAATCGAGCTTTTTATAAAAATGTTTCAACAAGTGCATTTTGATGTGAGTTTAGCCGACGCGTTGTCATATATGCCTCGTTTCGCTTCCACTTTTAAAAGTATGATGAGCGATAAGGAAAAGCTTTCAAAGCTTGCTAATAGTTCTTCGGTTTATCTTAACCGCATACCGGAAAAAGTTGGTGATCCCGGAAAGTTTCTCATTCCTTGTGACATACAAGATATGAAAGAATGCCTCGCCTTGGCCGATCTTGGTGAAATCATTAATTTGATGCATTTTCCATTTGGAAATCGCTTTCGCTTCCGGCTCTTTCTCCTTCGAACATGTCTATCGAGATGGCCGATCATTCTACGATCTTAGCATGTGGAATAGCCGAAGATGTTTTCGTGAAAGGGTGGAAGTTCTACTATCCCGTTGATTTTACAGTAGTTGACATCCCCGCGGATCCTCAAGTTCCTCTAATTTTAGGTCGTCCATTTTTAGACACCTCGAGATCGCTTATCAACGTTCATGAAAGAACTATCACTTTGAGATTCAACGAAGAGGAACTTGTTATAAACGCTACTCAAAACTCAAAACCTTCTCATGTTTATGCAATCGCTACCATCAATCACATTGACTTAGTTTATGTGGTTTGCGATGAGTTTTCACAAGAGGTGTTAGGTTTTTCCGATAGCTCGTTAAGTGGCAATCCCACTATTTTGGATCCGATTCTTGCTAATTCTACACCAAATCTCACTCCATTCCAAGGAGGCGATTTTACTTCAAGTGAAATCGACAATGAAGAGGAGGTGTTGATTATTGATGATACTTCTATTCCACCATTTCTTCCGTCGATGGAAGTTATGAGTGTTGAACCAAAATCTTCAATCGAGGAACCACCTATCCTTGAATTGAAAGATCTTCCTTCTCACCTTGAATACGCATTCTTGGAAGGTGATGACAAGTTGCCGATTATTATTGCAAAAGGTCTTGCTAATGATGAAAAAACCGAGCTCTTGAAAGTTCTTAAGGCTCATAAAGGGGCAATTGCGTGGAAAATTTCCGACATTAAGGGTATTGACCCAAAATTTTGTACTCACAAGATTTTAATGGAGGAGGACTACAAACCCGCAATTCAAAGTCAAAGAAGGGTGAATCCCAAAATTCACGATGTCATTAAAAAGGAAGTTTTAAAACTCCTTGACGCGGGAATGATTTATCCTATCTCTGATAGCCCATGGGTGAGCCCAATCCATTGTGTCCCTAAAACGGTAGGAATGACCGCTGTGCCTTGATAGGTGTGAAAACACCCATCCTTTTTACCACTTAATTACAATAATAACTGAGCCAAAACGTGTATTTTATGTCATTTATGTCGAAATTATGCGTGGTTTGTGTTTTTGTTGTGATTTTTGGACGAAAAGGTGAAAAGTGGAGAAAACACGGGATTTCACGGGCTTTTATCGAAGAAAAAGGCAAAAGACAAAGTCGAAAGATCAAAAGTGGAAAAAGAACGGAAGTTCAAGACCAATTCTGAAGATTTATCGAAGAAAAAGTCAAAAGACGGAAGTTTACTAAAAAGCCGAAGAACTCAAGTCCAATTTATTGAAAATTACAAGACGAGTTTGAAGAAATCCCAAGACAAAGTCCAAGTATTAAGAAGATTAACAAAAGATTAAGAAGATCAAGGACTTAAGTGTGCAATTAAGAGAAAAAAGAAAGAGGGAGGAAGCTTCCTAAGCTCCTCCCTAATCCCCCTATATATAGTGTCCACTTTCATTTTGTTTAGGGGGTTGGAGGCCTGACAAGCCTCTCTTCCCCATTTTTCATTTTCCTATTCTTTAATTTTATGCACTTTAATCTTCATGTAATGCACCTTTAATTTTCTTTTAATTCCAAGTAAGTTTAGCGTTAATTGTTGTTAATCTTTACCTTATTGCTAATCTCCTTCTACCTTTCTTGTTTGATTTGTTCTTCATGTTCAATGTTCATGTTCTTGAGTTTTTATGATTTTGATCAAGTGGGTTTTGATTTATTTGGCTTTGATTGTTTGTTTTGATGATTTGTTTTGATTAATTATTGTTAGTTGATGCTTTGTGGTTGTTTTGGATTAATCTTTTGGTTTATCTTGGTTAGATTATGTCAAATTCGTGTTCTATTTCATCCTACTGTTCTTTCGTTCTTGTTACTGTATCTTGCCCAGAATATTCTGAATAGACTTCTTTCTTATCCTTCTATGCGGAATATTTCTAATATTCCGAATCATCTGCTTTCTTATTCCTCTATGCGGAATGTCAGTTATTCCAGATAGGGTGTTTATGCGGAATAATCAGTTATTCCGGATAGGACACTTTATTCCGAGTAGAGAGTTATTCCGTATAGCATACTTATTCCGCATAAATTCCATATTCCGAATAGGTATTTTATTCCAGGTAGACTTACTATTCCGCATAGAGTTATTTTATTCCGCATAGCGTCTTTTATTCTGCATAGGCTTTTATATTCCGCATTAGCAATTTTATTCCGCATAGTCCTTTTTTATTTTATTCCGTGTAGGATGTTTTATTCCGGGTAGGATATTATTCTGAGTAGAGTTTTTCATATTTTAGTTTCAAACTTTATTTTTCCCGCCTTTTTCTTTATTTGCATCTTTGTTTGCTTTCCTTTTGTTTTAAGTTTTAATTTGCGTCATTTACTTTATTTACCTTTTAATTTTCTCGCAATTTACTTTTCGCCAAGTTTTTATCTTTCATTGTTTCTTTTTGCCGTCTTTACTTTATTTTTAATTGTTTCAAGTCTTTATTTTTAATTAGTTTTAGACAACGACAACTCTTTTATTTGATTCACCAAGAACAACTGAGTCGCACAATTAACCAGAGATCAATTCGAGAGGATTCCGAGAAAACGAACTTTCAACTAGTAAAATCCAAATATCAAATGGTGCCGCTGCCGGCTCTTTTCGTGAGGATCAAAGGTTTTTTGTGAGAGACGCGTTGGCTTTTGGGACCCGTTCACTTGTGAACGTAATTTTTCGAGTCCAAAAATTTTCTAAAAACCAAAAACATTTGAAAAATCATAAAAAGCATTTCTTTTTCAAAAGTTTTGCACCAAAAATATTCTTCTTGCTTATCTATTTTCTTTATGGATTTTTATGTCCATTGCGTCGGGTGTGGGAGACGATTTTACGGGAACGACTCTTGTCAATGATGTACATGTGAGCGGTGCGGAAACGATATCAAAGATACACAATTAATACCAGGATTTTGCCCTTTGTGCCACTCACTTAATTCGTCCTTTTTGAACCCACCTACTCTTTCCCCGTGCATCTATTGTGGAAGCGATTCTCATTGGCATGTTTCGTGCCCGGTTCAATACCCGTCTGTTCACGGACAAGAACCAGGGTACAATTATGACAATGAAAATAGCTATCCACAAGACGCACCCGACTTTTCTCCTTACCCTTCTTGCCAAAATTGTGAGGGTCCTCACGATACCTATTATTGTCAACCAATGAATTATTATGAGCAAAATCCGTGTCCTCAATTTTCTTCACCGATGGATTATTATGAACCAAACCCGTGTTCTAATTCTTCCCAACCGATGAACTACTATGAGCCACAACCATGCTATAATTCAGGTTTTCAACACTTTGAGCCCCCACATCACACCCTCAATCATCAATCCTCTCAGCAAATTAATCTTGACCCACAACGCACTACTTTGAATGACGAACTACACTCCATCATTCTGCAACTTCAAAAAGTCGTTGTTCTTACAAAAGAAGCATGGGCGGAGGAAAAGCGACTGCAACAAGAGCAAGTATCTAATCTTAGTGATCATACCTCTCCTCTTGTGCATCAATACTATTATGATGATGATGACGATGATGCTATATGCACTTTCAACACATCTTCTGAAGTTGCTGCTCCTACTCTCGATGTTCCTACTACGTCTAACGATCTTGATTCGTTGAATGAGCTTAGTGATGTTGGTCTCAACAAATTATTGGATGATGAGGTTTGTGACTTACCTGCTATGGAGCTTGAGGACGACGTTGCTCTTATGGAAGAGGTCGATCCTAGCGATGACGATTTTTCTCCAATCTATGAGAATTTCACTTTTGAAATTTCTCAATCTCCACCGGGAGATGCGGGTGATGATGATTTATTCTCTTCGGCTTACGCGAAGTTCACCGATGACCTTGATCTTGTGGATGAGGTGGAAGACGTGCTTCTTCGCGATAGATTACGGAAAGTGCACCTTCTTATTGCTCAAGTCGAAGAGTTGACTTCTCCTTCTCTTTCCGATTCTTTGCCTCCATCTATTCCTCCCGTTGAAGTTAATGACCCATTGCTGGAATAAATCGACATTCACTCCATACCACCAGGTAATGATGACGATGACATGGAGGGGGACATTATTTTTGATAATTTTCTGCAAGAAGGTATTGTCCCAAGTCCCCCTCCCGAGCACCTTTCATCCACTCCGTTAGAGACCATCACGGAGGATGAGTGCTTTGACCCGGGAGGTGACATTGATTATGCTATCATTGATAACATCACGGCTTTGTCGAATGCTCAGCCTCCATTGTCTTTGGGGGATGAAAATGTGCTTACTATACCCAACCCACCTCCCGTGGATCTTGAATTCACATACTTCTCGTATGTTGAAAGGACTTTTCTCCCATTCAAGACTTATCCCTCCGCCTCTCCTTTTTTGATGTCAACCGGGAACGAGGACAAGGTCTTTGATCCCGGTATCACATTCGAGGTTTCCCCATGGACTAATTAATTCGGGGGCGAGTCAGGCTCGTGACTCGGTTAACAAAAACAAGAGCTTTTTGGGAGGCAACCCAATTATCTATCTATTTTCACCATAAGTGTAGGGGGGAGCCCCGTGGTGTTTCTTGCTTTCTTTCTTATCATGTGCAGGGATTAGAGCTTCCAAGACACACTCTTGATGACTTTTGACGAACCGTGATTCCCTGTTCCCTTCTTCCCGGTTCTATCCTAAACTCTTTTCGATTCACTATTTTATATTTTGCAATATTAAAATAGGAATCTCTTTAGTTGTCTCTTCCTTAGCGAGATTTAAACAAAGTGCACAATGTCCTAAGTGTAGGGGAGTTTACTCCCACATGCTTAAACATTGAGGACAATGTTTATATCAAGTGTAGGGGGGACTTTTATCGAAGTTAAGTGGCCTTTTCCTTGTATTTGTCCTCATTTTAACCGGAAAATCATTTTTCGACATTTTTCAAAATTTTTGATGTGTTTTGGCCTATTAGTTTTTCCTTTTGTATAGTTATTTTCCTTCTTTGCTAGGATAAATTTTCAATAAAGTGGTTTTAATTTTCAAACGTTGTGAATATTTTGACTCGACCCGAGTTTATTTATCTAAGTTATTCTAGCTAGTATCCTTAACATGTTTAAGTCAAGTTTTGCTAGGCTTTTATATAGGGAGCTATAAAACGCGAAAGTCTTAACTCTCACGGGTTAAGTACAAGAACTTTTCGCAAGTTCCTATAATTGACCTTAGAGAGTCGTTTATCAAGGGAACTTTAAAATGCGATTTCTAAACTTGAAAAAGTCTAAGAATTTGCAAGATCCTATAGATGACTCGAAAACCCAAAACTTTGATTTAATAGGCTAAGCATCCACGAGTCTCATTACTTGAGATTTTAAACTTTGGAGAACGAGAGATGATAGAGTCAATTATAAGTTTGGTATTCTTTCGGGAATTTATGTGAGTTAATTATAAGCCTATTCTCCCATCGCTTGCTAATAAAATTATTTGCAATAAATAAGGTTGAACGATTTGAAAAGTTACTTAGCTTCTAGCCCAAGATCGTTTAAAAGTTGCTCGGTATGGATTAGAGTTCATAGCCAAGGCATAACTTATTGAAGCGGGATGCGAAGATTGGTGAGTCCGAAAAGGCCCTAACAAGGCATGAGGGCTATATTTTGTTGCTAAAGATCCCAAGTGATGTGAAGAATCATTTATCGAAAATCAATATGAAGGATCGAGACACACGACGAAAAGCAAATACTCCCCAAAAGTCATGGAGAAGTCTATCCGAAAAGACCCTAGCAAGGTATGAGGATAAATAGATCCAAGTCCTAAAAGGAGGCGGATCGTTGTATATCAAAGTCCAAAGTAATGATTGGAGAAAAATGAAGAAGTCGTGGTCCATATATGAAGAATCTTTCAAAACTTCAAGTGAAGAAATTCCTATTATGAAGAGAAGACCATTATTTCATGAACGTCTCTCAAGATTTGAAGTATGAAGTCGCTGCCAAATATCGGTCCAAGAAAGGTCTCAAATCGCGAAGCGAGTTATGCCAAGATATGAACTTTTTGAGGTCCCGAGAAGCAGTTTTAAAAGATTTTGTACTTTAGCTAACTATTGATTAAATCGTTCACTTTATTTTCAGCCTAAATAACTATCGATTTAAGTAAAACAATGCATCCTCGTGATCATTCAAGACAACAATAAAATATAAGAGATACATCTAGGAATAAGGGATTCTAAGTGAATAATTGGCCCACATGAGTTCGTGGTAGTTTGCTAACTTATAATAACAATGATCTCGTTTTTAAGCTTGGTTTGGAGAAAGTGAAAACTTGAGGATGATGATTATTCATGACATTTTCAAAACCCAAGGTATGTTTTTGATTTCTTTACTTTGTATGTTTATAATTTTCTATCTCTTTAATAAAGGCCAACATGGATTGATTGTGATGAAAAATGTAAAAGTGATTTGTAACTAATGCATTGCATGAGGACATTGCAATGGTTAAGTGTAGGGGATTTGATAGATGTGAAAACACCCATCCTTTTTACCACTTAATTACAATAATAACTGAGCCAAAACGTGTATTTTATGTCATTTATGTCGGAATTATGCGTGGTTTGTGTTTTTGTTGTGATTTAGGAAGAAAAGGTGAAAATTGGAGAAAACATGGGATTTCACGGGCTTTTATCGAAGAAAAAGGCAAAAGACAAAGTCGAAAGATCAAAAGTGGAAAAAGAACGGAAGTCCAAGACCAATTCTAAAGATTTATCGAAGAAAAAGTCAAAAGACGGAAGTTTACTAAAAAGCCGAAGAACTCAAGTCTAATTTATTGAAAATTACAAGACGAGTTTGAAGAAATCCCAAGACAAAGTCCAAGTATTAAGAAGATTAACAAAAGATTAAGAAGATCAAGGACTTAAGTGTGCAATTAAGAGAAAGAAGAAAGAGGGAGGAAGCTTCCTAAGCTCCTTCCTAATCCCCCTATATATAGTGTCCACTTTCATTTTGCTTAGGGGGTTGGAGGCCTGACAAGCCTCTCTTCCCCATTTTTCATTTTCCTGTTCTTTAATTTTATGCACTTTAATCTTCATGTAATGCACCTTTAATTTTCTTTTAATTCCAAGTAAGTTTACCGTTAATTGTTGTTAATCTTTACCTTATTGCTAATCTCCTTCTACCTTTCTTGTTTGATTTGTTCTTCATATTCAATGTTCATGTTCTTGAGTTTTTATGATTTTGATCAAGTGGGTTTTGATTTATTTGGCTTTGATTGTTTGTTTTGTTGATTTGTTTTGATTAATTATTGTTAGTTGATGCTTTGTGGTTGTTTTGGATTAATCTTTTGGTTTATCTTGGTTAGATTATGTCAAATCCGTGTTCTATTTCATCCTACTGTTCTTTCGTTCTTGTTACTGTATCTTGCCCATAATATTCCGAATAGACTTCTTTCTTATCCTTCTATGCGGAATATTTCTAATATTTCGAATCATCTGCTTTCTTATTCCTCTATGCAGAATGTCAGTTATTCCGGATAGGGTGTTTATGCGGAATAATCAGTTATTCCGGATAGGACACTTTATTCCGAGTAGCGAGTTATTCCCTATAGCATACTTATTCCGCATAAACTCCATATTCCGAATAGGTATTTTATTCCGGGTAGACTTACTATTCCGCATAGAGTTATTTTATTCCGCATAGCGTCTTTTATTCTGAATAGGCTTTTATATTCCGCATTCTCAATTTTATTCCGCATAGTCCTTTTTTATTTTATTCCGTGTAGGATGTTTTATTCCGGGTAGGATATTATTCCGAATAGAGTTTTTCAGATTTTAGTTTTAAACTTTATTTTTCCCGCCTTTTTCTTTATTTACATCTTTGTTTGCTTTCCTTTTGTTTTAAGTTTTAATTTGCGTCATTTACTTTATTTACCTTTTAATTTTCTCGCAATCTACTTTTCGCCAAATTTTTATCTTTCATTGTTTCTTTTTACCGTCTTTACTTTATTTTTAATTGTTTCAAGTCTTTATTTTTAATTAGTTTTAGACAACGACAACTCTTTTATTTGATTCACCAAGAACAACTGAGTCGCACAATTAACCAGAGATCAATTCGAGAAGATTCTGAGAAAACGAACTTTCAACTAGTAAAATCCAAATATCATGCCTAATGAAAACAACGAGTTAATTCCCACTCGTGTTGTGACCGGTTGGAGGGTGTGTATTGACTACCGAAAGTTAAATGACGCCACTCGTAAAGACCACTTTCCTTTGCCCTTCATGGATCAAATGTTGGAGCGACTCGCGGGAAATGAATTCTATTGCTTTTTAGATGGTTTTTCCGGTTACTTTCAAATACCTATCGACCCTCGTGATCAAGAGAAGACTACGTTTACGTGTCCTTATGGAACGTTTGCTTATCGTTGCCTTTCGGACTTTGTAATGCACCGGGTACGTTTCAACGGTGTATGATGGCCATTATTCACGATATGATCGAGAATTCTATGGAAGTGTTTATGGATGACTTTTCGGTGTTTGGCAAGTCCTTCACGTCGTGTTTATATAATCTCGAGCAAATGTTAAAACGTTGTGAAGAAACCAATCTTGTGCTTAATTGGGAAAAATGTCATTTTATGTGTAAACAAGGAATCGTCTTAGGACATAAGGTCTCGAAAGCGGGGATTGAGGTCGATAAAGCTAAGGTAGACGTCATCGCCAAGTTACCTCATCCCAAAAACGTTAAGGGAGTTAGGAGTTTCCTAGGCCAAGCGGGCTTTTATCGTCGTTTCATCAAAGACTTTTCGAAAATCTCTCGACCTATGACACACCTTCTCGAGAAGGATGCTCCTTTTAATTTCAATGAGGATTGTGTTAGAGCTTTCGAAACTCTCAAAAGGAAACTTATCGAAGCTCCCATTCTTGTTGCTCCTAATTGGGAATTACCCTTTGAAATCATGTGCGATGCAAGTGATTATGCTATAGGGTCCGTCTTAGGGCAACGTTATGAAAAGCATTTCCGTCCTATCCATTATGCTAGTAAGACGATGACCGAGGCTCAATTAAAGTACACCAAAATGGAAAAGGAATTCCTTGCCGTGGTCTATGCTTTTGAGAAGTTCCGACCTTATCTCGTCTTAACTAAAAGCATCGTGTATACCGACCATTCAGCTATCAAGTATCTCTTAGCTAAGCAAGATGCTAAGCCGAGATTGCTTCGTTGGATGATCCTCCTCCATGAATTTGATGTCACCGTGCTTGACAAAAAAGGAGCCGAGAATCTAGCTGCCGATCATCTCTCTCGTCTAGAAGATCCTCACAAAGATGTTTTCGAGAACAAGGAAATCACCGAAACATTTCCTCTCGAGACTCTCGGTGTAGTGAATTCTAAATAAACCACCCCATGGTTTGCCGGCATTGCAAATTACCATGCGGGCAATTTTATAATCAAGGGTATGACGACACAACAAAAGCGAAAATTCTTTCGTGACGTCAAGTTCTATTTTTGGGACGACCCTTATCTCTTTCGGGTTTGTGCGGATCAACTCGTTCGACGTTGTGTTTTTGGTGCCGAAGCTTCTAATATCCTTAGAGCTTGTCACGAGGGACCCACGGGTGGTCACCACGGTGCTAACCTCACGGCTAAGAAAGTGTTCGATGTCGGCTTCTTTTGGCCTTCTATCTATCGTGATGCACATGCACTTGTGAAGTCGTGTGATTCGTGCCAACGTCAAGGAAAATCGTCTCAACGTGATGAAATGCCGCAAAACATAATTCAAGTGTGTGAGATTTTCGACATTTGGGGCATAGACTTTATAGGGCCGTTCCCATAGTCTCATGGTAACAAGTATATCCTCGTCGCGGTGGACTACCTTTCTAAGTGGGTGGAAGCTAAGGCTTTACCCACTAATGATGCTCGTGTGGTAGTAAAGTTTTTGAAACAACTATTCTCTCGGTTCGGAACCCCTCATGCTATTATAATTGATCGTGGAACCCATTTTTGTAATGACCAATTCGAGAAGGTCTTAAAGAAATATGGAGTTACTCATCGTCTTTCTACGGCTTATCACCCGCAAACGAGTGGGCAAGTCGAGTTTTCGAACCGAGCTTTGAAGAGGATTTTAGAGAGGTCGATTGGAGAAAACCGTGCTTCACGGTCCGACAAACTTGATGACGCTTTATGGGCCTTTAGGACCGCTTATAAGACACCTATCGGTTGTACTCCTTATAAGTTAGTCTATGGGAAGAATTGTCATTTGCCCATTGAATTGGAGCACAAGGCATATTGGGCCCTTAAGCATGCAAACTTTGACTTAAAAACCGCGGGAGATCACCGGAAAATACAATTGAATGAATTGAATGAATTAAGAGACATTGCTTATGAAAATTCATTGATTTTCAAAGAAAAGACTAAAAAGTTTCATGATGCAAAGATTAAAAACCGGGTTTTTAACGTTGGTGATCAAGTGTTACTTTTTAACTTTAGACTTAAGATATTTTCCGGGAAATTGAAATCTCGTTGGTCGGGTCCTTTCACCGTTACGCAAGTGTTTCCTTATGGGACCATCGAGCTAGCTCAAGATGATGGTCTTAACTTTAAGGTGAATGGACATAGTCTTAAGCACTACTTTGGTGGGGAAATTCCTTCAATGGTTGACCTCGACCAAGTCACCTTCCCCAATCATAATTAGCAATGAGGGGATGGAGTCGAGCTCATGACTCGGTAATCAAAAACGAGGTGCCCCGTGGGGGAGATCCCATGCTTATTCTTTTATGCTTACTAATAACTAATGAGGGGATTTGTACCCTTCCAACTCGTTGTCTCGTGGTTGTTTGTGATTGTTATCTAGATCATCATCATCTACGATTGAACACTCTCGTTTTCGTTTACGTGAGCCTCCATCGTTTGCTTGAAGAAGTTTTCACGAATCCATTGACATATCTTTTATTGTTCTAACAATTATCTTTTAGCATACTTAATAAACGGCTTTAGATATATTGTTGATCACCCTTTCCATGCTTGATCCTAAGCATTCGATTCTTCGTCTCTAGTATGGGGGTGCTCCACCTTTAGACTCGAAACATTGAGGACAATGTTTACTTTTAGTATGGGGGGTGAATAGATACTTGCTTTGCTACGCCCTCACGTTTTCCAAACTTTCAATATTTTGTTTTGTTGTTAATAAGGCTAAAAATGGCCAAATTTTAAAAAATTTCTTAGTTTTCATAAGTGTTTTTAAGACACGAATGTATATTTTCCGATGGGTAGAATAAGAGCTAATTTTTGACTTGATGGGCATTTGGAGCCCTTTACATTCCTTAACCTGCTCAATTCAAGTTTTACTAGACTTTTATATAAGGAACTTTAAAATGCGAAAGTCTTAGCTCATACGGGTTAAGAACAAGAACTTTTCGTAAGTTCCTATAATTGATCCTAAAAAGTCACTTATCAAGGGAACTATAAAATGCATTCTCTAAACTTGAAAAAGTCCAAGAAAGTGCAAGATCATATAGGTGGCTTGAAAACCCAAAACTTTCATTTGATATAGTCTTAATGAAAGCTAATCCAAATTTGGCTTAATTTTGACTTGCATGGCTAAGTATTCACGAGTCTCTTTAATTAGAGGTCTTTATATAGTGAAGAAAGAGAAGTGATAGAGTTAGACAAGTGACCATGCTAAACGTAGAACATGAAAATTTTCTTTCAAAAACTCATATGTTTTTTATTGTGGCTTTTTCTTCCCATAAGATCAATGCATTAGGAATAAAAATAATTGTAATAAGTAAGTTCGTACGATTTGAAAGGTTACTTAGCCTCTAGCGCAAGATCGTTTAAAAGTTGCTCGGGGTTGAATAGAGTTCATAGCCAAGGCATAACTTATTGAAGCGGGACGCGAAGATTGGTGAAGATCCAAAAAGGCCCTAACAAGGCATGAGGAGCTATATTTTGTGGCTAAAGATCCAAGATGATGTGAAGTGTCATTATTCCTAAATCAATATGAAGGATCGAGACACACGACGAAAAGCAATTACTCCCCTAAAGATCATGGAGAAAGTCTATCCCAAAAGACCCTTACAAGGTATGAGGATAAATATATCCAAGTCCGAAAAGGAGAAGGATCATTTTATATCAAAGTCCAAAATAAGGATTGAAGAAAAATGATGAAGTCGTGGTCCAAATATGAAGAATCTCTCAAAAACGTCAAGTGAAGAAGTTCCAAAATATGAAGAGAAGACCATAATTTCAAGAAAGTCTTCCCAAGATTTGAAGTATGAAGTACATGCCAAACATCGGTCCGAGAAAGGTCTCAAATCGTGAAACGAGTTATGCCAAGATATGAACTTAAGGAGATACACGAGAAGCCGTTTTAAAAGATTTTTTCCTTCGGCTAACTATCGATTAAATCGTGCTACTTTGCTTTCGGACTAATAACTACTCAAATAAGTCAATACGAATCACTTGTGATCCATGACAAATAGTTAAAAAATGCTAGTAACCCATTTCCTTTTACAATAACTAGGATTGCGGGGAGAAAAAGTATTACACAATTTGGACGTATGAGTAGTGTTCGCATTGTGACTTCTACCAACAATGATCTCATTTTTACACTTAGCATGGAATGTATGACAATCAAGGATGATGAAATTTACTCTAAGGGGCATTTACTTGTTTCTATTCTTTGACCTTAAAAGTCACATTCGTGATGAAAATCATACATTATGTCCTTACACATTCTCGTAGTATTCTTGCAAGTCTTTTACTTTTCAATAAAGGTTAATAAAATTGAATTTTGGTGATGCTTAGATACTTTATTCTAGCATTGCCTGAGGACACGGCAATGGCTTAGTATGGGGGAGTGATGAGATGGCATTTATACATGATCTCATCGTTCTTTTCGGACTTTAAATGCACAAAAATGTCATAAAATACCATATATATATGCTGGTGTTTGTTTACTTGTGTATTTTAGGTATGGATATCATGAAAAAGAAAAAAGATCACAAGAAACAAGGAAAAACAGACACGAGAAACGAAGCCGTACAAAGAACCAGGCCCTAGTTCATGAATTATCCAAGATTAAACCTTGAAGACTTGAAGATATGCAAGATTGATCATCAAACAATGAAGAAATGACACTTAAAACCCTTGTGAAATCATAATTACAAGTTTGGTCCCTTAAGTTTGTCAAAATTACAAAATGGTCCTTCAACTTTGAAGAAATGGCAAGATTAGTCCATCATCAAATCTAATATGTCAAGAATGGTCCTTCATAAATTCCAAAATCTAAAGAAGCCCTTGAAGTTCAAGAATATTACATTTCTAGTCCTTTAAATATGGTTTAAATATCAAAAGGACTGAAATTGTAATTAACCTAAAGTGATAAATGCCCTAAAATCCCTTTTGAAAACTTTTTGTGGCCAAAACATGAAGTCTGAAACTTCAAAAACAAAGGGAAACGAGTTTATTAGGAAAATAAACTTGTTATACTTGTTTGGCCAAAGTGTGAGGACTATTATTGGACAAATGAAACATTCAAACCAGATTAATGCGCCAAACACCTTTATCCCCACTAAACTCGGATCAAAATTACTACTGTTCATCATTCATCCACCCAGAATTACCACTCACTTAACCAAAGGGTAAAATGAAATTACCTTGGCACATGTGTGATTCACACATGTAGAAACCCATCCCAACAAAATCCCTCTTCTCCACTCACCAAAGGACCCCACACCCAACCCGTTACCCTATCACATCACAACTTATTCTCTAAGGATTGCCACGTGTCAAGATCAACAGCCAAGACTCTTAGCTTAACCCCAAAGCTAAAATGAACGTCCATGATGCATTTGGATTGCTCATTCCATCAAATGATCTAGAAGACTTCAAGGGCATTTTTGAGAGTTCAGTTCTAGGGTTTATGAATAGGGTTTCGTATGCATTTGCCTATAAAAGTAGACCTCAACCTTTGAGAGTCCCTTTGTTCCAGATTTTAGCTAATTTCATTGTAATTCCTTTTTATGAAATAAAGTTTGAATTTCTGAAATTTTTGAATTCTCATTTGTTATTTATAGAAGTTTGGTGTTTGATTAGCTGAAATCTGAGTTCCATTCACATGTTTTGTTGGTTTTGAGAAAAGGTTTTAAGGATTAAAACACTTGTTTTCAAAAATCAAAAGTTAAATCTATTTTTGATCTCACTTTTCTGTTTGTTCATCTTAGCAGCTTGGAAGCTGGCACTTCTTTTGCTAGTACCTCAGCTCAAACAATCCAGGGCCTGGATGTAGGTCTTGGAGGTTTGCATCCCTCTCCCTTTTCAATTTTTCTTAATTTTTCTGAATATTGGTGATTTTTGTATGATTATTGTTGAATCTATGTTTTTATGATTGGATCTTGTTTATCTGGGCTTGTTTGATGTTATTGAGTTGTTATTAACTTGATTTGTGGGTTAAATCTTAAATATCCTTTGAAAATTTGTGAAATCAGATAATTAAGGGGTGTTTGGGTTAACTGCATAAGCAGGTTTTGTGGAAAGTTGAGTAGTTGTTTTGTGTTGTTGATTGTTGGTATCTGTTTAACTGATATACTTGGTCATTTATTTGCAAGTTTTGTGGTTTGAAACACCTAAATCCAACATAGTGCTATAAAATCAGATTTACTTGTTGAAATTGGTTGTGGTTTAAGGGACACCTAGATCTAATCATAGACTAGGGTTAACAAGTGATTAAACCTAGTTAGTTACACCAGGGAAGTAGGATTTGAGTGTTGAAGTTGGATTTTTGGTCAATCATATCAGCAAAGTGTGCATGTGTTCTTGAAGTTCATAACAGCAAGTATAATCTGCTTTGATTTTGTTCCATGCCTTGTTTCAGTGATTGATTTAAGTTTGTTTATGCTTAATCATAGTTTATATAGCTTATGTATGAATCTTGTTGAATTTGGAGTGCTTATTCTAGCTTAAAACTGCTTAAGTATTCATAACTGCTTAATATCCATGTCTGTGCTAGATCTGAGCATTGTTTGATTTTTCTGTGCTTATTGAGTGAACCAAAGTGTGTTTTTGTGCTTGATTGTGACTCCTTGTGATTAACTGATCACTTGGGTGCCCTTGTCTTCCAATAAAACATAAAGAATCTCTCTAAAAAGCCAAGTCAAAAAGTCAAGGCAGTGGGAACCAGTTCCTACTGAAAGTTCCCCCTACTAGTGTAATTATGTGTTCAACTTATCAATAAGCTATTCTAGCTTATTTTAACCAGCAACAACTTGGATTTTGTAATAGGTGCTCATTATTTGACCCATTTGTTCATACTGGAGCATTTGGTGGGTTAACTTTATGGTTTGACTAGAAAACCAACTTAATTGACTTTTTCATAAGTGCTTATTGGCTTATTCCAGCTTATTGGTTTTGCTTATTGGATTTTGGTTGATTGATTTGGATATTGAAGTCATTTGTAACATTTTGCAAGTTGAATCAAGTCCTGAGGTGCCCTAAATCTCAAACCCGACTATTTTGTCTTTTAGTGGATTTGTACTTTTCTTATTTCTGTCTTATTGAGTGTGGTTTTTCAAAATTTCTTTCTACATATCTCTTTAGTATCCCAAAAGAAGGTTGTGTGTTGATAGGTGTGTAAACACCCATCCTTTTACCACTTAATTCTGGCTAAAATGAGACCAAAACACGTATTTAATATCATTTGTTTGGAATTATGCGTGGTTTTTGTGTTTATTGTGTTTTCAGAGCCAACCGGATGAATATTAAAGAAAACATGGGATTGCACGGGGTTTACTGAAGAAAAAGACACAAGATAAAGTCTATTGTCCAAGAGATGCAAAAGATTTGAAGTCACTGGGCCTATTCGAAGATTTATCGAAGAAAAGGACCAAAGATGGAAGATTTACATAAGTCGAAGAAACTCAAGTATATTAAACGAAGAAATTAAAAGACGAGTTGAATTTAATCGACAACAAATCCCGAATCAGAATCGAAAACGTCAACTTTTCTGAAAAGACGAGAAGACAAGAAGAACGGGAGAAAGCCCACTCACCAACCAAAAGACAAGGCTATATAAAGCCCACACCTCACACACTTAGTGCCATCTTTAGTTTTTCTTCTCTCCCCTTTTTTTCTCCCTTTTAGTTCGTATCATCACCAACACCACTAGGGTGTTTGGTGATCTTGATCTTTGATTTTTAATCTTGTAATTTTAATTCTTGTATTGTGATTGTTACAACATTAATCATCAATACAAGTTCTTGTTTAATCTTTCCATTTCATCTTGTTCATCATCATCTTTTATTTCAAGTTTTCAAGTTTTTATTTGATTGATTTGATCTTCAAAAGTTGTTGGGTTTTGTGTTTTTGTTGATGGGATTTGTAGTTTATGGTTAGTAGATGCTTTGTGATTAGTTTATTTAAGTTTTTGGTGAAAAACTTGGTGATTTTTGGATCAAAATTGGTTTCCTTGTTCTTCGGGTAAACGACTGTTTTTATGTTCCCAGGTTCCGGATGAACTTTTCCTTCATTCGGAACTTTTTCCTTCATTCGGAACTTTTTCCTTCATTCAGAACTTTTTCCTTCATTCGGAACTTTTTCCTTCATTCAGAACTTTTTCCTTCATTCGGAACTTTTTTCTTCATTCGGAACTTTTTCCTTCATTCGGAACTTTTTCTTTCATTCAGAACTTTTTCCTTCATTCGGAACTTTTTCCTTCATTCGGAACTTTTTCCTTCATTCGGAACTTTTTCCTTCATTCGGAACTTTTTCCTTCATTCAGAACTTTTTCTTTCATTCGGAACTTTTTCCTTCATTCGGAACTTTTCCTTCATTCGGAACTTTTTCCTTCATTCGGAACTTTTTCCTTCATTCAGAACTTTTTCCTTCATTCAGAACTTTTCCTTCATTCAGAACTTCTTTTTATTAGTTATTTTTGGCTTATTTTCTCTATTTCATGCATTTGATCTTTTTTAGTAGCATAGAAAATCACAACCCTTTTTGTACCAAGAACAACTATTCCACTTTGAGCTGTAATCAATTCGAGAGGATACCGAGATTTAATCTGAACCCATACAAAATCATTGTATCAAATGGCGCCGCTGCCGGCTCTTCTCGTTAAGATCAAAAGTTTTTTGTGAGAACTTGGATTTTGGGATCCGTTCCCCGTGAACGTTAATTTTTCATAAAAATTTTCAAAAACACAAAAAAAAAAATATAAAATTTTCAAAAATCCTAAAAAGTAAAAAACATAAAAAACCAAAAATATTTTTGATTTGTTTTTCTCTTGTTAGTTCTTTTGCAGGTGTATGCGCACTCGTTCCACGTCTTATCAAGAGCCCGAGCCTCTCGATCACTTAGACATGGCCGGTGTACCACCTCCAAACAATAATAACAACAACAACATGAATAATAACAACAACAATGTGCCTCAACCGGATAATCGCCCAATGATTGAACTGCTGCAAGCTCATGTAGATGGCAACACTGATCCAATTGTCATACCTCCAATTGCCGCCAAAAACTTTGAGCTAAAATCAGGCTTTATCCAGATGGTCTCCGCTCAACCATTCTTGGGACGTACCATTGATGACCCACATGACCATATCAAGAGATTCTTGCAACTCACCAACACGGTCAAGTTTAATGGTGTTCCACAAGAGGTTATCGGGTTACAACTTTTTCCCTTTTCTTTAGAGGGACAAGCCCGGCATTGGCTTGCTAAGGAACCGCCACAGAGTATTCTCTCGTGGACGGATTTGGAAACAAAGTTTATCAATTACTTTTTCCCACCCTCTCGTACTACCGCTTTGCGGAATGAAATCATAAATTTTGAACAAAAGTACGATGAGTCGTTCAGTGAATCTTGGGATCATTTTAAAGATCTTTTAAGAAAATGCCCACAACATGGTTTTACCAAAGTACATCAAATTAATACTTTTTACAATGGTTTAAGCATGAGTGACCAAGATTCACTAAACAGTGCCTCAGGGGGTAATCTTTTGGCTAAAACTTCCAATGCTGCTTGGGATATCATTGAGAATAAATCTCGTGTGCAAACCAAGAGTGTTCGGACCAATGTCGCTAGTGCTAGCACTAGTGACAGCGACAAGCGACTGGACAAAATCACTACGCTTCTTGAATCGCTTGTCACCCACACCGTCAGCAACAACAACAGCAACAACGCTAAAAACGCTCAAGTTAGTGTTGTCAGCCAACCTTGTGAGATATGCGGTGGTCCTCACTCCTACACTACTTGTACTGCCACCCAAGACTACCCTGCTGAGAATGTGAATGTGGAATATGGCACCTATCCTCAACCTGCTTATCAAGCTAGACCTCAAGGTGACCATAATTTGCTTAGCTACCGCTCCAACAACTACCTCTCACCACCCGGTTTTCCCCCAAACAACCCAAACCAACAACCAAACCTCAATCGCCCTCCTCAACAACAACAACAACCTCGACAACCATACATACCTCCTCACAAGCAACAACAACCACCTCAACGAAACAACCAAGTCTACCAGCAACCTGCTTATCAACCACCCGTATACAATGCTCCTCCCAACCAACCCATCGCTCTTCACCAAGAAGTGGAAACTTATATGAGGACTAACGATGTGATAGTGGGAAATCTTCAGAGAGAAGTGCTCAACCTGAAAGCAGACTTGGTCAAACAAGGAAACGATTTGAGAGCCGACATGAGAAACACGTTGGATAGCCAAACTAATGATCTGAGGAACATGATGGCTAGTTTCTTCCAAGGTAATCAACCCTCTTCTTTGGGTACTCTTCCGAGTAACACCGTTGCGAATCCAAGAGGGGAGATGAAAGCAATCACCACTCGAAGTGGTAAAGGTACCAAGGAACCCGAGCTTCCTATACCTCCACCGGTGGTTGTGACTAAGGAGAACGAGTCACCTGCTCCTATTCCTCATCCTTCTCCTTCCCCAATTTCTCCACCTCTTCCTTCTACCCCTCCTCCACCCAAGGATGTCAGTGATCCTATTCTTCCAAAGCCTTCCTCTTCTTCCAATATACCTTATCCTTCTAGGTTGAGGAAAGAGAAGCTTAAAAGCAAGGACGATATTCAGGTTTCAAACTTTCTTAAAATGTTTAAACAACTGAATTTCAACATCTCCTTCGCTGAGGCTCTCGCTCACATGCCTAAATATGCGAAAATGTTTAAAGATCTTCTGAGCGACAAGGAAAAGCTCCTCGATATTGCCAACACCCAACTTAATGAGAATTGCTCTGTAGTACTCTTAAGGAAATTGCCAACCAAGCTTGGTGATCCGGGTCGTTTTCTTATCCCTTGCAATTTCCCGGGAGTAGAGAATTGCATTGCCCTAGCCGATCTAGGTGCCAGTATTAATCTCATGCCTCTAAGTGTTTGGAAGCAATTATCTCTCCCAGAGCTAGTCCCCACCAAAATGACTTTGGAATTAGCTAACCGTACGGTTGCTTATCCAGTGGGGATAGCCGAAGACGTCATTGTAGGAGTCGACAAATTCACCTTCCCTGCTGATTTTGTTGTCGTCGACTACGAGATGGACCCCCGTGTGCCACTAATTGTTAGACGTCCATTCTTGAGGACCGGTCGCACTCTTATTGATGTTGATGCCCGTGAGCTTATCATGAGAGTGGGTGACGATAAAGTAGTCTTCAACATGGGAAAGTTGTCTAAACAGTCTTATTCATATGAGAGCGTTAATTGTATTGATGTTCTTGATGAGGCTTGTGAAGAACACTTTAATGATGCTTGCAAAAGTATTCCTACCTCTCTTCCCAATGTTGAGACCGTGTCCTCTATTGATTCATCATTGTCTCTATTTTGAGATAGTGATTTATTTTGGAACAATCTTGAAGATACCATGGGAGATGTGAATTTAGCTACTAATGATTCTCCCACCAATGGGGATGAAGACATGAATTTCTTTGACAATCTTCTCACCGAAGACAATCCTTCTCCTCTATCTCCCACGGTCATTTCTATCGATACTCCGACTTTAAATACGCCTCCCGTCGAAAATCCTCCGGATTTAGAACTTAAGGAGTTGCCGCCCCATCTCGCGTATGTATTCCTTGAAGAAGAGAAGAAGTCGCCAGTCATCATTGCTAAGGATTTGAAGGATGAAGAGAAAACTCGACTTGTCGCCGTGTTGAAAAAGCATAAAACAGCTATTGCTTGGAAGATTTCTGATATTCGTGGAATTGATCCTCACTTCTGCACACACAAAATTCTCATGGAGGACGACTTTAAGCCCAAAATTCAAAGCCAACGAAGGGTGAATCCAAAAATACATGAAGTCATCAAAACAGAGGTTATCAAACTTCTTGATGCGGGTATGATTTACCCTATTTCGGATTCGCCATGGGTTAGTCCAATCCATTGTGTGCCCAAGAAAGGCGGAATAACCGTTGTTCCCAATGAACACAACGAGTTAATTTCCACTCGTCTCGTTACTGGGTGGAGAGTTTGTATAGACTACCGCAAACTCAATGATGCCACGAGAAAGGATCATTTCACTCTACCTTTTATGGACCAAATGCTTGAACGTTTAGCCGGTAATGAATATTACTGCTTTCTTGATGGTTTCTCGGGTTATTTCCAAATACCCATCGATCCCCAAGATCAAGAGAAGACGACATTCACTTGTCCCTATGGCACATTTGCTTACAAAAGAATGCCTTTTGGCTTATGTAATGCGGCCCGGGACTTTCCAAAGGTGCATGTTAGCTATCTTCCATGACATGGTTGAACAAACCATGGAAGTCTTCATGGATGATTTCTCGGTCTTCGGGGATTCTTTCTCTTCTTGCCTTGCCAATTTGGAACGTATGCTCAAGTGGTGCGAAGACACTCGCCTAGTTCTAAATTGGGAAAAATGCCATTTTATGGTAAAATAAGGCATCGTGCTGGGACATAAAATTTCCAAAGCCGACTTGAAGTAGACCGTGCTAAAGTCGATGTTATCGCAAAGTTGCCTCCACCTTCAACCGTGAAGGGTGTGAGAATTTTTCTGGGTCATGCGGGCTTCTACCGCCGATTCATCAAAGATTTTTTCAAATCGCTCGCCCGATGACCCACCTCTTGGAAAAAGATACTCCTTTTATCTTTTCAAAAGAGTGTCTTGAAGCCTTCAACTCGCTTAAGGATAAGCTAACTAAGGCACCCGTCTTGGTTACCCCGAATTGGGAGCTTCCCTTTGAGTTGATGTGTGATGCTAGTGACTTTGCTATTGGTGCGGTTCTGGGACAAAGAGTGAACAAACACTTCCAACCAATCCATTACGCTAGCAAGACAATGACGGGGGCACAATTGCATTATACGACAACAGAAAAAGAGCTTTTAGCTGTTGTCTATGCTTTTGAAAAATTCCGCCCCTATCTTGTCCTTTCCACCACAATCGTATATACCGATCATTCCGCGCTGAAGTACTTGTTGACAAAGCAAGATTCCAAACCAAGACTTCTTCGCTGGGTTTTGCTGCTCCAGGAATTTAAAATCGAAATTCGCGATAAAAAAGGAGCAGAAAACCTAGCCGCAGATCATCTCAGCAGACTTGAGGATCCTTACCAAGGGGATCATCCGAATAAAGAAATCAATGATTCTTTTCCCTTGGAGACCTTAATGTCTATAAATTCCAAATCTAATGAAACCCCGTGGTTTGCGGACTTTGCAAACTACTTGGCGGGTGGAATTCTCAAGGAAGGGTTCACGTCTCAACAAAAGAAAAAGTTCTTCACTGACATTAAGACTTACTTTTGGGACGACCCTTACCTATTCAAACAATGTGCCGACCTGATTATCCGCCGATGTGTTGACGGACCGGCAGCTTCAGAAATCCTTGATGCTTGCCACAAAGGACCCACCGGTGGTCACTTTGGTCCCAACTACACCGCCAAAAAAGTGTTTGATTCGGGATTTTATTGGCCCTGCATATATCGTGACGCTCACAATATGGTTAAACGACGTGATGTTTGCCAAAAACAAGGCAACATCACACATAAAGACGAGATGCCTCAGAATTTCATTCAAGAGTGTGAAATCTTTGATGTTCGGGGTATCGACTTTATGGGGCCATTCCCTTCTTCTAAAGGAAACAAATACATCCTTGTAGCCGTTGATTACGTTTCAAAGTGGGTTGAAGCCAAAGCTTTACCTACTAATGACGCCAGGGTGGTTTGTAACTTTCTGAAAGCTCTTTTCGCTAGATTCGGTGTGCCTCGTGCCATTATTAGTGATCGTGGGACTCATTTTTGCAATGACCAATTTGCTAGAGTCATGGCTAAGTACGGTGTAAATCATCGTCTTTCCACAGCCTACCACCCACAAACTAATGGCCAGGCTGAAATATCCAACCGAGGTCTTAAGCGAATTCTGGAAAGAACCGTGGGAGAGCATCGTGCCTCATGGGCTGATAAACTTGATGATGCTTTGTGGGCTTTTCGTACTGCTTACAAGACCCCGATCGGCTGTACGCCTTATCGTCTTGTGTACGGGAAAGCGTGCCACCTCCCCATTGAGTTGGAGCACAAGGCTTACTGGGCCTTGAAGTGGGCCAATTTTGATATTAACAAAGCCGGTGACCTACGCAAGATCCAACTCAATGAGCTCAATGAACTCCGTAATGAGGCTTATGAAAATTCTTTAATTTATAAGGAAAGGACTAAGCTCATTCACGACTCTAAGATTAAGAACCGAGAGTTCCATGTTGGAGACAAAGTCTTACTTTTTAACTCTCGGTTGAAAATCTACTCGGGAAAGCTCAAATCTCGTTGGTCCGGCCCATTCACCATTGCCCAAATTTTTCCATATGGTACTCTCGAGCTCGCTCAACCTAATGGACCTAATTTTAGGGTGAATGGCCAACGAGTGAAGTTGTACTTTGGTGAGGACACCTCTCAGGAGGTGATTCCATCCCTCACCACGTTCCCCATGAACTAATTTTGGGTCGAGTCAGGCTCGTGACTCGGTTATCAAAAACAAGCGCTCCTCGGGAGGCAGCCCGAGTATCTATCCTTTATGTTTTAACGTCCTAAGTGTAGGGGGACCTCTATAGGGTGTTTGTCTTTGTGTGGTGATGTGATTACAGGGATAAGTGCACTCTTGGAATCTCTGAAGAACCGTGCTCCCGTGTTATCCGAAATCCGGTTCTATCTCTCAACTATCGTGATTCAATTTTCTTCATACTCACATTTGAAATTGATCACTTTAGTCGTCTCTTCCTTAACTTGAGTTAACCAACGTGCACAATGTCATAAGTGTAGGGGAGACTTTTCCCACATGCTTAAACATTAAGGACAATGTTTATCTTAAGTGTAGGGGGGACTTCTATCGAAGTTTTAAGTGGACTTTTCCATGAAAATGCCTTCATTTAACCGGAAAATCATATTTTTCAACATTTTTCAAATTTTTTATTAACTTTGGCCATTTAGTCGTAATTTTTAAATTTTTATCGTTGTTTTCATATGTATATATCCCGCAATAAAATCAAAAATATTAATAAAGTGGTGTAGCTAGTTTAGAAATCTTTGACATATTAGGCCCGTTGCGTTTATTTTGACTCAACCCGAATAGACTTTTCCAAGTTTATTCTAGCTAGTATCCTTAACCATGTAGACCTTAATTGGTTTATTAGTCTAAGTATCCACGAGTCTCATTACTTGAGATTTTAAATTGTGGAGGACGAGAAATGATAGAGTCAATTATAAGTCGGTATTCTTGCACAAGCTCACTTGGTGTAATTATTTGCCTATTCTCCCATCACTTGCTAATAATTTATCTGCAATAAGTAAGGTCGTACGATTTGAAAAGTTACTTAGCTTCTAGCCCAAGATCGTTTAAAAGTTGCTCGGTAATGATAAGAGTTCATAGCCAAGGCATAACTTATGAAGCGGGGCGCGAAGATTGGCGAGTCCGAAAAGGCCCTAACAAGGCATGAGGATTCCATTTTATTGCTAAAGATCCCAAGTGATGTGAAAAGCATTATTCCCAAAATCGATATGAAGGATCAAGACTCACGACGAAAAGCAATCAACTCCCATAAAGATCATGGAGAAGTCTATCCGAAAAGACCCTAACAAGGTATGAGGATAAATAGATCCAAGTCCGAAAAGGAGGCGGATCGTTGTATCTCAAAATCCCAAATAGAGATTGAAGAAATAATCATGAAGTCGTGGTCAACAAAGTTGGAGTATCTCTCAAAAGTCTCCAAGTGAAGAAACTCTATTAACGATGAGAAGACCATTATCTCAAGCACGTCTCTCAAGATATAAAGTATGAAGTACATGCCAAATATCGGCCTGAGAAAGGTCTCAAATCGTGAACCGAGTTATGCCAAGATATGAATTTTTTGATATCCCGAGAAGCAGTTTTAAAAGATTTTGTCCTTTAGCTAACTATTGATCAAATCGTCCTACTTTGCTTTCAGCCTAAATAAACTATCGAAATAAGTCCAAAAATGCATCTTCATGATCATTCTAAGACAAAAATAAAATATAAGAGATACACCTAGGTATAAGGGAGTTTAAGCATTTAATTAAGACATGTGTGTAAGTGTTTGATTTGCTAACTTATAATAACAATGATCTCGTTTTTAAGCTTAGTTTGGGGAACGTGAAACTTGAGGGTGATAAATCTGCGCAGCACCAAAGCCCTAATGTAAGTCCTTGATCTCTTTGCAAGTTATTTCCATGTAGCTATTTTCAAGTGAAAATGGTTTTCTATCCTTTTGTTTCCTTTAAAGTTTTAACTCCTTTTAGTACTTTAATTTTTGTTTAGTAGTATTTGAATAAGGCCAAGGTTGATTAATTATAAGAAAAGTGTAAATTTGCTTTATCACTAAGCATTGCATGAGGGCATGGCAATGGTTAAGTGTAGGGGATTTGATAGGTGTGTAAACACCCATCCTTTTACCACTTAATTCTGGCTAAAATGAGACCAAAACACGTATTTAATATCATTTGTTTGGAATTATGCGTGGTTTTTGTGTTTATTGTGTTTTCAGAGCCAACCGGATGAATATTAAAGAAAACATGGGATTGCACGGGTTTTACTGAAGAAAAAGACTCAAGATAAAGTCTATTGTCCAAGAGATGCAAAAGATTTGAAGTCACTGGGCCTATTCGAAGATTTATCGAAGAAAAGGACCAAAGATGGAAGATTTACATAAGTCCAAGAAACTCAAGTCTATTAAACGAAGAAATTAAAAGACGAGTTGAATTTAATCGACAACAAATCCCGAATCAGAATAAAAAACGTCAACTTTTCTGAAAAGACGAGAAGACAAGAAGAACGGGAGAAAGCCCACTCACCAACCAAAAGACAAGGCTATATAAAGCCCACACCTCGCACACTTAGTGCCAGCTTTAGTTTTTCTTCTCTCCCCTTTTTTTCTCCATTTTAGTTCGTATCATCACCAACACCACTAGGGTGTTTGGTGATCTTGATCTTTGATTTTTAATCTTGTAATTTTAATTCTTGTTTTGTGATTGTTACAACATTAATCATCAATACAAGTTCTTGTTTAATCTTTCCATTTCATCTTGTTCATCATCATCTTTTAATTCAAGTTTTCAAGTTTTTATTTGATTGATTTGATCTTCAAAAGTTATTGGGTTTGTGTTTTTGTTGATGGGATTTGTAGTTTATGGTTAGTAGATGCTTTGTGATTAGTTTATTTAAGTTTTGGTGAAAAACTTGGTGATTTTTGGATCAAAATTGGTTTCCTTGTTCTTCGGGTAAACGACTGTTTTTATGTTCCCAGGTTCCGGATGAACTTTTCCTTCATTCCGAACTTTTTCCTTCATTCGGAACTTTTTCCTTCATTCGGAACTTTTTCCTTCATTCGGAACTTTTTCCTTCATTCAGAACTTTTTCCTTCATTCGGAACTTTTTCCTTCATTCGGAACTTTTTCCTTCATTCGGAACTTTTTCTTTCATTCAGAACTTTTTCCTTCATTCGGAACTTTTTCCTTCATTCGGAACTTTTTCCTTCATTCGGAACTTTTTCCTTCATTCGGAACTTTTTCCTTCATTCAGAACTTTTTCCTTCATTCGGAACTTTTTCCTTCATTCGGAACTTTTTCCTTCATTCAGAACTTTTTCCTTCATTCGGAACTTTTTCCTTCATTCGTAACTTTTCTTTCATTCGGAACTTTTTCCTTCATTCGGAACTTTTTCCTTCATTCAGAACTTTTTCCTTCATTCAGAACTTTTTTTTATTAGTTATTTTTGGCTTATTTTCTCTATTTCATGCATTTGATCTTTTTTAGTAGCATAGAAAATCACAACCCTTTTTGTACCAAGAACAACTATTCCACTTTGAGCTGTAATCACTTCGAGAGGATACCGAGATTTAATCTGAACCCATACAAAATCATTGTATCATGTGTCAAATTAGAGCTTATGGTATTGGCTTATTGCTTAATTGGCTTATTGGCCCAATAAGGATAAGTTGTTTGTTCACTAAGTTGTGATAAGCTCACTTTCAGCTTTTGGGCCTTCAGAGTTTTGTGTTTAGAATTAAATTTTGAGTCAGATAGTGCTTTTCCAAGTCATTTGGGCTTATTTTGACTTTTTGGGCTAAAAAGCCCATTAAGGTGGACTGTTTTTGCTTTAAGCCCATTTGGGGGCCCAATAGGAGTATTCTGGTCAATTCACCTTCATTTTCTGTTTAATTAGGTCAAAATAAACTAGTTTGCAAGTTTTTAGAATTTTTTATAATTTTTGGATTTTTAATATTATTTCAATATTATTTTATTATTATTTTTCAAATTTCACATTTTTGCACTTTTATATTTTTCTTAGCTTAAATACATTAAAATAGGAATTTTGCAACTTTTAGATTAATTTTATCATCTTTAGATTAATTTTTATAATTATTTTATGTTTTAATAGTTTTTAAATCATTTTAAATAGTTTTTCTACATTTAAAAATTTAGAAAAATAGTTTTTAATCTTTTTAGGTCATTTTAGAGGTTTACCAATTGAAAAACCTTTATTTGGGCTTTTTGATAATAAATTTGATTTTTAGGGCTTTAATTAGCATTTAAAAATTAAAAATTTAATTATTTGAAAGGTTTAAAAAAGTTTTGATCATTGGTAAACTCTTAGTTTATTTATTTTTATTTTTGGTGAATTAGAATTAATTTTTTTTTTGCTCATTTTACGGTTTTACGTGTAGTCGTAGTAGTAATTAATTTGACGTCTTCGTCATCCTCTTTTCTCATCCCCTTCTAACTAATATTAATCTCAAACCAATTACGAATTATTCACACACATATACCTCCTTGGGAAACGAACTTGAATTTCATTAGGGTCATTTGTACACGGTTTTCCTAAACCGTCATGCTTAATACTTTCCCTACTTTACGCTCTTTTATTTTCCTAAACAAGAGGTGTAATTTACTACAATCAACGTTCAATGTCACGAGGCTTATGTAATAACACCGATAATTATGTCCGTACAACATAATTGTCTTTGATAAATTATTAACCACGGAAGGTTATTTTGAATACTTGTGTTCTCTTTATTTAAATTAAAACTCTATAGATTCACTCGGCAAATTTTGCTGACTTTTTAACATGTTTTATCTCAGGTCCATATAGAAGGTACTCGATGAAGGCGGTTTTGTGAAGCTTGCTTATTTGAAATGTTTTGGCCCACTTTGCAAATAGTATCCATTCAAAGAATCTTTTATCCTTTACTGTGTTTGTAAACTTTAAATTATTTGGGACTGTGTGAAAAGACTTATTGTTAAATGAAAATAAATGGATGTTTTTATTAAAACGACACGTTTTGAGCCGTTTTCTATGATTATGAGATTGAACCATGATAGTAACACCCAAGGACCCTTCCGCTGCTATGACCGAAATTGGGGGTGTTACAAATGATCAAACAGCCAATGATGCGGATATAAGACCCACTTATGATGATGAACCAATGGCTACGGTACAATTAAATGTTGAATATGATGTTCCTCAACATACTGAGCAACCTGAAAACATTTTTGACACATATCTAGTGGAAAAGGTTGATAGCAATACCACACCTGATTCATCAGATACGAGTACTAACGGAGGAGAGAGTGCCCAGGAAAGATTCACGAGCTTGAAATTCTGTTAGCTCAGAAGACAAAAGATTTTAAGGATGCCAAACTCGATTTTTCAAAGAAAAATAACAAATTTGAGGCTTACTTAGAAAAACTTGAAAAAGAAACTGTTGTTCTTGAACAAAAATTGGATCGTAAGATTCAAGATTTTAACGCGGAAAAAGAACATTTTGTGAAACAAATAAATTTGTTAGAATCAAAGTTGGCTTCTCAAAATCCAAGTCCTCCGCCTGCTTCATTAACTGCATTATCTTTGCAACCTATCGACACTGTAGACAGTAATGACGCGAATGCTGATAACAACATACTTGATAATATGAACATTAAGTTAGAACAACGTGTCGCTCAATTACTTCTACAAAATGAGCAATAAAAGGCTCAGATTCAGGAAAAGGTTTTTGCACTGACAACGGTGAAAAACGAATTAAGGAAGCTAAAAGGAAATAGTGTGGATACTAAGTTAGCAAAACAGTCAGTCTTGGAGAAACCACCTTCTCAATCATTCAGAAATCGCTCAGTTGCTAGACAACCGAATGCGTTTAAATCTGAACGACCTAAAATGTCGAACCTGAGGTTTGCATCCCAAGTTGACGTGCATAGCAATTTTCCTAAACCAGTCACTCCATAATCTAGACCATCCTTAACAAATTCTGCTTCTACAAAACCCGATAACATAAATGCTTCAAGCAAATCTAGATCTGGCTCCAAGAACATGCCTAGGTGTAGTTCAAATGAAACGGGTCATAAAATCTATCTAGAGGATGCTAAGAACAAGACACAAGCAAGAGATAGGACAAAACCACAACCTAGGAGCGATATTCACACATCTAGAAATTCTAGACCCTTTTATGATGTGCACAAATCCGCCAACCTTAGGAACTCTGGAGACTTCTCAGATGCTAAGCATTTTGTTTGCACGAAATGTAACAAATGTGTGTTTAATGCCATTCATGATGATTGTATCACTAAAGTCCTGAACAAGGTGAATCAAAAAGCTAGAGCACCTCAAAGACGGAACCCTAAAGGAAATAGGATTTCTCAAATTAAGTCTTTCGCTGTGCATTAGAAACCTATATCTCCTAGACCTAGTCTTAGGTGGATACCAATGGGTAGACCCTTTAATACAATCGATCTTAGGTGGGTTCCTACTAGAAAGATATTTCCCTCTAGCACGACAAAGGTTCACAGTGAACCCCCACATGGTTCTCATAATGATATCACTAACCCAGATGCAAGCATACAAACTACTGATGCAAGTGCAGGTATCGACGTCACGGCTCAATGGGAACACAGAGGTCCAATATTTTTAACCCGTTCAACAAAAGACACTCTCAGAGTTTGGTTGTTGAAGTAGTAGATATCATAGAAACAAGTGTCTTAGGGGCTTCACAATTAAGCTTCTAAAATGGCTTATAGTCAAATTACAGACTGTAACCCAGGCTCAAAAGACAGGAAAGTTCATCCTGATGATGACTTATCCTTGGAACGAGAAATTCAGTTTTCTCGGACATGAGCTATCTATAAAAACATTTAATGTTTTTAAGCTCATGTACAAAGACTTACAGTCACATGTCAGAGTGTAACTCGCACTTCAACACAGGAAAGTTCATCCCCAGTATGACTTATCCTCAAAAAGAGAAATTCTATTTTCTCGGACATGAGCTTACAATAAAACTATTCGAAAGTTTTAAGCTCGTGTAAATGACTTCTAAGCGCATCACAACTTAGGACTCGGACCTCAACTAAGTAAAGTTTATCTCGGACGATAACTTATCCTACTCAACGAGAAATTCACATTTCTCGGTCATGAGCTTCTCATAAAAACATTCAAAGTTTTTAAGTTCATGAAAAACGACTTCTAAGTAAATGTCAGCTTAGAACTCGAACTTCAACTTAAGGAAAGTTTATCACGGATGATAACTTATCCTTCACAACGAGAAATTTATTTTTCTCGGTCATGAGCTAGTCACAAAACAATCAAAGTTTTAAGCTCATGAAAAAAGGACCTGAAAGGGAAGTGTACATTTCAGTGCGCTTTCCCTAAGCAATAGAAGAGAAGTCTTCTATCTTGATTATTTTAAAACCGTTGAACACAATTTTTCAAGAATTTCTCAAAAGGTTTTTCTAAATCTTTCAAAATTGTGTGTTCAACACTCCCTTCCTCATATGTGCTTTTTAAATCTCAAAATTGTCATATGTTATTTTGATCAATTTTTTAGGGGGAGCGTTTTAAAATCAAGCCTTTCATGTTGTTGGGGTACATCTCTGAAATTGTCATATTTTATGTATCCAACACATTCCGAAAATGATATGAAATTGTCAAATGTAATATATTTTATCAAAAAAGGAATCTCATCTCCGTACCTAAACATATTTTGTGGTGTCATTTTTCCAAAATTTTGTCAAATTTTGTCTCAAGACACACATATATTGTTGAGGTGGAGCAACCCGACTTAATGTTCCATGATTCATGCGTGCACACATGTTTCTCTCCCAATTGGTTTTCAGAAATTGTCATACTTTAATCAATTGGTATCTCTAATATGATGTTTTTATATTAGAGATAGGGGAGAAAATGTGATTAAAATGTAATATATTGCAACATGTGATCTTAAATACTCAAGTGCAACTCTTTCCTTCACATGCTAAACCATTTCGTATATCGATGCATGTGTGTAGGAAGAGCTTTTCGGAAATGTAAAACTTTCAAGTGTTAAAAGTTTTGATTTTTATCAAGCACTTCGAATGGTTTTCAATGGTTTTATGGTTACGATCTTTACCCAAAACAGCCTACTATCGACGACGGAACGATGGAGTCAAAAGGTGGTTTAGGATAGGAAACTAAGTCCTATGATCCAACCAGAACCGGAGGGATCTACCAAAGTACATTCCATAGCTAGAAATAGTTGTCCTTAGGAAAGATGGAGTTGAATGAAGCTGAATGCGGACCCATTACTAAAGTTAGCACTGGAAAATCACAACAAGGTGCTAGTGATGACGTATTGGTAAGCATTGAAGGAGTTGAATATTCTATGCAACTTAGGCGGAAACCGGGTTAACACATCTATCGAAGACAAGTTTCATGGACCCAGTGATGCGATGCATAACCCTTCCCCAGCCATTCGAGTTTCTCGCAAAAGAAACTTGTCTCATTGTCACGGAGATCAACATCTATTGACTTTCTCACTCTGAGTTAGTTAATATTGAAAAGGTGACAGTCACCTCCAGCCTCCGATTACCAAAATGCACTTATTGAGTCTAGAGCCAAGCGAGATCTATTCTATCATCTCATTAGGACACAATCGAATCCTACGCATGATCCTTCTGATATTGCCAGAACATCTGAGTGATAGGGTTCACAATGAAGATGGAAATCCTGCTTGAGCCGGCATCAAACAAGCTCATGGTAGGTAACTTGTGCGATTCTACACGAATCAAACTTGTGAGAACTGGAAAGCAACTAAGTTTGGATTCTTAATTGATTCAAACTTGATTCCACGTTTCTTCGAAAAATCCGTGTGATCTTTCCAGAACATTCAGAGTGACACTCTTCAGTGTTCATAATGACGAATGGAAATCCTTCCAGTGTCAACATCAAATAGCACTGTGGTAGGTGATTCGCAAGATTCTCTATGAATCAAGCTTGTAACTAACTGGAAAGCAACAATGGTGTGATTCTTTTAGAATCAAACTTATTCCAGGAATTCTGAAATGACGACTCTAATCAAACGGATAATTTATCCTTATCATTCACTCTTTACGTTCGCAGTCTGCTTTGAGACGGTCGAGTAAAGAGAACTGGCTACTACCGTCGGGAAACCCTGTCAAGGAGGTTCTTAATCGAATCTACCCTGTCACAGGTACGGTATCAAATATCGTCTAACTGTCTTCACCGACCGGAGGTAAAACGCTACCAAATTAGGGTGAAATGTTCAAAGCTATTTTATCTGTGTCTATATATGTTGCTGCATATCAAGATGGTGGCGTAGTTGTGCACTAACCGAAGTCGTCTTCACATATTCATACTAAAAGTTAAAGTCTTCTGAAACACTGATGAATATTTGAAGGACTAACTACAACTATATTTGTATAGGAGATTGTTAGCCTTTCGAAATCAATAAAGTATGAATATGATTGATTCAAAAGTCACAAGATCACAAGATGGCGATAATCAAGATACTTAAGAATGTAAGAATGTAATAGGTCATCTTGTCACAATAGCAAAAGATGAACACTATCAAGGATAGACTGAAGATCTCAAGCACTCAAAGTCAAAAGACAAAGGCTCAAAATAAAGATCACAAGGCATGAAGGAACAAAACCGTTACAAACAAGATCAAGACCAAGTAACAAGACCTAAGAAGGAAGGTCAGCTCCACAAGAATGTATTCACTCAATCATCTTATGCATTTAAAGATGACCGATACATTGGGGGAGATTGTTAGCCCTATATTTTATATAGTCAAACAAGAATGTAATAGGTCATCTTAGTCGTTAAAGCTCTTGTGTTGTAA
Source organism: Glebionis coronaria (assembly GCA_025667525.1). Lineage (NCBI taxonomy): Eukaryota > Viridiplantae > Streptophyta > Magnoliopsida > Asterales > Asteraceae > Glebionis > Glebionis coronaria. The sequence continues at coordinate 557,224,821 of CM046874.1, forward strand.
TAGGATAGTCGGGTTAACCGGGCTTGGACTTTAAGCTAATATTGTATAAGTTAGGGGCGTAAGCCCAAGCAAAGCCAAGCCCGACCCATGAACAAGTCCACCAAAGCCCATGTGGCGTGGCATATAAATACCCTCTTCCATGTATGGAAGAGGGTGTTGGTTCTCATTATTTCTCTCTCTAGCAATCAACCATTCTTTCTAGTTTATTACTCTAGTTTCTGTCTCTACTTTTCTTGTCTTTCTCTCTCTAAATATTATGTTATGGATTGAAGTGGGATTAACACTTCTACTTCATTTCAGCAAAACAGGGTTGAACTGCATCCACAAAAGACTTTGAGGCCAAATACAGAGAAATTAAGGCTAGACTGGCCCTCATGAGCACTGAAAGTTCTTCCTCTAAGGCTCCCAAGCAAGACAAGAACAAAGGGCTTGTTGTTGAAGCTTATGAATGGGATGAAGAAGATGTTTCTTCAGATAATGATGAAGTGGTTAATGTGAAAGTGTTGATGGCACTTGATGATGATGAAGGGGCTAACTCTAATGTTTTGGCCAGAGAAAGTGCCAGAAATGGTGAATGGGTCAATATCACAATCAAAAAGGTACAAACTCTTCTTGAATTAGAAGAAAAAGATGACATCAGATTTGTCTTTTATTACATGTGTATTGATCTAAAAATTGTTGAAGAACAAAGAAACAATTTGCTTGAAAAATTTCATAAACTTGAAGATTTCGAAAGTAAGCAAATAGAGCTAAAAGAAGCTAAACTTGATATTCTTACTTTTCAACAATTGAACAAAAACAATTTGGAGGAAAATAACTCCCTAAGAGTTGAACTAAAAGAAGCAAAAGATATTGTTAAATATTGGCTTAGAAAATCTGATAGGGTAAATTAATGCATAAATGAACAAATTCCTGATCAAAAGAGGAAAATGCTTGGTGGTGAAGGATCCTCCAGCACCAACTCTGTTGTCTTTGTCAAAGACTCAAATGTGGATGGTAGCTCGATCCCTGACATTGTAAGGTCAGGTGAAGAGAATTTACCCAATCATGACACTAGATGAATCCTTCTTCCTGAGTTTCAAGCGATGTTGACTCTTAAGCACCTATTGAGTCCTCAGTCACTAAGGATGACTCAAATGATGATTTGGAGAATGAAGTAAGTACCCCACTTCCTCCTTTGGAGAAGTTGGCTGGTGTTGAACCCTCTACTAGTCCAAAATCAATCCAGTCAATCATCAAGTCTCACACAACACACAAGGGTAGTTCTTCCAAACATGTCAAAATTGACACTTCAAAGAACTCTTCAGCTCCTGCTGAAGGTTCACATATGGGAACTACCTCTTCAGTTTCAACAAATAAACTAAAGAATGCTAGATCTGAGGATGATGAGAGAATGTCTCTTGTCATACAAGAGATCAATGATCTCAAAATGCAACTCAGGCAGCAACAAACACCAACTCTGTTCAGAGATGAACCTTCAGACTCTCCTCATTTAAAGTACAAGACACAATTTAAAAGGGCATGTGATTTATGTGGACTAAACAACCATCTCACTGAAACTTGCCTAAGAGTGATTTATTGTACTAAATATGAGAGGACTAATCATCGCACTTGTGAACATACTCAGTATATGTTGGACAAAACTATTGTTGATGCTCACAATACTGAAGCATCTCATTCCAGGCGAAATATGCCTTTCCCACCATGCATTCATTGTGGTATGGGCAATCATCACTCAGATGATTGCCACTATTACCCTGTTTGTAATATTTGTGGAAGTTATGACCATGACACCCTAGGACATAATCGAGTCATCTCACTCCGAAGAGGTATTAAACCAAGAAACCCAAACTCCATTACCAAATGTTGTGAAACTTGTGGAAGCAATGTCCACACTACATCTGATCACAACCATATAGAGTGGTTCAGAAGAGGTGAAGCCCTCCAGGCTAAGAAAGTAAAATCTGTTCAGACCTCTTCTTCTTCTGAGCAATCACACACACCCTCTTCAAGAGGACCCTTCAGATCTAGAACACCTTCCAGATCTAAAACCCCCACCCAACAAAGGTGGGTTTCAAAAAAAAAACTGACCATTTCCTTAACTTGTGCAGTGTGATCTCAGGAAGCCTATTTGGTACCTAGATAGTGGATGCTCAAGGCATATGACTAGCACCGAAAGTTATCTACACAAGTATATGGAGGAACAAGGTCCTAAAGTTGTTTTTGGTGATAACTCATCAGCTAATACTGAAGGATTTGGTTCAATAAAATGCAATGGTTTAGTTTTGATGACAAAAAAGGTACAATCTTCAAGGGTAGCATATGTCAATGGATTGAAGCACAACCTCATCAGCATAAGTCAACTTTGTGATGCGAAGTATCTTGTGTTGTTTGATGACAAAAAAAGGTACAATCTTCAACTCCAATCATGAAATTGTGATGATTGCTCCCAGAGTCAAAGATGTTTATGTCATGAACATGAACTCCACTCAGGAGACATGCTTCTTTGCTAAAGCTTCCAATATTACCAACTGGCTTTGGCATAAGAGGCTCTCACATCTGAATTTCAAAACAATTACTCTGCTGGCAAAACAAAATCTTGTTATTGGTCTTCATTTACTTGTCTATTCCAAGGACAAACCATGCTCGGCATGTGAAAAAGGGAAGCACCATAGGGCCAATTTCAAAACAAAGCAAGCTTTCTCAATCAAAGAAAGTCTTCATTTGCTTCACATGGACTTATTTGGCCCAATATCACCTAGGGCCATTTGTCATGAAAAATATACACTTGTCATTGTTGATGAGTACTCTAGGTACACATGGGTATATTTTATAACAAAGAAAAGCTATGCACCAGATGCCATTATGTCTTTCATCAAAAGAGTTGAAAATCAAAATGACACTCATGTCAAACAACTCAGAACTGACAATGGCACTGAATTCAGAAATCACACATTGATCAAATTCTATGATGATAAAGGAATTTCCCAAAATTTCTCATTTCCTTACACACCTGAACAAAATGGTGAGGCCAAAAGAAGGAACTAAACTTTGATTGAAGTAGCAAGGACAATGCTTGTTGGATCTGCTCTCTCTAAGCTTTTTGGACTGATGTTGTATCCACTACTTGCTACACTCAAAATAGATCCATCATTGTGACGAGACACATGAAGACTCCCTATGAAGTCTTCAGGGGGAGAATTCCAAACATCTCATTCTAACATGTGTTTGGGTGTCCAGTATTCATTCACAACCACAAGGATCACCTTAGAAAGTTTGATGAAAAATCTGATGATGGTTACTTTCTTGGATACTCTCTAGTATCTAAAGCATACAGAGTCTTCAACATAATAAGAAAATGTATTGAAGAAACCTATCACATCTTCAATGAAAGTTCTGAAGCTCTCAAATTTACAAATCCATCAGATGATGAACTTCATATTCATGAATCTCACAATTATCCATCTAATGAATTTCAACATTATGAGCCTTCTCAAAGATATCAAACAAGCAACTCAGTCCCCCATATTCATCTATTTGAAGATATGACAAGTCCTACAAAAGGAAATCCTTTAGTATCACATACTAATGGTTGTCAATCAAATATTGATCAGTCTCAAAATGATCAAAATGATCAGCAAGGCAACACAAATGACCAAAATGGTCAATTTCAAAACAATCAGCATGCTGACACACATGATCAAAATGATCAATCATATGAAGCTACTGATGAACAATCTGAGCCCCTTTCTCAAGCTCTCCCACCATCTCTAGGGAACTAGGTCTTGGATGTGTTGCTTCTGACCAAGAAGGAAGCCCTCAATTGATTGAACCTTTGTCTATTGAATATCCTTCAACAGACACTAGATATAATCCAAGTCCAAGTCCATGTCATGGACTTCTAAGTTCTATCTCTAATCATGATACCAATGCTAATTCTACAGCTCCATAAAAATCTTGGACTAAAAATAGTCACATACAGGTGGTGAACATAATAGGCATTCCTGGTGAAGGTAGAGTCACTAGATCTATGGCAAAGAAACTGAGTGTTGCTTCATCTAGAGAATGCCTATATGCAAACTTTCTCTCAGAAATTGAACCTATAAAGGTTTCTGAAGCACTCACACACCCTGGATGGGTGGATGCCATGCAAGAGGAACTAAATCATTTTGAAAGAAACAAAGTCTGGAAATTACTTCCTCTTCCATATGGTAAATCAAGCACTGGCACCAAATGGGTTTACAAGCTCAGAAGAGATGAAGCCAATGTGGTGACCAAAAATAAAGCTAGGTTGGTGGCCCAAGGATTCAATCAAGAGCCTGGTGTTGATGTTGATCAAACCTTTTCTCTAGTTGTACGTATGTAAGCCATACGAATCTTCCTTGCTTATGTCACTTACATGAACTTCATCATCTACCAAATGGATGTCAAAAGTGCATTCCTAAACGGTGACCTAAAAGAAGAAGTTTATGTTACACAACCTCCTGGCTTTGAGAGTAGTAAATACCCAAATCATGTCTACAAGCTTTACAAAGCTTTGTATAGACTGAAGTAAGCTCCAAGAGCATGGTATGAAACTCTCTTAACATTTCTCATTGAACATAAATTTGTTAGAGGAAAAATAGATAGCACCTTGTTTATCTATAAATCTAAAACTGACACCATTCTGGTACAAATTTATGTGGATGACATAATCTTTGGTTCTACAAGCTTGAAACTTTGCAAAAAATTTGCCAAGCTTATGACCAGCAAGTTTGAGATGAGTATGATGGGAGAACTCACATACTTCCTTGGTCTTCAGATTAAACAATCTGACCAAGGCATCTCCATCAATCAAGAAAAAATATCAAGGATCTGCTGAAGAAGTATGATATCAATTGTGCTTTAGTGAAAACTCCAATGGTACCCCCTAAAAACTTAGGACCTAATCTAAATGGACAATCAGTCAATGAGACTCAGTATAGAGGTATGATTGGGTCACTCATGTACTTAACTGCAAGCAGGCCTGACATTCAATTCTCTACATGCCTTTGTGCAAGATACCAAGCAGATCCAAAGGAATCACACCTTACTGCTGTAAAGAGAATCTTTAGATACCTAAAAGGTACACCATGTCTAGGTCTTTGGTACCCCAAATCCTCAGGTTTTGATCTAAAGAGGTATCCAGATTCTGACTATGTGATAGGTGTGAAAACACCCATCCTTTTACCACTTATTTCTGGCTAAAACGAGACCAAAACACGTATTTAATATCATTTGGTTGGAATTATGCGTGGTTTTTGTGTTTATTGTGTTTTCAGAGTCAACCGGATGAATATTGAAGAAAACATGGGATTGCACGGGTTTTATCGAAGAAAAAGACTCAAGACGAAGTCTATTTTCCAAGAGATGCAAAAGATTTGAAGTCATTGTGCCTATTTGAAGATTTATCGAAGAATAGAGCCCAAGATGGAAGATTCATATATGTCGAAGAACTCGAGTCTATTAAACAAAAGATTATAAGACGAGTTAGAATTATTCACCGACACTTCTCAAAATCCAAAGTCGGAAACGTTTGTTTAAAGAGACGTAAAGACTAAAAGTTGAAAGAAGAAGAAAACCCCATTTACAAGCCCACAAAGCACACACCTATAAATAGGACTTCACTTTACAAGGGAGCTAGTTTTAGTTTTTTCATGTTTTTCATTTCTCTAGTTTTAGAGAGAGAAAGTTCCCAACTTTCTCTCACTAAATTTTTCTTTGCTTTCACCTTTTAAATTTAAGCTTTCTTTAATTTTTTTAATTTGAATCTCATTAATCTAATTCAAGTAAGCTTTTAAGTTCTTTATTCTCTTTCTACATTTCTTGATTCTACTTATTCCCTTATCCGAAATCTTTGATTTGATCCGAATCCTTCATTATTCGTGGTTGAATTTGAGGTCGTGTATTTAGAAAGTTCATTTCTTGCTTGTTCCTACATAAGCTTTCATTTGGTTTAAGCCATAAGTTCTCTATGCTTATTGGCTTATTTCTTATTTTAGCTTCTTGGTTTTTGGATTTCATCAGGGTTTTAGTCATTCAAAAGTTTCGTTTATAAAGTTTATGATTTTATGTTTTCAAAAGATGTCAAATTTAAGCTTTTTGAAGTGTTTAAGTTGCGGGTGAATTAGCTTATTGATTGTGCTTATTGAGTTCTAAGGTTGCCACCATTTTCGGATTGATTTGAGCTTCCATCGCAATCTAAGGGTTTATACACGTTCCGACGGATTTACTGGTTTAGATCGCAATAACCCTAAAGGGTTTTACTTTGCGATCGGGTGACATCTTCCCTTATTCCGATATGGATTGCGATCGCTTATTGCGATCGCATATTCTGACGGGACTAAGGTCCTTTTTAAGTCGTAACTCTGGCCAGTTTTAATTTACCACATTCCGATCTAGAACTTTCCGATAGCTACATTCCGACTGACATCATTCCGACAGCCATCATTGCGACAGCTTTGATTTTGAATATTCCGATGGCAACTAACATGGACATTCCGATGGACTTTACTTTGACATTCCAATGGGTTGTTATAGTTATATTCCGATGGTCATGATTTTGACATTCCGACAGCTTTGCAATTCTATATTCCGATTGACTAAGTTTTAAAGTTTTACAAAGTTTTAAGTTTAAGTATTTTCCTAATTAACTCTTAGTTTAATTTTGTCAAAGCTTCTACTTTACTCATCGACATTTTAATTACTTGCATTTAGTTTAAAATTTAGATACCAAAAAAACCAAACCCCCTATTTGTAACCAAGAAAAATCATTCCACTTAGAGCCGTGATCAATTCGAGAGGATACCGAGAGATTAATCTTGAACCCTATCCAAACCCATGTATCAAATGGCGCCGCTGTCGGCTCTTCTCGTTAAGATCAACAGTTTTTTGTGAGAACTTGGATTTTGGGATCCGTTCACCGTGAACGTTACTTTTTCACAAAAATTTTCAAAAAACCCTAAAAAATATAAAATTTTCAAAAATACAAAAAAATTAAAAAAAACCCCATAAAAACCAAAAATATTTCTTGTTTGCCTTGTTAGTTCTTTTGCAGGTGCATGCGTACACGATCCACGTCTTATCAAGAGCCCGAGCCTCTTGAAGACTTAGACATGGCCGGTGTACAAAACAACAACAATAACCCACCTCTCAACAACAATAATAACAACAACAATAACAATCCACCTCTCAACAATGAGCCTCTACCAGACAGTCGCCCGATGATTGAACTTCTGCAAGCACATGTAGATGGCAACAATGATCCAATTGTCATACCCGCGATTGCAGCCAACAATTTTGAGCTCAAATCCGGCTTTATCTAGATGGTCTCTGCTCAACCATTCTTGGGGCGTACCATTGATGATCCACATGACCACATCAAGAGATTCTTGCAACTAACGAATACGGTCAAATTCAATGGTGTTCCACAAGAGGTAATCCGTTTGCAACTTTTTCCTTTCTCCCTAGAGGGACAAGCCCGGCATTGGCTTGCAAAGGAATCGCCACAAAGTATTCTGACGTGGACGGATTTGGAGACCAAGTTTATAAACTACTTTTTCCCACCCTCTCGTACTACCGCTTTGCGGAATGAAATTATCAATTTTGAACAAAAGTACGATGAATCTTTTAGTGAATCTTGGGACCGTTTCAAAGATCTTTTGAGAAAATGCCCACAACATGGTTTTACCAAAGTGCACCAAATTAACACTTTTTATAATGGTTTGAGCATGAATGACCAAGATTCACTAAATAGTGCCTCGGGGGGTAATATTTTGGTAAAGACTTCTAATGCCGCTTGGGATAACATTGAGAATAAGTCTCGTGTGCAAACCAAGAGTGTTCGGACCAATGTCGCTAGTGCTAGTACTAGTGACAGCGACAAGCGACTTGACAAAATTACTACGCTTCTTGAATCGCTTGCCGCCCAAACCGCTAGCAACACCAACAGCATCAACGCTAAAAACGCTCACGACGCTCAAGTCAATGCTGTTAGCCAACCATGTGAGATATGCGGGGGTCCTCACTCTCACACCACTTGTACCGCCACCCAAGACAATCCTTCTGAGAACGTTAATGCAGCATACGGTACCTATCCTCCGGCCGCTTATCAAGCCCGTCCTCAAGGTGACCGCAACTTGCTTAGCTGCCGCTCTAACAACTTTCTTTCCCCACCCGGTTTCCTCCTAACAACCCAAACCAACAACAAAACCTCAATCACCCTGTTCAACAACAACAACCTCGTGCACCATACATACCACCTCACAAATAACCATATCCACCTCAAAGAAACAACCAAGTTTACCAACAACTTGCTTATCAACCACCCGCCTACAATGCTCCTCCCAACCAAACCACCACATTACCCCAAGATATTGGAACCTACATGAGGAATAATGATGTGATCGTGGACAATCTCCAGCGGGAAGTACTCAACTTGAAAGCAGTCATGGTGAAACAAGGGAACGATCTGCGAGCTGATATGAGAAACACTTTGGCTAGTCAAACGAATGACTTAAGGAACATGATGGCCAATTTCTTCCAAGGTAATCAACCCTCTTCTTCGGGTACTCTTCCGAGTAATACCGTTGCGAATCCAAGAGGGGAGATGAAAGCAATCACCACTCGCAGTGGCAAAGTTACCAAGGAACCCGAGCTTCCTATACCTCCACCGGTGATTGTGACTAAGGAGAACGAGTCACCTGCTCCTATTCCTCATCCTTCTACTTCACCCATTTCTCCACCTCTTACTTCTACCCCTCCTCCACCCACGGATGTGAGTGATCCTACTATTCCAAAGCCTTCCTCTTCTTCCGATATATCTTATCCCTCAAGGTTGAGGAAAGAGAAGCTCAAAAGCAAGGATGATATTCAAGTTTCGAACTTTCTAAAAATGTTTAAACAATTGAATTTTAACATCTCCTTTGCTGAGGCTCTCGCTCACATGCCTAAGTACGCGAAAATGTTCAAAGATCTTCTTAGCGACAAAGAGAAGCTTCTTGATATTGCTAATACCCAACTTAATAAGAATTGCTCTGCAGTGCTCTTAAGGAAATTGCCAACTAAGCTTGGTGATCGGGGTCGTTTCTTAATCCCTTTCCACTTCCCGGGAGTAGAGAATTGCATGGCCCTAGCCGATCTAGTTGCCAGTATAAATTTAATGCCTCTAAGCGTTTATCTCTCCCTGAGCTAGTCCCCACCAAAATGACTTTGGAATTAGCTAACCGTACGGTTGCTTATCCAGTGGGGATAGCCGAAGACGTCTTTGTAGGAGTCGACAAATTCACTTTTCCTGCCGATTTCGTCGTCGTTGACTACGACATGGACCCTCGTGTGCCATTGATCGTTGGTCGTCCATTCTTGAGGACCGGTCGCACTCTCATCGATGTTGAAGTCGGTGAGCTTATCATGAGAGTGGGTGACGATAAAATTGTCTTCAACATGGGAAAGTTGTCTAAACAGCCTTATTCCTACGAGAGTGTTAATTGTATTGACGTTCTTGATGAGGCTTCTGAAGAACACTTCAAAGATGCTTGTAAAACTATTCCTACCTCTCTTCCCAATGTTGAAACCGTTTCCTCTATTGATTCATCACTATCTCTATTTGGAGAAAGTGATTTCCTTTGGAAAGATTTGGAAGCCACCATGGGAGACGTGAACTTAGCTAATGACGATTCTCCCACCGATTGGGATGAAGATCTTCGCCTCATTGAGAACCTTCTTAAAGAAGACAATATTTCCCCACCATCTCCCACGGTTATTGCTATCGATGCTCCGACTTTGAAAACACCTCCCATCAAAAATCCTCCGGATTTAGAACTTAAGGAGTTGCCGCCCCATCTCGAGTACGTGTTCCTTGAAGAAGAGAAGAAGTCGCCCGTCATCATCGCGAAGGACTTGAAAGAAGACGAAAAATCTCGCCTCGTCGTCGTGCTTAAACATCATAAGAAGGCAATTGCTTGGAAAATTTCCGACATCCGCGGAATTGATTCGAACTTTTGTACTCACAAGATTCTCATGGAAGATGACTTTAAACCCGCAATCTAGAGCCAAAGAAGGGTTAATCCTTGCATTCATGACGTCATCAAACAAGAGGTTATCAAACTTCTAGATGCCGGCTTGATTTACCCTATCTCGGATTCGCCTTGGGTAAGTCCCGTCCATTGTGTGCCCAAGAAGGGCGGAATAACCGTTGTTCCCAATGAACACAACGAGTTGATTCCCACTCTTCTCGTTACTAGGTGGAGAGTTTGTATCGATTATCACAAGCTCAATGATGCCACGAGAAAAGATCACTTTCCTCTTCCTTTCATGGATCAAATGCTCGAGCGTCTAGCTGGTAATGACTATTACTGCTTCTTAGACGGTTTCTCCGGGTATTTTCAAATTCCCATCAATCCCAAAGACCAAGAAAAGACCACATTCACTTGTCCCTACGGAACATTTGCTTACAAACGTATGCCTTTTGGTTTATGTAATGCTCTTGGGACGTTCCAAAGGTGTATGATGGCCATCTTCCATGACATGGTGGAAGACACTATGGAAGTATTCATGGATGATTTCTCGGTTTATGGTGATTCTTTCTCTGCTTGCCTTGCCAATTTAGAACGTATGCTGAAGCGGTTTGAAGACACTCGCCTTGTTCTTAATTGGGAAAAATGCCATTTCATGGTAAAAGAGGGCATCGTGCTAGGACACAAGATCTCCAAAGCCGGTCTTGAAGTGGACCGTGCTAAAGTCGATGTTATTTCTAAGTTGTCTCCACATTCAACCGTGAAGGGTGTGAGAAGTTTCCTCGGTCATGCGGGCTTCTACCGTCGATTCATCAAAGATTTTTCTTAAATCGCTCGCCCGATGACCCACCTCTTGGAAAAAGATACTCCTTTTATCTTTTCCAACGAGTGTCTTGAAGCCTTCAACTTGCTTAAGGATAATCTAACTAAGGCACCCTCTTGGTTACCCCTAATTGGGAGCTTCCGTTTGAGTTGATGTGCGATGCTAGTGACTTTTCTATTGGAGCGGTTTTGGGCCAAAGAGTGAACAAACACTTTCAACCGATCCATTACGCTAGCAAGACAATGACAGGGGCTCAATTGCATTACACGACAACCGAAAAAGAGCTTTTAGCTGTTGTCTATGCCTTTGAAAAGTTCCGCCCCTATCTTGTCCTTTCCACCACAATCGTTTATACCGATCATTCCGCGTTGAAGTACTTCTTAACTAAAAAAGATTCTAAGCCAAGGCTTCTTCGCTGGGTTTTGCTACTCCAAGAATTTAAAATCGAAATTCGTGATAAAAAAGGATATGAAAACTTAGCCGCGGATCATCTCAGTAGACTTGAGGATCCTTACCAAGGGGAACATCCGAACAAAGAGATCAGTGACTCTTTTCCCCTGGAGACCTTAATGTCTATCAACTCGACTTCTGATGAAACCCCGTGGTTTGCGGACATTGCAAACTACTTGGCGGGTGGAATTCTCGTTGACGAGTTAACATCCCAACAAAAGAAGAAGTTGTTCAAAGACATTAAGACTTACTTTTGGGATGACCCGTATCTCTTCAAACAATGTGCTGATTTGATTATTCGCCGAAGTGTTGATGGACCGGCAGCTTTAGAAATCCTTGAAGCTTGCCACAAAGGACCCACCGGTGGTCACTTTGGTCCCAATTACACCGCCAAAAAAGTGTTTGACTCGGGATTTTATTGGCCCACCATTTACCGTGATGCTCACGAAATGGTTAAACGATGTGATGCTTGCCAAAAACAAGGCAAGATCACACATAAAGATGAGATGCCTCAGAATTTCATTCAAGAATGTGAAATCTTTGACGTTTGGGGTATCGACTTTATGGGGCCATTCCCTTCATCTAAAGGAAACAAATACATCCCTGTAGCCGTTGACTACATCTCCAAATGGGTTGAAGCCAAAGATTTACCTACTAATGACGTAAGGGTGGTTTGTAACTTTTTGAAATCACTGTTCGCTAGATTCGGAGTGCCTCGTGCCATTATTAGTGATCGCGGGACTCATTTTTGCAATGATCAATTTGCTAGAGTCATGGCTAAGTATGGTGTAAATCATCGTCTTTCCACCGCCTACCACCCACAAACTAATGGCCAGTCTGAAATCTCTAACTGAGGCTTAAAGCGAATTCTTGAAAGAACCGTGGGAGAGCATCGTGCCTCATGGGCTGATAAACTTGATGATGCTTTGTGGGCTTTTCGTACCGCATACAAGACTCCGATTGGTTGTACACCATATCGTCTCGTGTACGGGAAAGTGTGCCACCTCTCCATTGAGTTGGAGCACAAGGCTTACTGGGCCTTGAAGTGGGCTAATTTTGATATAAACAAAGCCGATGACCTACGCAAGATCCAACTCAATGAGCTCAATGAACTCCGTAATGAGGCTTATGAAAACTCTTTGATCTATAAGGAAAAGACTAAGCTCATTCATGACTCCAAGATTAAAAACCGAGAGTTCCAAGTTGGAGACAAAGTTTTACTCTTTAACTCTCGGTTGAAGATCTTTTCGGGAAAGCTGAAATCTCATTGGTCCGGCCCATTCACCATTGCCCAAATTTTTCCATATGGTACTCTCGAGCTCGCTCAACCTAATGGACCTAATTTTAAGGTGAATGGCTAACGAGTGAAGTTGTACTTTGGTGAGGACATCTCTCATGAGATGATTCCATCTCTCACCATGTTTCCCATGAACTAATTTTGGGTCGAGTCAGGCTCGTGACTCGGTTATCAAAAACAAGCGCTCCTCGGGAGGCAACCCGAGTATCTATCCTTTTCCGTTTTAACCTCCTAAGTGTAGGGGGACCTCTATAGGTCGTTTGTTTTTGTGTGGTGATGTGATTACAGGGATGAATGCACTTTTGGAACCTTTGAAGAACCGTGCTCCCATTTGAAATTGATCACTTTAGTGGTCTCTTCCTTAGCTTGATTTAACCAACGTGCACAATGTCATAAGTGTAGGGGAGACTTTTCCCACATGCTTAAACATTGAGGACAATGTTTATCTTAACTGTAGGGGGGACTTCTATCGAAGTTTTAAGTGGACTTTTCCATGAAAATGCCTTCATTTAATAGGAAAATCACCTTTTTCAACATTTTTCAAATTTTTTATTAACTTTGGCCATGTAGTCGTAATTTTTAAATTTTTATCATTGCTTTCATATGTATATATCCCGCAATAGAGTCAACCGGATGAATATTGAAGAAAACATGGGATTGCACGGGTTTTATCGAAGAAAAAGACTCAAGACGAAGTCTATTGTCCAAGAGATGCAAAAGATTTGAAGTCATTGTGCCTATTTGAAGATTTATCGAAGAATAGATCCCAAGATGGAAGATTCATATATGTCGAAGAACTCGAGTCTATTAAACAAAAGATTATAAGACGAGTTGGAATTATTCACCGACACTTCTCAAAATCCAAAGTCGGAAATGTTTGTTTAAAGAGACGTAAAGACTAAAAGATGAAAGAAGAAGAAAAGCCCATTTACAAGCCCACAAAGCACACGCCTATAAATAGGACTTCACTTCACAAGGGAGCTAGTTTTAGTTTTTTCATTTTTTTCATTTCTCTAGTTTTAGAGAGAGAAAGTTCCCAACTTTCTCTCACTAAATTTTTCTTTGCTTTCACCTTTTAAATTTAAGCTTTCTTTTATTTTTGTATTTTGAATCTCATTAATCTAATTCAAGTAAGCTTTTAAGTTCTTTATTCTCTTTCTACATTTCTTGATTCTACTTATTCCCTTATCAGAAATCTTTGATTTGATCTGAATCCTTCATTATTCGTGGTTGAATTGAGGTCGTGTATTTAGAAAGTTCATTTCTTGCTTGTTCCTACATAATCTTTCATTTGGTTTAAGCCATAAGTTCTCTATGCTTATTGGCTTATTTCTTATTTTAACTTCTTGGTTTTCGGATTTCATCAAGGTTTTAGTCATTCAAAAGTTTCGTTTATAAAGTTTATGATTTTATGTTTTCGAAAGTTGTCAAATTTAAGCTTTTTGAAGTGTTTAAGTTGCGGGTGAATTAGCTTATTGATTGTGCTTATTGAGTTCTAAGGTTGCCACCATTTTCGGATTGATTTGAGCTTCCATCGCAATCTAAGGGTTTATACACGTTCCGACGGATTTACTGGTTTAGATCGCAATAACCCTAAAGGGTTTTACTTTGCGATCGGGTGACATCTTCCCTTATTCCGATCTGGATTGCGATCGCTTATTGCGATCGCATATTCCGACGGGACTAAGGTCCTTTTTAAGTCGTAACTCTGGCCAATTTTAATTTACCACATTCCGATCTAGAACTTTCCGATAGCTACATTCCGACTGACATCATTCCGACAGCCATCATTGCGACAGCTTTGATTTTGAATATTCCGATGGCAACTAACATGGACATTCCGATGGACTTTACTTTGACATTCCGATGGGTTGTTATAGTTATATTCCGATGGTCATGATTTTGACATTCCGACAACTTTGCAATTCTATATTCCGATGGACTAAGTTTTAAAGTTTTACAAAGTTTTAAGTTTAAGTATTTTCCTAATTAACTCTTAGTTTAATTTTGTCAAATCTTCTACTTTACTCATCGACATTTTAATTACTTGCATTTAGTTTAAAATTTAGATACCAAAAAAACCACACCCCCTATTTGTAACCAATAACAATCATTCCACTTAGAGCCATGATCAATTCGAGAGGATACCGAGAGATTAATCTTGAACCCTATCCAAACCCATGTATCACTATGTTGGATGTAATTTGGACAGAAAAATCACTTCTGGTGCCTGCCAATTGCTTGGTGGCAAACTTGTGTGTTGTAGTGCTAAAAAGCAACAAACAGTTGCCATGTCTTCAGCAGAAGTTGAATATGTGGCAGCTGCTGGATGTTGTGCCAATATTCATTGATGAAGTTTGAAGGTTCATGTAACACCCCCAAATTTATACAACTCAATACAGCGGAAGACTCGTTGGTGTTACGGGATAGCACATTACTCACATCATAGACAACGCATAAAAATCGTGTCGTTTAATAATAAAGCATTTCCATTCATAAATATCAAATTTACATAGGTCCCAAGTCATAGTCATTTCATACAAAGTTTTACAAAGAATTTAAATGGAAATTATTGTTTAAGTGCGGGCCATGAATTCTTGTTGTCTTCCCGAGAATTACCTTCAAGTACCTGAGATAAAACATGTTAAAAGAAAAGGTCAGCGAAAACGCCAAGTGAATTCATAGAGTTTAATAAAATCCGTCAATATAACATTGGTATAAATTTATTACCAAAAATCATTTTGTACAAATCATTGTAATAGGCCATAAAATAGCCAAAGTCATTTTTATACTAATCCTTATCGAAAATCATAATATAGGCATTTGCCTTAAAAATCATTATACGAGCCAATGTCGTAAAAACATAATACAATACGTCTTATGACGTTGTGTAAAGTTAAAAAAAAACCGTTATATGAATATGGTTATGAAAAAACAAAACATGAACATAACATCAATAGTAAGACCCCATATTGCTAGTCAGGCAATATATCGTAATTCGGTGCATATAGCAGTATTTCGTTAATTGGATTATTATAAGCCGCATGACATTGTTACCTTACTACAACAAACAACGGGTAGCTAGCCCGAAACGCATTTGCCCATCTAAATTAGCGTGTCGTCACAAAGGTCACGCTATGTAAATCTTCTCATACATAAATTCGCTTACCAATCAATGTGGCACGACGGGGATCAACCGTCAAGGCGCGAACTGGGGTGATCGTCCCAAAATAGTACTATTATATGCATAAGCGTCTACCAAATCCAGGTAGTTCACAATTCATGCTAATGGGACTTTTAGTGACATAACCTAACTTTAATAATCCATTTTGTTTCATCTATCGGGTCATTTAATCATTCATCGGGTCATATAATCATTCGGGTCCAAATCAATAAACAAGCAATCGGGACAAATGGTGTCCTATTTTATAAAAAAAAACTAACATGTTATCTCCCTCGCGGGTTTATAAAACATTTATAAAAACATTTAAAAGAGTTCGAGGCTATGAACTCACGTTGATGTGGGAAAGCGGGTTATCGGTAATTCGGATGTACGGTACGTGCTTCAATCACGGAAACCTAGACATATAATACTCGTCTTAAACTCTTGTCCAATGACTTTATAAAAATAACAAATATACATATGATGATTTTGTACATATGATGATGATCAAGTGGGTTTATATATTCTTATTTACTCATTTTAGTGTTTATGTATTGGTAACTTTTTACTAGTTTACTAGTTTTACCTATTTACATATTTTAGGTCCAATAAGCCAATTATAAGTTCATTAACTTGTATTAATCCATTCTATACTTGTATTATCAGTATTTATACTTTACATGTTGGGCCCAAATGGGTTAAGCCCAATAAGTAATTTTTACAAGTGTTTAACTTATTTAGTTAAATTATTAGTCCAAATATGCTAAGTTAGCTCGTCAATGTCCGTATGTCATACAGTTCGGGTTTTATCGGGTTTTACTTGTATTAGGTATTTATACATCAGTATATGACTTTTAAAAACTTTACATTAGATGGGTTTGATCGTCTAAGTTTTAATTGGCGAAAAACGTTAATTTTACGGTAATAGCTGAAAAAGTCGTAAAAATCATGTTTATAGTTTTTATAACTTATAAATCTTATTCAACTACCATTTTTATAAAGTGTCCATTTATTTAACCTTATACATATTTATATAAATGAAATTTATAAGTTAGTGGGTTTTAATTCACATTTTATACTATATTAGTTTGAGTGCTTATATAATACTATTAAACATTAATTCTTCAAAATCTGATTTTTAGTTTCATCCTCACCATTTTTATCATATCTTGAGTTCTGTAAGGAGATACAAGCTCATTTTTGGATGGCATAAACTTCATATTATGTTCTACAAATAAGTTAGATATAGCTACTTCTCATTCCATGTCTAACTATCCTTAACAGTCCCTACAGAAAAGACTATTCAGATTGGTACACTAATCTTGTTTTGATCATATCTCACTCATTTTGATGATTCCATTACATGGCCAACTCTCATATGTGTAGAAGACCTAATACTTACTGTATATTGATTCCACTTTTCCATTTTATCAGTTTATCATTTGGTTAGTTACTGTTTTTATACAGCCAATTTATTAAGCAAGATTTTAACCTTTCTACATATGATTTTCCATCTTTTTAACCATGTTTATCAACACAGGATCCCCACACAATATTTTTATCATCATTCATCATCATATACATATACATAAATAAAGAAAATACAAGATTACATATTCAAAATAACAAATAGGATAGGAAGAACAATCTCTATACCACCAAAGTGAGGAAAAGATGGGATTGATGATGAACAAGGCTTTGTTTTGGGTACCCAATCTTATGAGATATAAACACCACTTCTAGGATCACTAAATATTTGTAGACTTCTCCAAAAATTAGCCCTTGATCTCCATGGAAACTCCTTGCTAGTTGTTAAAATCACCTCCAATCAACAAGTCTTCTATAGGTTTCCATCTTATGCAAGAATAACATAAGATTTCATGGATAAATTTGATCAAATGGGTGGTTTATGGTGTAAAGTGGGCGAAATTTAGAGAGATTGGTGGTTTTGCATGTAAGATAAATGAACAAATGGTTTGGGTGTGAGTGGTTTTATTATTGTTGCTAGTTTGGTGAAGTGGCTAAGACATGTGTCTTAGCTTACTTCTTAAGCTTAACACATCATGGTGTTGTGGCTTATTTTAGCCTTCCATGAGTGGGGGTGGGGAAAAAGTGGTTTTGTCTCATCCCCATTTATTTACGGGTACTCCTCGATTCTAGTTTTCTTGATTTGCGTGCCCTCGGGTCGTTTTCCGAAAAACGTTTTTATAAATTATGAATCAACGGCACAAAACGAATCTAATAAAAATTGTCTCATTAAAAACGGAGTTCAAAAACGTAAATACGTAAACCTAGGGTTTCTGGTTTAGTCGTAAAGGACGTTAAATTATGAACGTAAGTCCTAATCTCTTCTCGTAAATTTGTGAGTTTATGAACCAACACAAAATTTAAAATCCCAAAATAATATTCACGGATAAATTTATTTCTTGAAATATCGGACTGGCACCAAAGACGGTGTATGTAAACGTAAGCACGTAACGTAGAGTCCTCCGGTTTAGACGTAGTCGATGCTACTTCAAGACGTAAATCCAAATTCCTTCCCAAAATAAGTGAGTTCATAATATAACATTAAAATAATGTTTTTAAATAATACTTGAGAATAAAATATCAACCATAAATTGACGGATTGTCACAGCATTTACCCTTAAACATGATCTTTGTCCTCAAAGATCATCTTATCTTACTACTCGCTTCTTATAGAGTTAAAGCCATGTGGGTATTTCCTCCACATTCGGTCTTTTCTCACAAGTGTAATTCATAATACTACGCGAGTTTCATCAAACATAACTACGAGAATAAGATCAGGCTTAATGTTGACTTACTTTCTCTATCCATGATGTTCACGGGTTTTTGATGAATGCAACTTTTTCGCCGATCTAAACTTCATCAAGAAGTGATCAGATTCTCACTTGATAGACATTTTATCAAGTTAGATATACGAATCATAATTTACGCAGCCCTTGAAGTCCTAGGGTAGATCCAGCTTATATGCCTTTCAAACCAACTTTTACATCATCTCTATGGTCCCATACAACGGGGACTTATATCCCATGATCTTCCAGATCATCAATTCATTTTTCCATGGTTAAAATTTTTGGCATAACTTCGCTACCCATTTGGCACTTCAAGATCTACATTTCATATTCACATAACCTCTTGCCTAATACCGGCAGTCAATAATCAGATCCTAATTTCAACAATCATTTCAGGTCTCGCGGGTCGAGTATTTTGTAAGGTTAGGTTTGCCATCATAGGAAACCTTAAACCTAAAAGACATGTCCAACTCACAATGGGTGTATGTCGGGTGTCTTCATCCCAACTCCTACTTACAGATGCTCTAATATATATGCTCACAAGATTCGATCTTGATCCTAATACGATAATTATCAACGATAATCTCTCCAAAGGAAAACGATTTTACATTTTATTACCAAAGGTCAATCATTCAAACATAAAACAACACTTTTAGTGTTTTGTATCATTACTTTACCTCGTCCCTTCGATTGGGTGGTAAACAGTAATCTCATCAAGGTTCGTTCCCAATGACTTCTGAGCAAATCTCTAGAAATTCGATGCGAAGCGAGGATCTTGATAGAGATGATCGATACAGGCACACTATGTTTACACAACTCCTTTAAATACAAAGAGTCAATTTCTTCATCGAGAATCTATCATTAACGAGTATGATATTAGTAGATTTGGTCAGTCTGTCGACGATGACCCAAATCAAATCAAATTCAGATGATGACCTTCGCAATAGTTAGACGTTTACTAATGTATGAGGCAGTGTCTGCCTTCATAATTTGCCATCAGTACAACTTCTTCAGATAAAGATACATTTAGTCAGAAATGACATGAATACAACACTTAAACTTATAAGATTCCAACATGACTAAATCTCAAAATCTCCATATTTAGGCAACCACAAGTGGCCTCTTATACATTTAACGCCATCGGCTTCTCAATTCTAATGGGTCACATTAGCTGCGAACCCCTTTTATTATCTATATTATCCTTTTTACAAGCATCAGTTATTTCTAAAATGTTCGACAATTTATTTTGCACAGTCCTTACTAAGGAACACACCCTAATTGATTCTTTATCCTTTTTAGATAATGCGTCAGTATTTACATTCACCTTTCCTGATGATATAATTATCATGACCACAATTCCTTCAGATATTCTTTCTTCATATTTTCTAATTTTTAGCTTCGTCTCAACTATTATTGTTATCAGTTTTGCTTGATCCGACGTTTTAAAGCGTCGATAATTATTACACTTAAATCAACAATAAATATTAAGTTTTTATGAAACGTAAACGTTAAAAGTTTAAATTTTTCTTAGTTCGACCAATTATAATTAAATGTTCAAAACAAATTTGAATTTAATTAACACGATTTTTGTTGATTTATCAAAAATAATAAATAAGATTCGTAAATGTTTCAAAAAATCTTTGGTTATACTTTGGTCAAAATTTTCTTAGTTGAAAATCAAAAAGTGTCGTTTCAAATTTCAAGTCATGGTTTAAATGGTTTCCTCAATCCCTCTTAGGTTGTCTTGAGATATACACGAACATTACCCCTAAACAGGAGTTTAGTTAAATGTTCTGGGTATAAGGGAATAATCACTCAAAAGTTCTTTTTGATAAAACATTTGTCAAAACACATTTGCATTTTCTTTTCGGTAAAACCCAGAGTCTTAAATGACTTCTAAATTTTTTTTTGAAGAGTCAATATATATATATATATATATATATCTTACCATCATTAATCAAACGGTCATTTTATGTAAAGGATTAAGCATTAAATCTCATGTTTAAGTATTCAAGGTACAGGTTTTCATTTTTCGGCCAATTTAGGGCAGTCTATAACTAATTATTAACTCATTCTTATTCTTATAAACAAACAAATGGTCCTTAATGATCACAAGCATGAATTTATCAAATTATAGCCTACACACGTGATTCACCCAATTTATGAATGCTACATGTGTATTAGTCAATCCAAACGTCATCACGTGAAACTTATAATGTTTATTACAAGTTCTGGATGTAGTGATTGGAATATATAATCTTTTTCGCGCGCGAAGTTGATGATAACCATGCCGTGGATCAAATCTCCTGAATATACACTAGAACCTTGTAAATGATCGAACAATCTATCATCTTGGGTAGTGGATATCGATTTCGATCGTCAATTTACTTAGTTCACGGTAATCAATAAAAATAAGGAATGATAACACCATATCTCTTCTTGATGACGAGCTTGGTAGAATAAACGCTTTCTTCAACAACTCTCTCAGTTGTACGGTAATTCTTTTTATTCAGATGGTGCTGACGTACAGTGCACACGCCATAGGTGCAGCACCGAGAATATAATCAATACCAAATTCAACTTGCCTTAATGGCAAAAGTCTAGGTAATTCACCAGCAAATACTTACTAAAGTTTCAGATAACATGAACACCTTTTAATACATTTACCTTAAGTTCTTTCTAAATTACAAGATCTATAATTAGTTCATAACCATTCACGGTATAATTTCAAGTCATCCATCAAGAATTATTTAGATTACTTTTGATAATCAACATCTTATCATTTAGGGGAATTCAATTCGAGTTCCCATCAATTAAGACAATGTCGTCATGTCATAATAAATCAATCCATTCTACTGGCACTATCAACTTTCTGGTTTCATTGCCGTCGATAAGATGTGAACTTCTCAAAAGACTAATAATAACTCATAATCCTTCACAATTTCAAAGATATCAGGAGACATAACTAACCTTAAAAAGAGTAAGGTCAACGCATAATCTACGCGAGAGAATTTCAAATCAGATACAGACGAAAACATTTAACGAATATGAATATATCCCATGTTTTCATAATTTGAGTACGCATTCGAAAGCTCCTCAGATCCTTACCCAGGTCATTCAAATGAAATCTAATCAAAAGAAATGATAGGAACGTCGATACATCCAATCGGGTATCAACACTCGGTAATCAGATACTTTTCCTAAGAATCTCACTACGAGAGAATTGGACAAGAAAGAATTGTCAATTGTCAAATAAGACAATTTCCACAGATGAGTAAATTCGACTCAGAAGAATAAATGGTATGGGCACATATGTAGGTGTTCCTATCAATATGTCCCTATTTTTCACTTCTTGCAGATCTCATAAAAATTAATCTTTCACAATCTTCAAAAAAAATTTAGTGTTTATTAATAATTTCATGGTGACTACTAATCAACCTTGCATGGTCACTTCCAAATTGTATGTAGGCGCGCAACTATATACAATTTCAAGATTAACGATGCAATACTCAGTTCGTCAAAATTTTATCATCATGTTTATAATAAAAACATTTTCATGCTTAATTCTTAAATAAGAATCAAAATAAATTTACAAAGATTTTATTTGTTATGAAAACAATTTAGTTTTCCAAGGTGTTTTATAAACAACTTCATTTCGATAATAATCACTTATAAATCTCACTTTGAATAATCCTTATAGTGATGAAAATTCAATTTTCTCAAAGGATACGGTTTTAACTTTATAAAAACAATGTGTGATCTGCAAAAGAGTGATGAAGAGTTGTTCACCAATAACTAACTACAATATAATAGGAAATTAGCTTAGCCAAATAATCATGAGGTTCATGACCTCTATGGCACTCAGAAAGAATAATTCACAACGTAACTCAAATTGAGATGAGTACTTGTTCAATGGTTGCATCACTAATGCGAACATTAGGATGAAGCAATAAAAGATAGATAACATCGATACATGTAGAATTTAGCAATCAAAGGTAGTCTTTTCATTAATCACAAACAAGTCGAATTGCACCGTAACACATTACGTATCACTATGTCATACAATTCAAAGAACTCATCCTACCAACTGATATCTCAGTTAAGTTAGGGATTGTTTTTAAAAGTTACCACAATGAATACTAATCTACAAGAGTCATTAGGTGTTCCACATGTCCCAGAAGATCCATCGGTCTCAATTTAGAAGAAGATTTCTTCAATTTATTTCTTGGACACTGGGCATCCTCATTAGTGGACAATGGCCTAGGAACAACACTCAACATGAACTAACAATCAATTAAAACCTTATAATTCAATCACTGAACTTAACGACTTCCTCTTAACAGTCTCATATTCCATATAGGTTAAATTTTTACTTCATTCAAGTTTCAACTAACTTATACTCAATGAAACATCCTACCTCATTTTCCAATACATTCAACCTTATTCTTAAACCTTAATAGGGCAATAAAAGCTCGATATGAACAACACTTAATTTCCAATCCTATAGCTCTTTCATCAATAGTTATCAAATGAGTCACTAGTATGAAATGACTTGATCATTCAACTAGACTTCTCGGAAAGGTACTAGTGGCATGAGGCTTTTGGGTAATGGTTCCAATGACAGCCTCAAGTGCAACATTCACCCTTTCGATTCTCAAATTTAAGATTTGGGTGACAACAAATCAGATGACACCTTTCCAGGTGGTAACGTTTTGTCAAACTCCACTCTATAAGGAAAGATCTTCATGACATCGATATCAGATTTAATTTCGCCCATTATTTATCAACATCACAATCAACTAATATCAACGTTTCTACGAATATTAACCATTTTGTTGGGATCATAAATATCCGCAACTTGGTTTAGATCAAGAATAGCTAGAATTCCTACGGGAATAGCTTCGATTAATTTACTAGGGGATTTAGGGTTCCTTGTGACAATCTACGTCGTATAAATACCTCGTATAAATATCAAAATAATCACCAAACAATCATGTAATAAAATTACATCATATATATATATATATATATATATATATATATATATATATATATATATATATATATATATATATATATATATATATATATATATATATATATATATATATATATATATATATATATATATATATATATATATATATATATATATATATATATATATATATATATATATGTATATATATATATATATATATATATATATATATATATATATATATATATATATATAGAGAGAGTTAGGATCAAATAAGAAGATTAAGTAAAATGAAAAGAATGAGAAGAAACCATAGCCACACATTTCAGATGCACCTACAAAGTCAGATGCATCTCCCCTTAAAATTCTTCTTCCTTTGTGGAATTTGTGGTCAGTATTTCTTCTTATTCTTCTTACTGGATCCCTACTATATATATATATATATATATATATATATATATATATATATATACATATATATATATATATATATATATATATATATATATATATATATATATATATATATATATATATATATATATATATATATATATATATATATATATATATATATAATCCAAGTTATATATATATTAAAATAACACTTCTCAGTCTGGCCTTGTCGGTAACTCGGGAATTCTTCGGCACCGTTATAGTCAAAAGATTTTTAGACATTTTTAGAAAAATGTTTATAGTTAAAAGATTTTGAAATGTTTTATTCAAAACCTTGGTTTTAAAAATCTTTCGTTCTCTATAACGAGAGCTCTGGTACCAAACTGTAACACCCCCAAATTTATACAACTCAATACAGCGGAAGACTCGTTGGTGTTACGGGATAGCACATTACTCACATCATAGACAATGCATAAAAATCGTGTCGTTTAATAATAAAGCATTTCCATTCATAAATATCAAATTTACATAGGTCCCAAGTCATAGTCATTTCATACAAAGTTTTACAAAGAATTTGAATGGAAATTATTGTTTAAGTGCGGGCCATGAATTCTTGTTGTCTTCCCGAGAATTACCTTCAAGTACCTGAGATAAAACATGTTAAAAGAAAAGGTCAGCGAAAACGCCGAGTGAATTCATAGAGTTTAATAAAATCCATCAATATAACATTGGTATAAAATTATTACAAAAAATCATTTTGTACAAATCATTGTAATAGGCCATAAAATAGCCAAAGTCATTTTTATACTAATCCTTATCGAAAATCATAATATAGGCATTTGCCTTAAAAATCATTATACGAGCCAATGTCGTAAAAACATAATACAATACGTCTTATGACGTTGTGTAAAGTTAAATAAAACCGTTATATGAATATGGTTATGAAAAACCAAAACACGAACATAACATCAATAGTAAGACCCCATATTGCTAGTCAGGCAATATATCATAATTCAGTGCATATAGCAGTATTTCGTTAATTGGATTATTATAAGCCGCATGACATTGTTACCTTACTACAACAAACAACGGGTAGCTAGCCCGAAACTCATTTGCCCATCTAAATTAGCGTGTCTTCACAAAGGTCACGCTATGTAAATCTTCTCATACATAAATTTGCTTACCAATCAATGTGGCACGACAGGGATGAACCGTCAAGGCGCGAACTGGGGTGATCGTCCCCAAATAGTACTAGTATATGCATAAGCGTCTATCAAATCCAGGTAGTTCACAATTCATGCTAATGGGACTTTTAGTGACATAACCTAACTTTAATAATCCATTTTGTTTCATCTATCAGGTCATTTAATCATTCATCGGGTCATATAATCATTCGGGTCTAAATCAATAAACAAGCAATCGGGACAAATGCTGTCCTATTTTATAAAAAAAAACTAACATGTTATCTCCCTCGCAGGTTTATAAAACATTTATAAAAACATTTAAATGAGTGCGAGGCTATGAACTCACGTTGATGTGGGAAAGCGGGTTATCGGCAATTCGGATGTACGGTACGTGCTTCAATCACGGAAACCTAGACAAATAATACTCGTCTTAGACTCTTGTCCAATGACTTTATAAAAATAACAAATATGCATATGATTATTTTGTACATATGATGATGATCAAGTGGGTTTATATATTCTTATTTACTCAATTTAGTGTTTATGTATTGGTAACTTTTTACTAGTTTACTAGTTTTACCTATTTACATGTTTTAGGTCCAATAAGCCTATTATAAGTTCATTAACTTGTATTAATCCATTTTATACTTGTATTATCAGTATTTATACTTTACATGTTGGGCCCAAATGGGTTAAGCCCAATAAGTAATTTTTATAAGTGTTTAACTTATTTAGTTAAATTATTAGTCCAAATATGCTAACTTAGCTCGTTAATGTCCGTATGTCATACAGTTCGGGTTTTATCGGTTTTTACTTGTATTAGGTACTTATACATCAGTATATGACTTTTAAAAACTTTATATTAGACGGGTTTGATCGTCTAAGTTTTAATTGGCGAAAAACGTTAATTTTACGGTAATAGCCGAAAAAGTCGTAAAAATCATGTTTATAGTTTTTATAACTTATAAATCTTATTCAACTACCATTTTTATAAAGTGTCCATTTATTTAACCTTATACATATTTATATAAATTAATTTTATAAGTTAGTGGGTTTTAATTCACATTTTATACTATATTAGTTTGAGTGCTTATATAATACTATTAAACATTAATTCTTCAAAATCTGATTTTTAGTTTCATCCTCACTAATTTTATCATATCTTGAGTTCTATAAGGAGATAGAAGCTCATTCTTGGATGGCATAAACTTCATATTATGTGTTACAAATAAGTTAGGTATATCTACTGCTCATTCCATGTCTAACTATCCTTAACAGTCCCTACAAAAAAGACTATTTAGATTGGTACACTAATCATGTTTTGATCATATCTCATTCATTTTGATGATTCCATTGCATGGCCAACTCTCACATGTGTACAAGACCTAATACTTACTGTGTATTGATTCCACTTTTCCATTTTATCAGTTTATCATTTGGTTAGTTACTGTTTTTATACAACCAACTTATTAAGCAAGATTTTAACCTTTCTATATATGATTTTCCATCTTTTTAACCATGTTTATCAACACATGATCCCCACACAATATTTTTATCATCATTCATCATCATATACATATACATAAATAAAGAAAATACAAGATTACATATTCAAAGTAACAAAAAGGATAGGAAGAACAATCTCTATACTACTAAAGTGATGAAAAGATGGGATTGATGATGAACAAGGCTTTGTTTTGGGTACCCAATCTTATGAGATATAAACACCACTTCTAGGATCACCAAATATTTGTAGACTTCTCCAAAAATCAGCCCTTGATCTCCATGGAAACTCCTTGCTAGTTGTTAAAATCACCTCCAATCAACAAGTCTTCTATAGGTTTCCATCTTATGCAAGAATAACATAAGATTTCATGGATAAAATTGATCAAATGGGTGGTTTATGGTGTAAAGTGGACGAAATTTAGAGAGATTTTTTAGAGAGATTGGTGGTTTTGCATGTAAGATAAATGAACAAATGGTTTGGGCGTGAGTGGTTTTATTATTGTTGCTAGTTTGGTGAAGTGGCTAAGACATGAGTCTTAGCTTACTTCTTAAGCTTGACACATCATGGTGTTGTGGCTTATTTTAGCCTTCCATCAGTGGGGGGGTGGGGCAAAAGTGGTTTTGTCTCATCCCCATTTATTTACGGGTACTCCTCGATTCTAGTTTCCTCGATTTGCGTGCCCTCGGGTCGTTTTCCGAAAAACGTTTTTATAAATTATGAATCAACGGCACAAAACAAATCTAATAAAAATTGTCTCATTAAAAACGGAGTTCAAAAACGTAAATACGTAAACCTAGGGTTTCCGGTTTAGTCGTAAAGGACGTTAAATTATGAACGTAAGTCCTAATCTCTTCTCGTAAATATGTGAGTTTATGAACCAACACAAAATTTAAAATCCCAAAATAATATTCACGGATAAATTTATTTCTTGAAATATCGGACTGGCACCAAAGACGGTGCATGTAAACGTAAGCACGTAACGTAGAGTCCTCCGGTTTAGACGTAGTCGATGCTACTTCAAGACGTAAATCCAAATTCCTTCCCAAAATAAGTGAGTTCATAATATAACATTAAAATAATGTTTTTAAATAATACTTGAGAATAAAATATCAACCATAAATTGACGGATTGTCACGGTTCAGCATTTCATAAAAGATTTTGATTAATGTCAAGTAGTAGTGTCTGAGTAAAGGAGTGTGCAATGTCATGTGTCTATTTCATTTTATGTGATTGTGTATATGATGTTTTGTCGCCTTATCTGATTCACTGAAGCTGAACAAATGATCACCAGTCATGAATAGGTTCCTTCAGCAATGCTGAACAAAATTTTAAATACAACTGAGTAGCTAGGTCTGAGTAGAGGAGCGTCCAATGTCATATGTCTTGTTCACATATGTGAACATGTATATGGGGTTTTGTCGCCTCATCTGACGCACTGAAGCTCACAAGTATTACCATCAGCTTCAACACATCTGAGCAACAACATTTAAAACAAATCAATCATGTGATGAAATGTATTAAATGGCGGAATTTTCTCGTGAATAAAACAAACATTCTTTCAAAAAGGTGTCATTTGTTAATTAAGGAAATTTCAAACGTCCCCATCCATAGTCAACAACTCCCTGACACATGGGGCGTTTCACTGTTCAAAGCAATAGAAAATCATACCTTTTTACATAACATTAATGAGAAAGTTTGTGCCAAATTTTCAAAAGAAACCCAAAAGATTTATAATTTTTTCAAATAGTTTTAAAAACTTTTTACAAATCAGTTCAAGTTTTTATATAATCCCTAACAATTGGATTTCATTCCATGCTTACAAATCCTTTCATCAAAAAAACACACCCAAACTCTCTCACTTTCAAAAAAACACACACAAGAACAACAATGGCTGAATCATCTTCTACTCCAAAGATTGCTAAGATCACTCTCAACCCATCAACTCATGTTAACTATCCCATTGATGATATCTTTTTCAAACCCAACAACATCACCTTACTCAAACCTGAATCCATTAAGTCTGTTCCTGGGAACAAGTTTTGACTTATTTATCCAATAGTGTTTTAAGGTATGCATTATTTGAGGATCCTGGTATGATGTTTTAAAATGTGCTAAAAGAATTTTGGTTCACAACAGAGGCTTCTAACAACAAGAAGTCCATTGAGTTTGATTCTAGCACGTTGGGATTCATGGTAGATTTGGGTTAAAGTTATTTAGAAAGTTTTTGGGTTTAGATTATTTGGAAAACCCTAGTGACTATGAAGCTATACCTGATGATTTTATGGTTGTCAAAAATTTATTTAATGAGATTGGGTATATTGAAGAGATTACTGAAAATAGGGGGTTAAAAAGAAGTTGTTTACCACCAAGGTGGAAGTTGCTGATGTCCATTCTTATTGAATGTTGGGGGGGGGGGGGGACTAGAGGCCTTGACCAGATCAACCAAAAAGATGCTATTATTTTATACTGTCTGGCCAAGGGAATTAAAGCTGATTTTGGGAGGCTTATTTTCGAAGATCTCCATGGGAAGTTGGAGAAAAAGACAAGATAGAAAAACGTTGTTTATACCATATTTCTATCTCTTCTCTTTGTTGACCATCTTGGTAATGACTTTTCAAAAATCAATTGAGAGAAACTAAATTTTCGAACATTTGATCTCACTTGTTGGAACATTCCAGTCAGCACCATTGATCCTCCTCTTACACAACCCATGCTGGACATCTGCTCAACAGATGGTCCAGTAGTGTATAAAGCTCCAAAAGACACTTCTCCAACTAGAGAAGGGGATCTAAAAGGCAAAAAGCCTAGAGCTTCGTCTGGACCTCGTCAGAAGCAAATGTCAATTAATAACAAGAAGGTTAGACGTGAGTCCAGAAAGAGGAAAACCTCACAAAATCTTCCTCAAAGAAGATTGATGATGAATCCCAATGCCATGCTTTGAAGAAGACTATGTCCCTGGCCAAGGACAAGAACCCCAGCCAACCGTCACCTAAAGTCTCTGCTGGAGGTGACATGCATAAAGAGGCCCATAAGGCAAACCCTCTCTCAACCTCTTTAGGAGATAAGGCTGAAGATGGAGCTCACCCTCAGCTCAGTAGTGTTGAGTCAGCATTGGTAAGTACTTTAAATCTGAATACAATTCATAATTCATTACCAATTCCTATCATTTGTCTCTCTGAGTCTGCATTAGGGAATGATGTGTCAGCAAATCCAACAGTTGATGCTGACCCTAGCCTATCTGTTTCGAATGATGTAGTTCCCCCACAACAGGGTCCTATTAAAGGAACCAAAAACATTATCATTGATCTTAACTTATCAGGGACTCTTTCTAAGGATCCATCAGGTAAAACCGACCCTAGTGGTGAAGGGCTTGAAACTGATCCACACACTAAAGGTGATGCCCAAAAGACTCCCAAGGAAGTGAATCTCACCACTAGCGCCAAGGTGGGACACTTTCCTTCATTTGTATTTGAAAGGCATCAAAAACCCACCATGGTTCGGGTGGTCGGGGAAGATCAAAGAACATGGTAAACCTGATGTTGTTCTTAGAGAGAGAAAGTTAGAGAGAGGTGAAGAATGTTATGTGTTTTTATTCCAAGTGAAATGAAAACAAGAAAAAATAAACAAACTTCCACACCCCCATGGAGAGTCATGGGGGGTATTTATAGGCCTAACAAACTAGGACTATACAACCTTTACATAATAGGTCCTTGTGTTTAGTAAATGAAGTATATCTAGTCCAACTCACGTGAAAGGCGCCAGCTTACCAAAAAGTAAGTCTAACAATCTCCCTCCAAGATGGTGACTCACGTGAGTTGGTTACAATGATTCCTACAAGCAAAAATAAAGAAAATTGATAAGCTTGAATTCCAGCATTCCTTGAGACAGTCTTCAGCGACCTTCATCTTCTTGAATACTCCAGCTCTATTTCTTCAGCTTTGTAGAATCTAGTTGAGTTTAACTCCCTCCCAACTAGAAGGCCCTTCATAAAACAAGCAGTAAAGACTGCTCCCTCCCAAACAGATCATACAGAGGAAATCTGTGGGAGGTGATAACGTCATCAACATTTTCTCACAAATTGAAGCAATCCCAGTCTTGATTCTATGATAGATTACCAGAAGTACCCACTCTATCCCGAACAAGAAGTCAAATTGTAGCACCAGAGTCAATTAAGTCCCGGAAATGCACATTTCTCCTGACAGGACAGTGATGATAAAAAGTCGCCACACCAAAGTCAATTAAGTCCCGAATGTAGTCAACTTATCCCTCTATGTAGAAACGGTAACACCAAAGTCAAGTGACCCCGCATGTACACATTTCTCCCTCCAGGATGATACCTATTAAGGGAATCATCCTCCATGTGTGTACGTGGTATGCCAACTGGAACCGCTTACTTAGCAACCAATACTATGTGAGAAGATGTCAACGGAATCTCTCTAAACAAAATTCTCTCTTGATCACCCCGAACTGAATCCCCTTATCAATTCTGCTGGCTATTGATAGTGACCACTGATGAAGATAACCCGATAATCCAAACTTGAAACTGAAGTAGAATTCCCCAAACTTGAGCTTAAGCTTGCACTATAGTAGAATGAAGAGCGATGCAGAGAAGTCTTAAACGTACCCCATACCAAAGGGCGGTATTAAAAAGGTACAACCTCTCTAAAGTACCCTATACCAAAACAGGCGGTATATGAAAAGATACTACATCTCTTGAAGAAATCCACAACTGCAAGTGCGTGTGACACTGAGAACCGCAACGAAGCTCCCAAAAATGATAGTTGTTCATGTCGTCGTCCATCCTCCCCTTGACAATGGAAACTAGATACTTCAAGTCTTATTCATAACCGTATATGCTCGAGCAAGTTATCTTATAAAGTCGTAAGTACTCCTTTAAAGATAAAATAAGAACGCCTCTGAAAAATCTCACTTCAACCTCAAATAAGTAGCATCGAATCATCTTCGTAATCACATAAACCGTAATAGCCGTTAGGAATTTAGGTGAATTTTTGATAAGGATCGTTTTAGTGTAATGTATCGTGTTGTTGTGTTTGTTGTGTTTGTTGTTCGTGAAAAAATGATATGATCGAAAACAGATATCCGGCCAGAATGTCACTGTTTAAACGGCCTGCCAAAATAATAAAATCTTGTCCCATAAGCCTTGAACTCGACAACAATTTTATCACTTGGTTCTTTCGAAAATACCCGGCTCAATCCAATAGCCCCGTCAACCAATACCGACAAGATTAATTTTGCAATATTCGGATATAAAGACGGTCAACCCGAATTAAATTGCAAAAATAATCGGCCCACTCGATTCCTTCGATAAATGTAGTGAACGGCCCGGCAAATAATATCCAAATGTAATAGGCCAAAATCTGAAACAAAATGTGCAGCCCATTAAATTGAGATGTACAATCGACCTAATAAAAATCCAGTATGAGCCCAGTGCAAAACAGATGTGCGGCCCACCAAGTTTTGCTGCGCAAAAAACACAATATACATCCAACATAAAAATCGTTGGTCAAAGCCCATGTGCAAGTAAAACCAATTTACCAAGAAAGCTTTGTTATAACCGCCCCCCATGGCCACGTGTCTTCCACTACCGAAAGTCATGGGAATATAAAACTTAATCAGACCAAAGCTACTTGCTTACTCCACATTGAAAATTCCGCCCCTCATTTTTCTAGGCGGCCACGTGTAGTCCACCGAAAATATGGGATATAAATATCTCCACACCCTTAATAATCACAATTCAAACATAGATAACACCAAACCCATTCACATCATATACCTAAACCTACATAGGAAAATCCGCCCCCTTTTCACCTTGTGAACACCGCCAGTACTATCTCCCAAATCTCCAATCAACATCATCTCAAACACATCTTAGCAGTCATCACCATTCTTATCTCACAACAACCTCATCCATCTCCATCATTATAAATCACCATACAAATATGATTTACCCACAAATCATTGAACATAAAGATGATGCACGAATCAAAAGACCCCTTATATCTGATTAAAACCACAGTTTGCAACAATCTATGTGGAGTTATTCAGATTATAAAGAAGGCATCAAGATCGAGGATGACACAGGTAGGTATCAAATAGTTGTTGCATGAGTTTTCAACGAATCTAATCCACTGATTATAACCTGTTTGTTATCAATCAGGATTTGAATTCGAATATAAAAAAAATGGTGGAGCTCCATCACAGTCAAATTAAACGAAAAAAAATCCTTTAACAGATTGGGAAACACGTTTAACAAGACCGAGATTGTGAAAGAAAGTTTTTGAGTCTATTTGATGGGTGAGAGTTAACTGATTTGGTGAGAGTTAACTGATTTGGTGAGTTGAGTCGGTCTAGAATGTTACAGGGTTTGTATACGGTAGAAATAATTTGGTTTCGGATGAACTGGTTTAGATAAAATGGTGTGGGTCGTTTGTAATGTAATTGGTATTGCATGTTAGTGAGATAAGGGTAAATTGAGTCTAAATCTGATTTTAAATGTTGACTGATTTAAACTCTCTGTGCAATGAAATTCATCCATCCATCGCAATATTTAAAACAAACCATCGCAATATATCACTCCATCGCAATATATCACTCCATCGCAATGGACTGTCCATCGTAATAACATGTTCTTCCATCGCAATATTACACAAATACCCATCGCAATAAACATGATCCATCGCAATGTCATTGGGAAAATTTGGGCAGCGTGACGACTTGGCTACCATTGCGATGGATCAAGCCACCCATCGCAATGAGGACAGCCTAAACCATCGGAATGTAAAAAAATCCATCGGAATAAATCCGAAAAATGAAGCCGTCGCAATATCCATCTGAGAAGCATCGCAAAAGGTTATAGGCCAGTACTTTTTGAAACCCCGAAAAAATTGGAACATGACCAACTTTTTGTCCTTATCCCCATAAGTAGATCCAGATATATACAGGGACAACAACAAAAAAATAAACAGGGTACAAAAAATATTGGACAAACATATTATAACGAATCATAATCAGCTAAATTGGGACATGATACCATAGATTACGAGCCATGAAATAGGAAAAAAATGAGACAAAGGTTGATATTTCAAGATATGAAATGAGAAGAAATACCAACCGAGAATCATAAAACTGACAAGTAGAATGAATCTATTAACCGACACGAACATCAAACACAAATCACACGGATACACAACACCCCCGGTTATCTCTGATACCAATTGAAAGGCATCAAAAACCCACCATGGTTCGGGTGGTCGGGGAAGATCAAAGAACATGGTAAACCTGATGTTGTTCTTAGAGAGAGAAAGTTAGAGAGAGGTGAAGAATGTTATGTGTTTTTATTCCAAGTGAAATGAAAACAAGAAAAAATAAACAAACTTCCACACCCCCATGGAGAGTCATGGGGGGTATTTATAGGCCTAACAAACTAGGACTATACAACCTTTACATAATAGGTCCTTGTGTTTAGTAAATGAAGTATATCTAGTCCAACTCACGTGAAAGGCGCCAGCTTACCAAAAAGTAAGTCTAACAGTATTCATCATGTCTGGGGATGATTTAGAAAAATAACTAGGGTTCAGTGAAAGAATTCTA
The DNA here is from genome assembly GCA_025667525.1 of Glebionis coronaria. Taxonomy (NCBI): domain Eukaryota; kingdom Viridiplantae; phylum Streptophyta; class Magnoliopsida; order Asterales; family Asteraceae; genus Glebionis; species Glebionis coronaria. Next base: position 557,259,077 of record CM046874.1, read on the forward strand.
GTCAATCTAGATGACAGTAATGAAGAGACAGCTGATGCAACACCAAAGCCACCATCCTCCAGAACTGAACAGGTAAAAGAATTAACAAATCAAGTGTTGATTCATCAATCACAGGTGGCCAGACTGAAGGAAGAAAAGGTACTTGCTAACACTAAAATCTCAACTCTCAAAGCAAGACCAATTCCTCCTTCTACTGAACAAATCAAGGATATCATCATTGCTGCTTTTAAGCCTTTAGTCCAAGATGTGGCCACCACCACTTCCTTAAAGCAATAGATGTCCTCTCTTATGGACTCCATAAATGGTGCTTCCATAGAGTTTCCACTAGAATTCACACCAGTCCCTGGCCAAGTTAATACTTTGTATGATTCTATGTCCAAGATCAAAGATAGAGTGGCGTTGCTGGAGAAACAAAAGCTGACCATATCTGATGAGGTTCAGAAGAAACTACATGCCCTTGACACTGTTCCAGCCATGCTGGCGAAGGTAACTGCCACTCTTGATCATCTTTGTGGCCTCTTCCCTGCTGGTGGGTCATCAGAAGCTGCTGGGCAGTCTTCTGCTGAGGGAGAGAAAAATACAATCCAACAGCTCTTTCAGAAACATGCCCAAAAGAAGGCTCAAAAACAATTTGTTGTCTATGAGTCACCTATCACTGAAATGAGCCCAGGAAAGGGTAAGGGGGATTCATCAGCCAAAAATGATCATATAAATGGGCTGACCACATGTGGGGAAACAACTGATAGTGGTTTACATCCCTTTATACCCAAGAAAAAAGGAGATTTTACTCTGAATGATCGATTGATCAGAGCTGGAGTGGCCACTCAGGAAGAACTAAACAATTTGTACAAGCTTTAGCAAGAAGAAAAGCTAAGAGATCTGAAGCTAAGCTTGTATGAACAAATTGGGAAAGCTGAAGTAGAAAGTGTATTCAAGAAGAAAGTGTTATATGAAAAGATTGGTATAAAAAGGCTCAATAGAAGAAATATCTCACCAATCACCAACGTTGATATGCTTACCAGCGGAGGTGACACCCATCTCAAGTTCTATAGGGGTGATGGAACTGATGAGATACTTGAAAACTTTCAAGGAAAAGAACTTTCTTACACTGAATAGATTGAAATGAGTGTGATGATCGAGAAAAGAAAATCCAAGAGATGGGATGAAGTTCGCACCAGATTTGAGCACTATATGATAAATCATGAAAGACTGGGTGAGATTCTGAACATCAACACTTAAGTTTCTCTGGAGGATCAAGATCCAATACTGGAGCTGAACAAAAGAGCAAATCTAATACAACCTGAAGTGGGTGACATCTTTGTCACTACTAAGAAATACAAAGGCTTTGTTCAGTTTCAAGATCATCTCCCTGGTCATGTACTGGATGAACCAGAACTAGGAAACATTATGTTCAATCATCAAGAACGTCAACATTTTGTGGGCATAAGTGATCTTGATGAAATGAACAATGAACTTCTCTCGAATGTTCAAAGGATCTTTTACTCACAGCATGCTGGTCCAGGATGTACTAATGCTGCTAAAACATTCAGCATGTGCTTGCTTGCTATATTGGACCACAGAAACTCTGATCCATTAACTCAGACTCCCATAATTGAAGAACTAGGCCTAAGGAGAATTGAATAATCATTTGTATTGATTTTATTTAATTTTTAATGTTATTGAATAAATGATTATCTGATGTTTATAAGTAAATAATTGTTCAGTGCAAGTAAGAAGAAGTTGTTATGCACACTTACTACTGACATTAGACCTAGGCTATTTGTATATCCAAATAGGGGGAGATTGTTTGGTCAGTATTTACTGACCCTAAAGCAACTCTAGGATTTGAATATAAAATCCCCCTAAGTGTTTCATGCTCAGCAGTAAGGCCAGTCTGTTGAAGGATGACCAGAGGAACAAAGTTCCTACTAAAGACTTTATAGCTGAAGAAAGTTCAGCAATCCCCTTCCAGTTAACTTATAAGACAAAGGATTCTACGCTTCAAATACTAGGCGGTCTAGTTGTTGAAGAACAATGACTAAAGAAGGGCTTTCAGTTCAGTTTGGTTTGACAATACCAAACTGAATGATGTCGATCTCCTCTAGGATATTGAAGACTCTTCGGTATTCTGATGGTTTGCATTGGGCGGGAAAAGATAACTTTAAGTCAAAGTAGGTTGCTTGTATACTTAGATATAAGTACAACCTTTATATTTTCTAGAATAGTTTAAATGTACTTTGTACTGTTTATCCAGCATGGGCATCAACAACCCACTGGATAAACCCATGCATTGAAACATGCAAAATGCAAACCATAATTTACACTGCCTATATACGGAGTGTACATTGGGAGAGAAAGGGTTAACCAATACAAGAGAAAAAACTTTGGAAAACCTTTCTCTCTCGATACCAACTAAACCATATAGCCAGGATGCATATGAACGTTTAGATTGGAGCTTAGACTTTAACTTTGGTTAGCTATTTAAGTAGAGGAGATCACAACCCATTGTCATTCAACCACTTTGTTATTCCGCAAACAAAGTGGGTTATAGATTCTTTATTTGATTTTAATAAAAGTCTATACGTTGAAAGTTTATTGGTATTGTTGTTTTAATTTTTCATAGTTCTTATCTATTGTTAAGATAAGACACTTGAGTCATAGTAAAGAGTTATTACTTATGGTTGATAAGTAATAACGATTTACAAGGGACCAACAAAGAAGAACAGTGATTGAAAGTTATGTATCAAACCCTAACCTAAAGGCCTCCTTTTATAAGCACAAGGAGCTTTGTACATAAAGTAAACGTGTCAACTATTCTAGGAAGATATACTAAGATAAACATAGAAAATACAATATACATGCATATCTTCCTAACATATCAAAACGTGTTGACTTGTAAAACTTGACAGCGCCTTGAGTTCTCTTGTATGGGCCTAGGCTGTCAGCGGCTTGATAACACCTTGTCAGCGTCTACATATCTTTGTCAGCGACTTGTAGACTTAACTAATTTTATTCCCAACAATCCTCCCCTAAAATTGATATTACCCATAATCATCAAGTTTCTGAATAAGACAAAACATTAAGAGGATTCTTACAAATAAAACCTAATCTGACAATTGAGAAATGAGAAATCTCATTAAGTCAACTACTATATCACTGGTGTAGTCTACTCTAAGCTTGGTACTCATCATCTTCTTCATAACTTATTGGGACCAAGGGTACTTCCTATCAACAAGCAAGTATTCTGAAAACTTTGTTGTGCAGAGATGAAAGATACCAACAGTTGAAAACAAATGCCACTCCAAATTGCCTAAATCATCCAAATCTAGCCATATTGGATCTTCCTCATTATGGTCAAACATTATTTTGAATGTTGTCCATATCTTTATTCCATTTTGAGAAGTAGGTGCTTCAACCTCATACTTCTTCTGCAACAGACTCCAAAGAGTCTCTAAGTCTTCTCTATCAATGCTGCCAAACAGGGACATAAAAGATGTAAACATATGAACTTTGTCCCCATACCTTGTGATCACCCAGAATCCTGTTGTAGGATCTTCTTCATACTTAATAATAGAATTCTTGAAGTCAAGTAGAATCATAGCAGCAAGATCACTAGCTTCCAAACATGAAAGCTCCATTTTCTTCTTTAAAAGACCCTCATGGAATCTTGGGTCCAGTGGGCTAAACTCAGGGAACTGAAACTATACTCCCTTCTTCACAGGCCTAGGAGCAATAGATGCCTTCTTTATCCTTAACTCCTCTTTAATTTTTTTCCTGTCTTTCAACAGAAAGCAACCTGTATGTGTTAGCCTCACAAACATAATCTCAAACTGGATAAGCCAAACAGTCTAACTGCTCATATGATAGCTTTATAAGCTTTGTGTATGTACACCCAGTCTGGTGACATCTTAGAAGCATATAATACAACTCCCTAATTCTAGAAGTCTTGTTCTCACTCAATACTCTATTTTCCTTACTTTCAAAAATGGTCTTGCGATCCCTTTGAACTCTTATCATAATCTCCATTCCCCAAATCTTGTCAGTCAAAGGGATATCATCATTCTCCAAAACTTCCCTCTCATACCTGAAATAGATATCACAAATGGCAGGTATCTCAAAATCAACTTGCATTTTAAGCTGCTTCAACTCCTCTAAAGCTGCTTCACCCTCTCCATACTCCAACTTCTCTGGTTCTTTTAACATACTAGAATTAGAACCATGATCACTGATTTCCTCCTCAACACTATCATCCTCACCTCCCATTATCAAGCTCTCAGATTCTGAACCAATCTGAGCTTCAATATCCCCATTTCCCAATGCCATCCTTCGTTCCTGTTCACCTAACTGTTAGGCTAATATAGCATCATATCTAACATGTGCATCATTCTTGCTAACTTCTACCTCTACAAATATTCCTTTTCCTTTATCTAGTGGATCTATAACGGGTAGAGTGGATAGGGATACCTGTGGTGCAACATCTTTAATCAGCAAAGGTGGTTGGGATACATCTTTTTGATTTGTCAGCGGCTGCTAAAAAAGTGTTTGTGGCTACTATAGCTTTGTCGGTGGCTGACCCAGTCTCTTGTTGCTTCATCAATTCGGCAAAGGACAGTTGTGTAGGTGTCACTAGAGAAACCTTAGATGAATCAAACCCTCCTTCTTGATTCTTTATACATATTAAAGTAACAGTTATCTCTTTCTCACCAAATGACCCTTCTTTTGAACTTCTATCATTGGCAATGAAGGGTTCGGTTGGTTGTTCTTCCTCCATTTTGGTAGAATCCTCTCTCCTTATCTCCAACACAACAATCATCTCCCTCAACGCATTGAGTTTAAGGTCTTAAGTTGTGAGTTTCTATACAAACTCTACATTTAGCTTTTGTAAGCTCATGTAGAAAATCATCAATTCCAAGTTAGTTAAGGGTTGCATAGTGCCCTCATCCATATGTGGGACCTGAATCCCAATGGTGGAATCACAGGGCATGGTGGTGGACTTATCTACAATGGACCTGACTTGACCTGTAATGGGGTCAATAGGTCCAGCCACCCCCATATGACCAACCACACCTGTGGTGGTGGTTCTCTCTGCTTCATGGCTAGGACCACCAAAGCAGAACACCCTCGTGGTACTTTGTCTCTTGGCTAAGTAAAATTTTGGTGGTGGTGAGTCTGATGAGGTGTTTGGGTCTACAAGGGAAGTGTCTGGGGCTAGGATAGAAGTGTCAGCGGTGGACATAGAAATGTCAGCGGCTGGATGTTCGGGTTCAATATTGGGTTGTGGGTGTGGTGAAGGTGGTTGGTCTTCATGTGTTGGTTCTGGAATGGGGTCTGGTTGAGGTTCTGGTGCAGGTGGTTGTAAGGCTGCTTGTAAAACAGCAAGCATAGGTGGGGTCAAAGGAATTGGATCATATGGTTCAGTGTTTAAAGTAACAAAAAGCTTTTTCTTTTGTCTAGGGATATCATAAAAGTGTTCATGATCCCTCCCATAGTTACCTTGAAGATCAAAAATCGTTTGCAAAAATATAGGGTAAGCAAGAGTCATCTTGCTACCCTTGTTTTGTAACATGCCCTTGAAAATCATTTCAGAAACACTAAAAAGTTGCCTAGTTGCTAAACACACAAGAGAATTCCCAATAGATTGGTTGATTTCATTGAATGGCGATCATTTGGGACTAATAGATTGTAAAAGGTGTTGGTAATTTTAGTGTTATCACATGTATTTTTGTGTAATTGTGTTTTTACTTAGAGACCAATGGCCTTAGACAAGTTTAGCTAAAGACGGGTTAGGAGGTGCGGAGTGCACGCTCGTCAAAGTTAGCTTGATATCGCCACGACCAAGATGCGGGGGTCAAGGAGGGCGCGCCCCCTTGTGGGGTCAAGGGGCAGAGCCCCTTACTGGGGCCCCAAAACCTAAACGATTTTTACTAAACGGTATTAACGTTTCCTGCCTAAAAACCCAACAGTTGCATCTTTTCTTAACCAACACGACAATTGGAAAAATAACTGTTAAACAGTTATTTTGTCTGGTTATTTTCAACAGGGTTGGTTTCTTTTACAGTTAGAACATTCATAACATTCGTAGGTTTTCTGATTTATTTCTCGTGCCTTAGATTTCAATTGCAATCTGTCTTATCCGATTGAAGATTTCGTGAACCCGAGGCATATAGGGTCGAAATACTTTGATCTGAAAGTGATTACACGATTCATATTGATATCCAGATTATAACCATTCACACACAAATTTCCTACAAAAGGACATGTATCAAAAACTTCCATGCTGGGGGGAATTAACCTTTTAGCATATTTATTAAAATTTCCCTCTGGGGGTTGTCTATATCCCAAGCCTCGAAGCCCCTCATGTTGCACATCCTTGGGAAGGAGGGCCACACCATCAGCATCATTAAGATTCAAGGCTTGGCGAACCAAGTCCTAAGTGATCACCCACTGTTTCCCATGGATGATGCCCTCTATTCTAGGTACTCCATTAACTGTTGTGGAACTCGTAGTGTTCCAAAACTGTTTGATGTGTGTGACAGGGATGATAGGAGCATGAGTTAAAGCATACCTTATAGGAGAAGCCAACAAATACTCTATCATCTGGGTGTATTGAGGATTTGCAGTGTTTGTCTTTAAATATGCAATCATGTTATGTTGGTCTTTAAACTCCAACACAACATCACTGGTTTTAAATTTTGGCGCCATGGGTGAAAAGATGAAAGCTTTAAGTGAAGGTAAAGGTTAATGGTGAAAAGATGAAAGCAAAAAAATAAGCAAGTTGTCCTGTTACACAATATGGTGAGCCGAATATATAGTAAAAATAGTAGAGATGTGACTGGTTGAAAACTGAGGTAAGTGATAAAAAGTCTCAAAAGTAATGATTAAAATCTTTGAAAATTTTACAACTTATCTCATAGAAATTAAAGAAAATAAACACTACCAAAATTACGGCTCAAAATATCACAGAAGTTACAACTAGGTAGGACCTAGTATTTTTCAACAGTCAAAAATTTTTTCAGCGGCAACGGCTATATTTGTCAGCGGATAGAATAAGCTTTGTCTGGGGCTAAAAATGATTTATCAGCGGATAAATTTTTATTAGTCAAAAAGGTCAAAAATAAAAAAAGGTAAAAATAAAATACCTAACAAAGATATTAATCCTAAGAGAGTTATCTTATCCCCAAAGAAACAGAGTTTTTGCAAGAACTGTCCAATCATACGCACTTGCTTACACAAGATAGATATGAGTGTCCTCAAGTGTCCCTTGCTCAACAAATCCATAAGAAGTAAGATAGCTCATATAATATCTTTGTAACTCCCAGATAATCCTATTGAAATGTAACCAAAGACTCCCAAACCAACCATCCCAATGCTAGGTCAAAATGTCTTGGCAACATGCATGCAAAATAAACTACGTGCATGCTACAGTGCCTCGAGGATTTAAATTATACCACCTTTATAAAAAATGGCATCATAACTTTAAACCCCCACTCACCTGTGGACACATTCTAGAATTGTGATAAGAGTATTCTAAGAATACCCAAAAACTTAAAGGTGATCCTAAGCCTCCCCTTACATTATGACGAGTATACTTTATAAAAATAAATGTGACAAAAATATTTATTTCAAGATAGAGGTATAAATATCTCAACCATCATAAATAAACCTTGCTGCCACACTCCTTGAGCCCATAAGAAACTCTGTATCCAATTTACAATGCCCTATATACCTGTAATGTTAGATGAAAAACCACAAAAACTACCATAAAAGTTGTCAGCGGCTTCTTTCCACTATGTCAGCGGATAGAAAAATAATGTAGAAAATCCAACTTTTACAAAGACTAATAATAGTACACATCCTGTACACACTTTACATCAATTTCAAAAACCACATATTTTAAGGATTGATCATTCCAATACTTGCAACCAAGTATTGAAATCTCCCAACATCAAAAGGTTTGGTTAAAAGAATAGACACATTCTTCTCTATGTCTATTTTATCTGAAAATATTAAACCTTTTCAAAAAAATCCCTGATAAAATGATGCCTGATTTCGATGTGTTTGGTTTTAGAATAATGTACAAGATTCTTAATTATGCATAATGTACTATTATTATCTACAAAAATCTTGGTATGCATAAATTGTACCCATAATCCAAAAGCTGATTTTGAATCCATAGCACTGGCCCACAACATGCAGAAGTTGCTACATATTCAGCCTCAGTAGTTGAATTGGCTACCGCAGTTTGCTTCTTGCATTGCCAAAATATAAGCCTGCTTCCAAGCAACTGACATCCACCAGTTCTGGACTTTCTATCTTCATTGTCACCACCATAATCACTATATGAATATCCAATAAGCTCCAAAGGAGATTCTCTAGGATACCACAACCCCAATGTAGGAAAGCATCTAAGGTACCTAAAATCCTCTTAACAGAATGAAGGTGACATTCCTTGGGAGTCACTTGATGACGTGCACATGCACACACTGTAAACATGATATCAGCCATTGAAGCTGTAAGATACATCAATGAACCAATCATTGATCTATAATGCCTGACATCAACCCTTTTAGCATCTCCAATCTTACCCCATGGATGTTCCCGGTCCATGGGTGTGCTAGCTCATTTTTCATGTGGTGAAAACCAAATTTCTTCAAAATCTCAGCCACATACTTATCTTGAGAGATGAAGATACCCTTTTCTTTCTGTTGAACTTGTAAGCCAAGAAAGAAAGTCATCTCTCCCATATCACTCATCTGAAACTTATTTGTCATGAGTTTGGAGAAATCATCACTCATGCTTTGGTTAGATGAACCAAAAATGATATCATCTACCTAAACTTGTACAAGAAGAAAATCCTTCCCTTCTTTCTTTGTGAATAAAGTCTGGTCTATGGTACCCCTCTCAAAGCCATTTTCCACAAAGTATGTATAAAGTGTTCCATACCAAGCTCTAGGGGCCTGACGAAGGCCATACATTGCCTTCTTCACTCTATATACTTTATCTAGATGCTCATGATTTTAAAAACCAGGAGGCTGTATGACATACACTTCTTCTTTGATTGTGTCATACAAAAATGCACTCTTCACGTCCATTTGGTAGACTTTGAAACCCATGCAGGAAGCATAGGCTAGGAAAATCCTTATTGCCTCAATCCTAGCAACAGGTGCAAAAACCTCTTCATAATCAATAACTTCTTCCTAAGTATATCCTTGAGCAACCAATATTGACTTGTTTCTAATATCAATGCCTCTCTCATCCTTCTTGTTTCTTAGAACCCATCTTGTCCCAATAGGCCTGACATACCTTGGACAATCTACAAGCTCCCAAACATCCTGAATAGCAAACTGATGAAGCTCATCCTGCATTTCTTCAACCTAGCTTTCTTCTTTAAGAGCATCAAAAATCTTTTTTGGTTCTAATTAAGAGAGGAAACAATCAAACAAACATTCTTGAACAAAAGGAGTATCATCCTTCTTGTGTATATTAGCAATAAATCCACCTTGAGTCATCTTAGCTCTCTTGTTTGCACAGGAGTCTGAATATCACCAATTATTTGGGTGGGAGGATGAATTTTGGCCACCTTTGTAAGAATTCCTTCCCCAAATAACGTATTGTCATGAACTGTTGACTCCAAATTACTAATATCATCTTCATTGCTACTCCCATGCCCACTTGATCTAGGAGATAAGTTGTTAGCGGCTGGAACTGGGCCACTGATATCTTCATTAGGTATGGGATCTTCAACAAGCTCAAGAATATTTTTGTTGGAGGAGGAAAACCAATTGTTAGTTGTTGAATCCAAAGTGTCAGCGGCTGGTTTGGAGTTGTCAACGGATGAAGATGCATGCATTGATTCATCAACTGGTGTCTCTTCTTGTTGCTTTCTTTCCTTCTCTTTGGCAGCAGCAGATGCGTGTATGAACTCTTCACTCCATATAGGTATGGTGATATGATCAAATATAGGAGTGGATTCAACTGCATGTGATCCTTTTTCTTTATCAACATGTATACCTGCATTATTAACAATAGGTGCTTCCAAGACAACTGGATTAGTAATTGCCATATAGTTCACGGATCTTGATAATAGCTCTTGATCAAACAGCCAATTAGGTCCAGACTCAGGATCACTTGGTTTACTCTCCAAGAAGTCAACATGAATATTTTCTATGATAATCTTAGACTTCTTGTTGTAAACCCTATACCCCTTGCTATTTGTGGAATATCCCATGAAAAGTCCCTCGTCACCTTTTGAGTGAAACTTGCCTATGTTATCACTAGTATTTTAGAATTACTACATGACATCCAAAAGGACTAAAGAAGTCTATATTAGGCTTCCTATTCCAAAGAAATTCATAAGGAGTCGTATTATGAAACTTATTGACTAAGGCTCTATTTTGAACATAGCATGCAGTGTTCACAGCCTCAGCCCAAAAAGCAATGGGTAAATTTGCATCTGCCAACATGGTTCTAGCTTCTTCTATAAGTGTTCTATTTCTTCTTTCAGCTACACTATTCTTCTGTGGAGTTCTAGCTTTGCTAAACTCCCTAGAGATTCCCTTATTGACACAAAAGGTATCTAAAAGGTTGTTCCTAAATTCACCACAATTATCACTTCTAAGTACTTTAACCTCATGACCTATTTTCTTTTCAATTTGAGTAATGAAATTGATTAAAGTCTTAGCAGTGTCACTTTTTAGAGCCAAAAAGAATGTCCAAGTAAACCTATAGTAATCATCAATGATAACAAAACAATAGGATTTACCATTAAGACTCTCTATATTGGTTTGGCAAAACAAATCCATATGTAATAAGTGAAGTGGTTTAGAACTAGAATGTACATTCTTAGACTTAAATGAGGCCTTATGCTGCTTGCCTTTAAGACATGCAAGATAATTATGAGCATTGTGGAATATTTTGAAGGCAATCCTCTTACAAGATCATGTCTCACAATTCTATTCATGTTTTTGAAGTTAATATGTCCTAAGCTTTTGTGCCATAATATACTTTCATCCGTTGAAGCCTTAGCATAAAGACATGACTATTTGTTACTCATTTTAATGCCATTTAGATTTACATTATAAACGTCTTTATGTCTAGGTGTTCTAAACTCTATGAACTTATCAGCAGGAATTTCAAAATCCTTACTCAACACTAAACATTTAGTGTCAGTAAAAAGAACCTTATTCTTGTTATCACACACTTGTGACACACTAAACAAATTATAATCAAGTTCTTTTACTAGGAAGACTTCCTCGAACCTTAAGTTATTGGTGATGAGTGTGCCTTTTCCTGAAATGTTTCCATAGCTTCCACCAAAATACAACGTATCACCATCTTTAATAGGAATGAAATCAGTTAGGTAATATTCCTTGCCTGTCATGTGCCTAGAGCATCCACTGTCCCTGTTGATCCCAAACTTAGATCGATTTAACTTGTGTAAACGAGAATAAATCAAGTTAAACACTTAGAGAAACTTTGTTGTATATGAAACAATTCAAGTATTATGTGGAATTAATACTTAAACAAGAACAGATAAACAAGATAAACCAAACTTCCACTTTGATTGATTAATCGAACTTGCGTACAATGAAAGTGTGAAAAATATATATTGAACTAAACCTAAAGGCCTCCTTTTATAGATTAAGGAACCTTGTGCAAGAGTCTACGTATCAGCTATTTTAGGTAAAGATAAACATAAGAAATACATTGTCGAACATATCTTTACTAGAAACATACTAGAAACATAAAACATGTAGACTAAGTATCCTGTCAGTGCTTGACTTCTTCTTATCAACGCTTTACTTCTTCTTGACAATGCTTGTCTTGACAACGCTTGATTTCTTCCTATCAACATCTAATTTCCTCTTGTCAGCGTCCAAGTATCTTGGCTACATTTTATTCCCAACAATCCTCTCCTAAACTTGATATCTACTCTAGTAATCAAGTTTCTGAATAAAACTAAGTACAAGGAGGATTCTTACAAATCTTATTAAGTTGGAAATAAGTAAATATAATCAAATCTTTGCCAACGTCACTTGTATAATCCATCTCCAGCTGTGTTGACACCATTTTCTTCAAAACTTCTTTGGACATAGGATACTCATCATCCACAAGAAGATATTCAGAAATATTTGTAGTACTCAGATCATACACACCAGCTGCTGAATGTAGACGCCATTGAAGTCCACTGACATTATCAAGATCCTTCCAAACTGGATCTTCTTCATCTGGTGCACACATTCTCTTTACTGTTGACCAAATCTTTATTCCATTGACTGAAGTAGGTGCTTCAGTCTCATACTTGGCCTGGATCAACCTCCAAAGGTCTGCCAAGTCTTCCATATCCAGGCTTGCAAACAATGACATAAGAGTAGTGAAAGTATGTACCTTCTTCCCATATCTGCCAATCATCCAAAAACCACTTCCATCTTCCTCATAGCTAACTATAGGGGTTCTGGAATCATGAGGTAACACTTCTACCATATGTGAAACTTCCAAGGGTGAGAGCTTAATACTCTTTCTAATAACAGCTTCACTAGGATTCACTCTATCCAAATTTTCTGGAAATTCAAGTGGAACTCCCTTCTTCAATGGTCTTGGTGTAACTAAAGCCTTTTGGATCTCCATCTCTTCTGCAAGTTCTTCCTTTCTTTCATCTGAAAGAAGTCTAATAGTGTTCTACTCTTGCACTTGCCCATATAGGATATGCCTTATACTCCAATTCATCAAAGGACAATCCCTACAACTTTCTAAAAGTCCAACCTGTTTGATGACATCTGAGCAACATGTAGTAGAGCTCCCTTCTAGCTGTCTTAGTCTGTGAAAGAACTTTGCTAGCTTTATATTTCAGAATCACCTTGCAATCCCTTTGAACTCTTAGTAGAATCTCCAAACCCCAAATTTGATCTGATAAAGTCATGTCTGGATTCTCATTACCTTATTCCCCCATGCAAAGTACATCTGAGCAACTTCAGGCATCTCATAATCCACCTGATTTTTCAACTCTGCAAGCTTATCCTTTGCCAACTCATCACCATATTCAAGCCTTTCTGGTTCTTCAATAATCATTACACTTGAATCTGTACTCTCATCAACACTGCTTTCCTTTCTCTCAATAGCAGTCTCCTTCATCCTTTCTTCTTTCTCAAGTTTTGCAGCCAACATGTAATCAAATTTTACTTGGGTTGCATCCTTGGGAACTATTGTTTTTACCATAATCCCTTTACCCTTATCTAATATATCAATGATGGGTAAAGATGATGATGGTACCTATGTAGACACATCCTTGATGATAGCTGATGACTTGGATACATCAACCATACCTGCAGGTCTATCAACGTCCAAAACCTGTGTGTCAATGCCTAACTTACTTCTATCAGTGCTTGGCTTGTCAGCATCAAAAATCTGCTTGTCAATGCTCAACTTACTCTTGTTAGCGCTTGCCTTTGTGAACTGCTCCATCATCTCAGTAAAAGATAAATTCAAATTTGTATGGGTAACCAATGAAACATCAAAACCTGGTTTCATCTTTAAATCTATTAGAGCTTCAACTACACCCAAAGATTCTCCTTCTTGTGAGCCTTTGTCACTCACATGTATCTGCTCATCCTCCCCTTTGGAAGAATCCTCCACTCCACGTCTAAGGTTAGCACCTTCCTAAATAACAATCCTCTCCCTCAACTGCTTGAGTTCAAGGCCTTGTGTAGAGACAGTATGCACAAGGTCTGCATTTTGCTTTTGCAAGCTAATGCAGACAGCCGTCAATTCCAACAATGTATAGGGTTCCAATCTGCCCTCCTTTAGAATGGGAATTTGACATTCCAAAATAGAGTCATGGGGCATGGATGGGGTCTTAATGATGTTAGGACTGGCTTGGACTGCATCTAAGCTAGTACCAATAGTCCTAGCCCCATCCATGTCACCAACCACACTTGTGGTGGTGGTTCTCTCTACAACATGGCTAGGACCAGAGGAGAACACTCCAGTAGTCCTTGGGCGTTTTACCAATCTAAATTCACGGGGTGTAGAAGATGATGTGGATTGGATTTTAGTTTATAGGTTAAGGGGTGTTTGGGTTTGTTATAAAAGGGTGTCAGCGTTTGGATTTGAAGTGTCAACGCCAACATTTAACGTGTCAGCGTTGAAGGGATCTTGGTCAATTTCCATATGTTGGGGTGATGGTGATGGTTCAGGTAACAGGTTTGGTTGTGGTTGTGGGTCTGGTTGAGGTTGTGGTGTTGCAATAACAGCAAGCATGGCTTGGGTAAGAGGTAAGTCTCTGTTTGGGGGTGTATTCATCTTTCTAAAAATTGCTTTCTTTTGCACAGGGATTGTATAAAAATCATCATGATCCCTGGTGCAATATCTTTGTGCAATCATTTTAGAAAAATTATATTTTTGCCCTGTAGCAATACACACAATGGCACTCCCAATTGATCTGTTAATTTCATTGTTTACGGTACATTTGGACTCAAACATTAAAGAATGACATGTATCAAGTACTTCCAAGCTGGGGGAAATTCATGTTTTGAATATTTGTTTAAAGTTCCCTCTTCATGGAAAGGATAACCCAAAGCTTGAAGTCCTTGTTCTAGCTCACCAATGGGTAGGGTGTTTATACCATCTGCATCATTAAGATGCAAATCCTGGCGAACCAAGGCTTCAGTAACCACCCATTGAAGCCCATGGACAGTAGTAGTCAATGTAGTCACATTATTAATCGTTGAGGAAGTGACAGTATTCCAAAACTGTTTAATATGAGTGACAGGGATAAGAGGAGCATGAGAAAGTGCATACCTCAATGGGGATGCATTTAAATACTCCACCATCTAAGTATATTGAGGAAACAGAGTGTTGTCAGCCTCTAAATAGGCAACCATGTTGTGCTGACTTCTGAACCCCAATACCAAATCACTCGGTTTAAACTTAGGCGCCGTTGATGTAGAAAGTTGTGATATATGTTATGAAAGGTGAAAGTGTATGAAAATTTAGTTAGATAAGAATAAGCAGTTACCTTGTTTCAGAATAATGAGCCAAATATATAGGAGAGGTAAGCACATGTGATTGGTAAAAAATGAGGCAGTTATTTTTCAAAATATAATGATTAAAATCTTGAAAAGATATAACTTATCTTGTGCATTAATAAAAAGTTACCAACTCCTAAAATTACGGCCCAAATTTTCGTCAAAAATAACAACTGGGTAGGACCCAATGTTTGTCAACGGTAAAAAATAACCTATCAATGCTCAACGGCTATATTCTTGTCAACGTTGGATTTTTCCATGTCAACGTCAAAATTGGTCTTAACAACGTTTGGAAATAAAAACTGTCAACGTCCAAAAATTAAAATAATAAAAAGAAAAAGGACCTTAACAAAGTAACTTATCATAGTGAAGATAACCTATAGACTGAAAATTACTATAGGGTGGCAAGCACTGTCCAATCATGCACACTTGCTTAAGCAAGATAGACATAACTGTCCTCAAGTGTCCCTTGCTAACCAAAGTTCTTAACAATGAAGTTATCACATAAAATCCTTCGTAACTTCCCAGGTAAGCCCAATAAAAATCATACGCAAGTCTCCCAACAGACCACATCCAATTCTATGTCAAAAAGTCTTGGCAGCATGCATAGTATATCAACTTTGCATGCTACAGTGCCTCACGAGTTAGTAAACTAACTCGTACTCACCAGTGGACATAATTTAGAATTGTGATAAGAGTAGTATATTAATACCCAAAAAGTCCTAAAGGTTTCCTAAACCTCCCCTTAAACTATAATACATAAGTTGCTAAATAAAATGCATGTAATAAAAATTTATGTCAAGATAGGAATATAAATATTCCAACCATCATCCATAAACTTGAACATGCTCCAAGTAAGATCCAAGGATCCATAAGCAACTTTTTATCCATTTGCACAATGCTAACAACGCCTGCATAATTAGATCAAAAACCACAAAACTAACATGTTGCTGACAACGTCAATTTAACACTTGTCAGCGTTAAAATAACCTTTGTCAGCGTTAGACAAATAAAGTGGAAAATCTAATTTTGTACAAAGACCAATAACAATGCATTTCCTGTACATACTTTTACAAATAAACCAAGGTTTCCACAGTTGATATGATCAAAACATATATTAGGTAAGATTGATCATTCCAATACTTGTTACCAAGTATTGAAATCTCCCAGTATCAAAAGGTTTAGTTAATAAATCAGCCACATTTTCTTCTGTGTCAACCCTATCTGGTTGTATTAAACCTTTTTCAAAACAATCTCTTATAAAATGATGTCTAATTTCTATGTGTTTTGTTTTAGAATGATGTACAAGATTTTTAATAATGCATAAAGTACTGTTATTGTCTACAAAAATCTAGGTATGCATGAAATTATACCCATAATCCAACAGTTGGTTCTGAATCCATAAGACTTGTCCATAACAAGCAGCTGCAGCTACATACTCTGCTTTAGTTGTAGAATTGGCCATCACTGTTTGTTTCTTGTATTGTCATGATATCAACCTACTCCCAAGAAATTGGCATCCACCAGTTGTGGATTTTCTATCAAACTTGTCACCCCCATAATCACTGTCTGAATATGCAACAAGCTCCAATGGAGAATCTTTTGGATACCATAATCCCAAGGTGGGATAGCACCTAAGATACATAAACTTCTCTTGACATCATGAAGATGACACTCTTTGGGAGTCACTTGATGGAGTGCACATGCACACAAAGCAAACATAATGTCAGGTCTTGAAGCTGTAAGTTTAACACCCCCAAATTTACACGCAGCGGAATACATCTTTGGGTGCTAAACAATGATACAACAACACATAATTTATAAAGAACGACTCGAAAAGAGAGTTTTCAAATTTATCGTTCCTAAAACATTTATCAGGGTAGCGTAGTCCCAAGTAATCGTTACCAAAAGATAAGTTAAAACAACATATTAGTTTGTTTTAAAAATGGAACGATAAATAAATCAAAGAGTTTGAACAACCAAAGCAGTGCACAACTTCAACCCCCGTGACCTCCAAGCTTCCATTTCTCGATTACCTGAAATACATGTGAGTAAAACAATCAGCAAAAATGTCGAGTGAAATCATAGGTTTATGTAATCAATTTGAACACAAGCAAAGATTATAAGTTTGTGGCATGCTTAACAAGCATCAAATAATAATTTGCATCAACAATAATAATTGTATATAGCATAACTTGCATCAAGCTCATGGAACCGAGCCCTTAAACACTCC
The DNA here is from genome assembly GCA_025667525.1 of Glebionis coronaria. Taxonomy (NCBI): domain Eukaryota; kingdom Viridiplantae; phylum Streptophyta; class Magnoliopsida; order Asterales; family Asteraceae; genus Glebionis; species Glebionis coronaria. The sequence goes on from CM046874.1 coordinate 557,276,333, forward strand.
GTTAGGTCTAATAAGACAAGAGATTTATTAATTGTCGTTACCTCCAGATTATTGGTACATTGCCGTATACCTGACTTCTCAATACAATATGTTCAAACAGTGCGGAGGTCGGGCCTAAGCTTCTATGACAAGTTCACACAAACTAAACCGGGGCGGCTTCCCCCGTAGATCTATTAAATGTACTAGCGTTTAACCCATCATAGGTTAATTAACGGTCCATAATTGAGGCTTTAACAATGGCAATCACTTAATGCAATTTAAAGGCAACCACGGGTCCATTCAAAGAGGGACAAGCATACCATAAAAATCTTGTGTTCTAAGTTTATAAAACATGTATTCCCCCTCGTGTGTTTTAAAAAATATTTGAATGAGCTCAAACGAGGCTATAGACTCACATTAGTACTTATAGTAGTTGAAGAAGATCACCGACGATAGTAGATGCCCGATAAACACGACAACCGCAACCTAGCATATAAGGTGCGTACATTAATAATAGACTGATACAAGATTTTTTGCTAGGTTCAGATTTCTCTCTCGATATCCTCTCGAATTGATCTAGGTCTTAAGTGGAATGATTGTTCTTGGTTACTAAATAAAGGGGTTTGGTTTTCTATTCTAATAAGAAGTGGAAATGAAAATTTAAATCAAAGGCGATTACTTTAATTGAGATTAACAAAAACTTGGTTGAAAATTTAAAGTTGAAAATTTAAAGTTCAAATTAAAATCAAATTAAAATTAAAGTTAACAAGTAAATTGAAATATGAGTGAAGAAACAATAAATCAACAATAGTAAAACAGTAACTATACTCAAAAATAACTGATCCGGAACTTTTAAACCTTGATTCGGAACTAACTGATTCGGAAAATACTATTCACTCATCCGGAACTTGCTCATTCGGAACATACTCATGTGGAACATACTCATCCGGAACATACTCATCCGGAACATACTCATGCGGAACTTTCCGAATGAAGGGTGTTGATTCGGAACTTTATGACTGATCCGGAACTTTTCGGATGAAAACTTGATTCGGAAGTTTTCTCTTGATTCGGAACTTTAGTGCTTGGTTCGGAAGTTTCCGAATGAAGGACTCATTCGGAACTTTTTGGCTGATTCGGAAGATCTGGAAACCAGTTACAGTAACTGAATAGCGAAGAACACGGGATACAATTTTTTTATCAAAATCAAATCAAATACTTAAAAAGGATTTACCAAATTAAACACAAATCATTTAGACACCATAAGCAACAAATCCCACTAATAAAAACACAAATCCAAACAACTTTTGAAGATCAAATCAAGAAAAATAAAACTTAATAACTTGAAGATAAAGATGATGATGAACAAGATGAAATGAAAGATTAAACAAGAACTTGGTATTGAATGATTGATGTTTTGACAAGATGAAACTAGGATTAAAATTACAAGATTAAAGAACTAAAAATAAAAATCACCAATCACCCTAGTGGTGATGGTGTTCTACGAACCAGGAGGAAAGAAAAGGGAGGAAGAAAGAAAAACTAGCTAACTAAAATGTGTGTGGGATGGCCTATTTATAGGTGTTTCCTTTGGTTGGTGAGTGGGCTTTCTCCCGTTCTTCGTGTCTTTTCGTCTTTTCAGAAAAGTTTCCGTTTTCGATTCTGATTCGGGATTTGTCGTCGCTTAAATTCAACTCGTCTTTTAATTTCTTCATTTAATAGACTTGAGTTTCTTCGACTTATATAAATCTTCCATCTTTGGTCCTTTTCTTCGATAAATCTTCGAATAGGCCCAGTGACTTCAAATCTTTTGCATCTCTTGGACAATAGACTTTATCTTGAGTCTTTTTCTTCAGTAAAACCCGTGCAATCCCATGTTTTCTTCAATATTCATCCGGTTGGCTCTGAAAACACAATAAACACAAAAACCACGCATAATTCCAAACAAATGATATTAAATACGTGTTTTGGTCTCGTTTTAGCCCGAATTAAGTGGTAAAAGGATGGGTGTTTACACACCTATCAAATCCCCTACACTTAACCATTGCCATGCCCTCATGCAATGCTTAGTGATAAAGCAAGTTTACACTTTTCTCATAATTAATCAACCTTGGCCTTATTTAAAATTCTACTAAACAAAAATTAAAGAAATAAAACTTCAAAGATAACAAAGGGATAGAAAACCATTTTCACGTGAAAATAGCTACATGGAAATAACTTGTAAAGAAATCGATGACTTACATTAGGGCTTTGGTGCTGCGAAGATTTATCACCCTCAAGTTTCACGTTCCCCAAACTAAGCTTCAAAATGAGATCATTGTTATTATAAGTTAGCAATTCAAACACTTACACACATGGCTTAATTAAATGCTTAAACTCCCTTATTCCTAGGTGTATCTCTTATATTTTATTTTTGTCTTAGAATGATCATGAAGATGCATTTTTGGACTTATTTCGATAGTTTATTAGGGCTGAAAGCAAAGTAGGACGATTTGATCAATAGTTAGCTAAAGGACAAAATCTCTTAAAACTGCTTCTCGGGATATCAAAAAGTTCATATCTTGGCATAACTTGGTTCACGATTTGAGACCTTTCTCGGGCCGATATTTGGCATGTACTTCATACTTCATATCTTCGAGAGACGTTCTTGAGATAATGGTCTTCTCATCATAATAGAGTTTCTTCACTTGGAGACTTTTGAGGGGTTCTCCAACTTTGTTGACCACGACTTCATGATTATTTCTTCAATCTCTAATTGGGATTTTGAGATACAACGATCCGCCTCCTTTTCGGACTTGGATCTATTTATCCTCATACCTTGTTAGGGTCTTTTCGGATAGACTTCTCCATGATCTTTATGGGAGTTGATTGCTTTTCGTCGTGAGTCTTGATCCTTCATATTGACTTTAGGAATAATGCTTTTCACATCACTTTGGATCTTCAGCAATAAAATTGAATCCTCATGCCTTGTTAGGGCCTTTTCGGACTCGCCAATCTTCGCGCCCCGCTTCATAAGTTATGCCTTGGCTATGAACTCTTATCATTACCGAGCAACTTTTAAACGATCTTGGGCTAGAAGCTAAGTAACTTTTCAAATCGTAAGACCTTACTTATTGCAGATAAATTATTAGCAAGTGATGGGAGAATAGGCAAATAATTACACCAAGTGGGCTTGCGCAAGAATACCGACTTATAATTGACTCTATCATTTCTCGTCCTCCACAATTTAAAATCTCAAGTAATGAGACTCGTGGACACTTAGCCTAATAAACCAATTAAGGTCTATATGGTTAAGGATACTAGCTAGAATAAACTTGGATAAGTCTATTCGGGTTGAGTCAAAATAAACGCAACGGGCCTAATATGTCAAAGATTCCTAAACTAGCTACACCACTTTATTAATATTTTTGACTTTATTGCGGGATATATACATATGAAAGCAACGATAAAAATTACGAATAAATGGCCAAAGTTAATAAAAAAAATTTGAAAAATGCTGAAAAATAGGATTTTCCGGTTAATTGAAGGCATTTTCATGGAAAAGTCCACTTAAAACTTCGATAGAAGTCCCCCCTACACTTAAGATAAACATTGTCCTCAATGTTTAAGCATGTGGGAGAAGGTTCCCCTACACTTAGGACATTGTGCACGTTGGTTAACTCAAGTTAAGGAAGAGACGACTAAAGTGATCAATTTCAAATGTGAGTATGAAGAAAATTGAATCACGATAGTTGGGAGATAGAACCGGATTTCGGATAAACACGGGAGCACGGTTCTTCAAAGATTCCAAGAGTGCACTTATCCCTGTAATCACATCACCACACAAAGGCAAACACATATAGAAGTCCCCCCTACGCTTTCCCGAAAAGATTTTCAACCGAGAGTTAAAAAGTAAGACTTTGTCTCCAACATGGAACTCTCGGTTTTTGATCTTGGAGTCGTGAATGAGCTTAGTTCTTTCCTTATAGATCAAAGAATTTTCATAATCCTCATTCCGAAGTTCATTCAGCTCATTGAGTTGGATCTTGCGTAGGTCACCGGCTTTGTTTATATCAAAATTAGCCCACTTCAAAGCCCAATAAGCCTTGTGCTCCAACTCAATGGGGAGGTGACACGCTTTCCCGTACACAAGACGATAAGGCGTACAGCCGATCGGGGTCTTGTAAGCAGTACGGAAAGCCCACAAAGCATCATCCAATTTATCAGCCCATGAGGCACGATGCTCTCCCACGGTCCTTTCAAGAATTCGCTTAAGACCTCGGTTGGATATTTCGGCCTGGCCATTAGTTTGTGGGTGGTAGGCTGTGGAAAGACGATGGTTTACACCGTACTTAGCCATGACTCGAGCAAATTGATCATTGCAGAAATGAGTCCCACGATCACTAATAATGGCGCGAGGCACACCGAATCTAGCGAATAGAGCTTTCAAAAAGTTACAAACCACCCTTGCGTCATTAGTAGGCAAAGCTTTGGCTTCTACCCACTTTGAAACGTAGTCAACGGCTACAAGGATGTATTTGTTTCCTTTAGACGAGGGGAATGGCCCCATAAAGTCGATACCCCAAACATCAAAAATTTCACACTCTTGAATGAAATTCTGAGGCATCTCGTCTTTATGTGTGATTTTGCCTTGCTTTTGGCAAACATCACATCGCTTGACCATATCGTGAGCGTCACGGTATATGGAGGGCCAATAAAATCCCGAATCAAACACTTTTTTAGCGGTGTAGTTGGGACCAAAGTGACCACCGGTGGGTCCTTTATGGCAAGCATCAAGTATGTCCGACGCTGCCGGTCCATCAACACATCGGCGAATTATCAGGTCAGCACAATGTTTGAATAGGTAAGGGTTGTCCCAAAAGTAAGTCTTGATGTCGGTAAAGAACTTCTTCTTTTGCTGGGACGTCAACCCTTCCTTGAGAATTCCACCCGCCAAGTAGTTTGCAAAGTCCGCAAACCACGGGGTTTCATTCGGCTTTGAGTTTATAGACATTAAGGTCTCCAAGGGAAAAGAATCATTGATTTCTTTGGTCGGATGATCCCCTTGGTATGGATCCTCAAGTCTACTAAGATGGTCCGCGGCTAAGTTTTCTGCTCCTTTTTTATCGCGGATGTCGATTTTAAATTCCTGGAGCAGCAAAACCCAGCGAAGAAGTCTTGGTTTGGAATCTTCCTTTGTCAACAAGTACTTCAACGCGGAATGATCGGTATACACAATGGTGGTGGAAAGGACAAGATAGGGGCGGAATTTTTCAAAAGCATAGACAACAGCTAAAAGCTCTTTTTCGGTTGTCGTATAATGCAATTGTGCCCCCGTCATTGTCTTGCTAGCGTAATGGATCGGTTGGAAGTGTTTGTTCACTCTTTGTCCAAGAACCGCTCTAATAGCAAAATCACTAGCATCGCACATCAACTCAAAAGGAAGCTCCCAATTAGGGGTAACCAAGACGGGTGCCTTAGTTAGCTTATCCTTAAGCGAGTTGAAGGCTTCAAGGCACTCTTCGGAAAAGATAAAAGGAGTATCTTTTTCCAAGAGGTGGGTCATCGGGCGAGCGATTTGAGAAAAGTCTTTGATAAATCGGCGGTAGAAGCCCGCATGACCCAAGAAACTTCTCACACCCTTCACAGTGGAAGGTGGAGGCAACTTTGCTATAACATCAACTTTAGCACGGTCTACTTCAAGACCGGCTTTCGAAATATTATGTCCAAGCACGACGCCTTCTTTTACCATAAAATGGCATTTTTCCTAATTTAGAACAAGGCGAGTGTCTTCGCACCGCTTTAGCATACGTTCTAAATTGGCAAGGCAAGCAGAGAAGGAATCCCCGAAGACCGAGAAATCATCCATGAAGACTTCCATGGTTTGTTCAACCATGTCATGGAAGATAGCTAACATGCACCTTTGGAAAGTCCCGGGCGCATTACATAAGCCAAAAGGCATTCTTTTGTAAGCGAAAGTGCCGTAGGGACAAGTGAATGTAGTCTTCTCTTGATCTTGGGGATCGATGGGTATTTGAAAATAACCCGAGAAACCATCCAGAAAGCAGTAATATTCATTACCGGCTAATCGTTCAAGCATTTGGTCCATGAAAGGTAGAGGGAAATGATCCTTTCTCGTGGCATCATTGAGTTTGCGGTAGTCTATACAAACTCTCCACCCAGTAACGAGACGAGTGGGAATCAACTCGTTGTGTTCATTGGGAACAACGGTTATTCCGCCCTTCTTGGGCACACAATGGATTGGACTAACCCACGGGGAATCCGAAATAGGGTAAATCATACCCGCATCAAGAAGTTTGATAACCTCTGTTTTGATGACTTCATGGATTTTTGGATTCACCCTTCGTTGGCTTTGAATAGTGGGCTTGAAGTCGTCCTCCATGAGAATTTTGTGTGTGTAGAAGTGAGGATCAATTCCACGAATATCCGAGATTTTCCAAGCAATAGCCTTCTTATGATCCTTCAACACAGCGACGAGACGAGTCTTCTCTTCGTCTTTCAAATCCTTCGCAATAATGACGGGCGATTTCTTGTTGTCGTCCAGGAACACGTACTCGAGATGTGGCGGCAACTCCTTAAGTTCCAAATCCGGAGGATTTTCGACGGGAGGCGTTTTCAAAGTCGGAGTATCGATAGCAATGACCGTGGGAGATGGAGGCGAAGGATTGTCTTCAGTGAGAAGATTGTCAAAGAAACTCATGTCTTCATCCCCCTCGGTGGGAGAATCATTAGTGGCTAAATTCGCATCTCCCATGGTATCTTCAAGATTGTTCCAGAATAAATCACTATCTCCAAATAGAGACAACGATGAATCAATAGAGGACACGGTCTCAACAGTGGGAAGAGAGGTAGGAATACTCTTGCAAGCATCATTAAAGTGTTCTTCACAAGCCTCATCAAGAACGTCAATACAATTAACGCTCTCATATGAATAAGGTTGTTTAGACAACTTTCCCATGTTGAAGACTACTTTGTCGTCACCCACTCTCATGATAAGCTCTCCGGCTTCAACATCAATGAGAGTGCGACCGGTCCTAAGGAATGGACGACCAACAATAAGTGGTACACGAGGGTCCATCTCGTAGTCGACGACAACAAAATCAGCAGGAAAGGTGAATTTGTCGACTCCTACAATGACGTCTTCGGCTATCCCCACTGGATAAGCAACCGTACGGTTGGCCAATTCCAAAGTCATCTTGGTGGGGACTAGCTCTGGGAGAGATAATTGCTTCCAAACACTTAGAGGCATGAGATTAATACTGGCACCTAGATCGGCTAGGGCCATGCAATTCTCTACTCCCGGGAAATTGCAAGGGATAAGAAAACGACCCGGATCACCAAGCTTGGTTGGCAATTTCCTTAAGAGCACTGCAGAGCAGTTCTCATTAAGTTGGGTGTTGGCAATGTCGAGGAGCTTTTCCTTGTCGCTCAGAAGGTCTTTAAACATTTTGGCGTATTTGGGCATGTGAGCGAGAGCCTCAGCGAAGGAGATATTGAAATTCAGTTGTTTAAACATTTTAAGAAAGTTAGAAACCTGAATATCATCCTTGCTCTTTTGCTTCTCTTTCCTCAACCTAGAAGGATAAGGTATATTGGAAGAAGAGGAAGGCTTTGGGAGTATAGGATCACTCACAACCACGGGTGGAGGAGGGGTAGAAAGAAGAGGTGGAGAAATTGGGGAAGGAGAAGGATGAGGAATGGGAGCAGGTGACTCGTTCTCCTTAGTCACAACCACCGGTGGGGGTATAGGAAGCTCGGGTTCCTTTGTACCTTTACCACTTCGAGTGGTGATTGCCTTCATCTCCCCTCTTGGGTTCGCAACGGTGTTACTCGGAAGAGTACCCGAAGAAGAGGGTTGACTACTTTGGAAAAAACTAGCCATCATGTTCCTCAGATCATTAGTCTGGCTATCCAACGTGTTTCTCATATCAGCTCTCAAATAATTTCCTTGCTTGACCAGATCTGCCTTCAAATTGCGCACTTCTTCTTGGAGATTTCCCACTATCACATCATTGGTCCTCATATAGGTGGCGACCTCTTGGTGTAGTGCAGTGTTGGTTTGGTTGGAAGGAGCATTGTATGCAGGTGGTTGGTAAGCAGGTTGTTGGTATACTTGATTGTTACGTTGAGGCGGTTGTTGCTGCTTGTGAGGTGGGATATATGGTTGTCGAGGTTGTTGTTGTTGTTGAGTAGGGCGGTTAAGGTTTTGTTGTTGGTTTGGGTTGGTAGGAGGAAAGCCAGGTGGTGAAAGATAGTTGTTGTTGCGGTAGCTTAGCAAGTTACGGTCACCTTGAGGTCTAGCTTGATAAGCAGGTTGTTGGTAGGTGCCATATGCCGCATTCACATTCTCAGCAGGGTAATCTTGGGTGGCGGTACAAGTTGTGTAAGAATGGGGACCACCGCATATCTCACAAGGTTGGCTGACAGCGTTCACTTGTGCGTTTTTGGCGTTGTTGCTGTTGTTGTTGCTGACGGTGTGGGTGACAAGCAATTCAAGAAGCGTGGTGATTTTGTCTAATCGCTTGTCGCTGTCATTAGTGCTAGCACTAGCAACATTGGTCCTAACGCTTTTGGTTTGCACACGAGACTTGTTCTCAATGATATCCCAAGCAGCATTGGAAGTCTTAGCCAATAAATTACCCCCTGAGGCACTATTCAGTGAATCTTGGTCACTCATGCTTAAACCATTGTAAAAAGTATTGATTTGATGTACTTTGGTAAAACCATGTTGTGGGCATTTTCTTAAAAGATCTTTAAAACGATCCCAAGATTCACTGAATGACTCATCGTACTTTTGTTCAAAGTTTATAATCTCATTCCGCAAAGCGGTAGTACGAGAGGGTGGAAAAAAGTAGTTGATAAACTTTGTTTCCAAATCCGTCCACGAGAGAATACTCTGTGGCGGTTCCTTAGCAAGCCAATGCCGGGCTTGTCCCTCTAAAGAAAAGGGAAAAAGTTGTAACCTTATCACTTCTTGTGAAACTCCATTGAACTTGACCGTGTTGGTGAGTTGTAGAAATCTCTTGATATGGTCGTGTGGGTCATCAATGGTGCGTCCCAAGAATGGTTGAGCTGAGACCATCTGGATAAAGCCTGACTTGAGCTCGAAGTTGTTGGCGGAAATTGGTGGGATGACAATTGGATCCGTGTTGCCATCAACATGAGCTTGCAGCAATTCAATCATTGGGCGATTATCCGGAAGGTGCTCATTGTTGTTGTTATTCATGTTGTTGAAAGGCGGGTTGTTGTTGTTATTATTGTTGTTCGGAGGTGGTATGTTATTGTTGTTTTGGACACCAGCCATGTCTAAGTTATCGAGAGGCTCGGGCTCTTGATAAGACGTGGATCGAGTGCGCATACACCTGCAAAAGAACGAACAACAAAGCAAAAATATTTTTGGTTTTTATTGTTTTTTAATTTTTAGGATTTTTGAAAATTTTATATTTTTTAGTTGTTTTTGAAGATTTTCTTGAAAAAGTAACGTTCACGGGGAACGGATCCCAAAATCCAATTTCTCACAAAAAACTTTTGATCTTAACGAGAAGAGCCGGCAGCGGCGCCATTTGATACAAGATTTTTTGCTAGGTTCAGATTTCTCTCTCGATATCCTCTCGAATTGATCTAGGTCTTAAGTGGAATGATTGTTCTTGGTTACTAAATAAAGGGGTTTGGTTTTATATTCTAATAAGAAGTGGAAATGAAAATTTAAATCAAAGGCGATTACTTTAATTGAGATTAACAAAAACTTGGTTGAAAATTTAAAGTTGAAAATTTAAAGTTCAAATTAAAATCAAATTAAAATTAAAGTTAACAAGTAAATTGAAATATGAGTGAAGAAACAATAAATCAACAATAGTAAAACAGTAACTATACTCAAAAATAACTGATCCGGAACTTTTAAACCTTGATTCGGAACTAACTGATTCGGAAAATACTATTCACTCATCCGGAACTTGCTCATTCGGAACATACTCATGTGGAACATACTCATCCGGAACATACTCATCCGGAACATACTCATGCGGAACTTTCCGAATGAAGGGTGTTGATTCGGAACTTTATGACTGATCCGGAACTTTTCGGATGAAAACTTGATTCGAAAGTTTTCTCTTGATTCGGAACTTTAGTGCTTGGTTCGGAAGTTTCCGAATGAAGGACTCATTCGGAACTTTTTGGCTGATTCGGAAGATCTGGAAACCAGTTACAGTAACTGAATAGCGAAGAACACGGGATACAAATTTTTATCAAAATCAAATCAAATACTTAAAAAGGATTTACCAAATTAAACACAAATCATTTAGACACCATAAGCAACAAATCCCACTAATAAAAACACAAATCCAAACAACTTTTGAAGATCAAATCAAGAAAAATAAAACTTAATAACTTGAAGATAAAGATGATGATGAACAAGATGAAATGAAAGATTAAACAAGAACTTGGTATTGAATGATTGATGTTTTGACAAGATGAAACTAGGATTAAAATTACAAGATTAAAGAACTAAAAATAAAAATCACCAATCACCCTAGTGGTGATGGTGTTCTACGAACCAGGAGGAAAGAAAAGGGAGGAAGAAAGAAAAACTAGCTAACTAAAATGTGTGTGGGATGGCCTATTTATAGGTGTTTCCTTTGGTTGGTGAGTGGGCTTTCTCCCGTTCTTCGTGTCTTTTCGTCTTTTCAGAAAAGTTTCCGTTTTCGATTCTGATTCGGGATTTGTCGTCGATTAAATTCAACTCGTCTTTTAATTTCTTCATTTAGTAGACTTGAGTTTCTTCGACTTATATAAATCTTCCATCTTTGGTCCTTTTCTTCGATAAATCTTCGAATAGGCCCAGTGACTTCAAATCTTTTGCATCTCTTGGACAATAGACTTTATCTTGAGTCTTTTTCTTCAGTAAAACCCGTGCAATCCCATGTTTTCTTCAATATTCATCCGGTTGGCTCTGAAAACACAATAAACACAAAAACCACGCATAATTCCAAACAAATGATATTAAATACGTGTTTTGGTCTCGTTTTAGCCCGAATTAAGTGGTAAAAGGATGGGTGTTTACACACCTATCATAGACTCGAGAAATAAATGATACATAATAAAATCAAACTCAAGTATAAAATCATGACAACTCAAGAGAAAACGATACAAGTGATTCTATTACACTCTCCTATATGTTCATTTTATTATTCTATGCCTTTAATAAAAATCTGCCGGAACATACCGAATGTCCAAGCCGTTTTCCCATACTTAGACATATCAAATTTTTATGATACTACTCAGAGAACTTACTTACTATATGTAGAAATTCCTCCCAAGAGCCCATTAAAAGATTTTACTTCTAAAGTTCCCTGTCCGACTCATCTTTGAATCACAAAATCCGGACAGTTTAGCGACCTTGACTTACGAAACCATTTTGACAATTCAAAACAACTCCATTTATAAAACCAACACTTGATTCTAAAAATACACTCAAAATGCTAAACTTTGAGCCTGAGAACAGCCCTTGAGTCATTTTGAAACTCATTTTATAGTCCCCGAGATTCGATCCAAATATCGACAACAATTTTCGGATTGTGTCAACACTCGTCTCTCGGTACACGAAAATCAAACTAGTGTATCTTCCACCTCGTTTGGAGTTGGAAGGCCTACCTTATATCAAATCGAAGCTAACGAAATTCTCTACAACATAATACCATAATATAAACCCATTTTCAGACTTAAGACCCTAGAAAATGGCCTCAAACCTACTGCCCAAAATTGACTATAAAAATCTCTTACAAAATCAAGTTTTTGATTAAAACCAACAACTTTTATCATCATTCTAACATCCTAATATCATCATAAACCCATCCTAACACTTGTATCATCATCAAAATTAAAAATCCAAAAATTAAAAATCAACTTTTTAACAAACACATAGCATAAACACTATTTGATCATCACTACTAACACATGCATGATCAAAATCTCCACCTAACAAGCCTAGTTTTTATCAAAACTTAAAACTTAATACATGTTGGTAAAAATGGTACCATTAGAATCACCTTGAAAAATTAGGAATGGGACTTGTTTTAGTTTGGATTGAATCAAACTCAAAATCAACAAATGTTGATGGTTTTTGTTTGTGTGGTGTACGGCCAAAAGGAAAAGAGAGGGAGGAAGGAGATGAATTTTGTTAAATGATTTTTTTAATGAAATTTAGATAGTGGGAATTATATATATAGTGTAAGGTTAGGGTAGTTTTTGCCAATTTATGATAGTTTTGGTCCAAAATGTAATAAAATAGTTTAAAAGGATAGAAAGTGTAAATTGTAAATTTTGAAATATTTACGAGACTCGGGTTTCGTAAAAATACTTTTTAAAAGTTTAGACGCACACGAAAGAAAATAATAATATAACGACTCGATACGTAATTAAAACGATATCGTCAAAACTATTAAATATCGAAACGATCGATAATAAAATATAAAATTTTGGCATCCGTCGGTATCGCGATCACTAGTTGTCCTCGTTGCTCGTAAAAATATTAAAATAAAATATTTAATATCGGTTTCAACTTAAACCGTTAAACATAATAATATTTAACGTTATAAAATACTTCAAAATAATTGAAAATAGAATTAAATTATGACCTTATTTTTACGGGTTTTACATCCTCACCACCTTAAGGGAGCGACGTCCCGACGCTCAACTCACCTCATTCTCGAGTTGTTCACTACTCGGAAGGATGACGACATTCCTTATAAAGAAGTCCTCACGTTCCCACGTGAATCTCGATCCACGATCTCCACTGGTTCTTTTACAAAACGTAACTTGTCGTCAAGTTGTATCTCACCAAAAAGGAATAAATAAATCCTTATCCACCAGTCACCCGTCAAGCTCGACACATGAAAATTTTATGAATCACACGAAGCTCATTCGACGACAGATGACATGATTTTTGGGTAAGTCCAGTTAAAAGGAAGGTTGCAAATTAAAGGATATCCATCGACCGGATAGCCATGGACACACATCAAAAGAACTAACAAGAAAAACATTTTCGTCATCGGAGGGTGCTCACACACGGGTCCCTACTCAAAAGATAATACAAAGACACCATCTCACTTTCGCCAATGCGCATTAAAGTCTCAATAAACATCGTCGTTGAAAGTCAAAAAGATATTACATAATATGTGTTCTACATGATCGGACGTCATCGGATGATGTCGTCTCAAGTTCTCACAACTTACGATCATTTTACTAGGTCACACACCATATAAGTACATAAAAGAAAAGGTCGAACATAAACATCGAGTATAGATCTCCACCGTTAATCATCGAGAAAACCTTGAACGAACCCTTGATAATAACCACTTGATCTCAAGAGTATTTCCACTTGCGGTGTCGGCTTCAACATACTCCTCGAGGTTGTAACAAATTTATTAACTCCATTCATTAAGTGGTTCGGTCCTCAATCATTCCACATGTACACGCATAAATCCTGGTGAGTCTTATCGTTTCTTCTTATACACTGCTTCCCAAGATTCATTTTAAACTCAGAATAAAATAGTGATCTTCAATACGAGGAACAGAACGAGATAAAAATGATATCAATAAACGCATAAACAGACAAGATGTGGTAAAATGATTTAAGGTTGACGATCGACGAGGGATCTCGGCTCACGTAACCGTAAAACATAATAATTCGCAATATTAGAAAAATGAGAGCGAAGAATGAATTAAATATTAATATTAAAATAACGTTTGTCACAATTATCCGTCCCGGATTTGGTATTACCTTAAATCTCAATTGAGGTACTTTCTTGATAAGGATGATATGTTAAAATAGAAGTTAAATAGCTTCACAGATTATTTGGTCGTCTTAAGAAACTTTGAAAAAAAAATGACATGAATTTATTAATTAAACTCATATTGATGGTTACATTTAGAAAGTATAATTTCCAAATTAAATCATTATTAGGAATATAAATTAAACCGGTAATTTCATTACATTAAAAGTAAAGTATGATAAGTCAATTACTTCAAAGATAGAGATAATTTCATTTTAAACATTAGTTTTAGTTATACAAAATATGATGTATAAATTTGACCTTTTTCTTATGATAGTTATTTCATTAATTGAAAATCATTAGAAAATGTAGACAAGTTCCATAAAATTATTATAATATGTTGTAGAAATACATAAAGGTGTTTATTATTTCAAAATAAACATGGGATATATTCGGCTTTCGAAATATGACAAGATAACAAACGAATACGAAAGGAAATAATGGTCAACAACTAGTACGAAATCAGCGGTACAAAAGTGACGAAGCAAATGTCGTATGAATTCTTAAAGAGGATAATAAAATAAAGGCGTTGATGGTAAGATGATAAGAAATAATAGATTAAACAAGTTGTCAATTTTGTTAATGTGGTCGATGGTTCACCAACATCAACTCGTTAACTTAGCGGTGGTCGATACATGATCGGAAATAAGATCCATACAAAAATTTTAATAAAAGAAAATTCCTAATAATCACTTGTAATTAAAACAAATCGAATGAACGATGTTAGTGTTTAAAGAGAGAAGTCAAATCACGACTCACAAGAGTGGATTTCGAGACATACGAGAGTGACGGACGTCATACCGGATATACGGAAATCACTCTAGTGATAATTCATTATTCACGTGCGGAGACATTCCAAAGATCTACCCAGTCGCATAAAGAAGATTGGACAAGAAGGAAGGATAAAACATCAAGACTTTCGAGTCATTTATCAACAGTCAGTAATTTAGACGAACGGTCAAAAGAAATCAGTTATAAGACAAAATGAAGTAACAAGTAGAAAAACGATCGTCGAGTAAAAACGTATTCGTAAGCGCGAAATTCGTTCAAGAAAAGGTAAGAAAACGTATGCGGATGCATAGAAATTGCGCTACTTGCATAAAATATAATGGTTTCAAAAACTTCTTTTCACTTTATTTCATTTTATTTATCCTTATAATAATTACAAGTAAAAAGTTCTTTATTATCAAGATTTTTAAGGTGACTACTATTCAGCCTAGCATGGCTCCTTCTAAATTAGACATAGTTGATCAGGCCATGTATAATTCAGGAATAGCAATGCAGTGCTCAGTTTCGTCGAAAAGTATAACGTTTCTTATGTTTATATATAAGCCATGCCTATTTGAAAAAAATTGGAATTTAAAAATAGTTTATAAATTTATAGGTTACAAGTGATTGACGAGATTTTTAAGCAATAACTCAAATGTTATAAAAACTATTTCATAATATCAAAGTAAAACAATTTATGAATATAATTGTAATAAAAATGACAATTAAAATTATAAGGTGACATTTTGATGAAGTATATAATAACCAAAGGTTTTGCAAATAGTAGCTTATAGGAAAACCAATGAAATGGTCACGAGTTAATAAGGTTTCAAAAGGTTATAAGGTTTAGACGAAAATGCCATGAGACACGTGATGAGAATGTCGAAGAAGAATGTGAAGACAAAACTTCAAAACTCAACCCAAATCAGTGGAAGGTTAGAAGAAAATAAAAATAAAATAACATCGAATGACAAATGAGTCATATATATAAAAAGAATAAATCAATCCATATGTGTATTCTATGTAAGATACGCGACACAACATGCTTTTAAGAAAATATATTATTCATTTTCAAATTACACCATTAATCCGGTAATTGTTAATCCTGTAAAGTTTCTATTTTTAAACATTTTCACATGCAACTAATATTCGTTAGTTGTAAACTATTATTTGTTAAAATTTTACGATCTCAAATGAAATCAAAACTGCTTAGAAACGTTTAAAACTCATGTTCCGAAATTTTTTTTTATCATATTTGACTTTTAAATATGAGCCGATTAATTGACCCGATAAACGACATCTCCAAGACTCGGAGTCTAAAGCATTTTGATGCAAAACGACGTTTCAGACGACTTTCTAGTTTTACCTGAGACCTGAAACCCAATATAAAATGACTAAAATACCCCTGCAAGTTCTGTGCAGGTTTGACTATTTTATTTTAAAAACGCAGGTTTTACTTTTAAGTTTTGACCTGTTTATACACCCCCTGCGGTTTCTCCATTAAATATATTTTTCGACACTTCCTAACGGCTCAAAATATATATATATATACACATGTCTTGTGGATTTTACAACAATGAAAAATAAATCTCATAATGAGCATCAAATAAAAATATAGTATAATGAATGACATAAGATGCTTCAAGGTATTTAACACGAAATTTAGGAAGCAAAACGATAAATGACGTTCATAATTTAAGTTTCAATGTGCAATGTAGGCAAATCTCCTTGGTGCCACGATTATCCAAAAACACAAAACATAACAAGAAAAGAATGGAACATTCATAGGTTGCGTTCCGGGAGAAAGAAGGTTAATGAAAAAGGATAATACAAGTTTATAGATGTAAAATCGTATTCCAATCTAGCGCCATAATCTAGACGATGATTTATAAAATGACGATGACGTTACCGAGATATAAGCGAACAATACTCTTCGGAGTCGATACATATAAATGTCAGTGAATTAAATCTTCGCATGCCGTATAAAACGGGGATAAAAATCAACAAAATATTAAGAAAAACCATGATATTATTCAACACGATTATAGGAAATGTTTCAAGATGCGTGACTCACACGATAGCGATTAGTCTATTCCTAGGACACATTGTGCTACACAATGGTCTAGAGATTACGTTTCAAGACGTCCAAGCACAAACAGCCGGAAGACGATTTGGATATCTACGTAGATATCTCAAAGGGTTAAACAATGAAAGTAACGCGCAGATGAAGGTATGTAAGGTCATAATATAAAACTTTTGCAATAAAAGCAATTTAAATACTTCAAAAATAAATACAGAAAGATCTTGAAAATTCAGTGTATTTATTTAAGTTAATCATTAATAAATGATAAACTTTTATCGAAAAGTTTAACGACATAAATATATATCGATAAATGGATCCTAGATATAAATATATATCCATAAAAGGATCATAACATTTATTTATAAATACTTGCCAATAAGGTATACGTAATAACGTATACTAAAATTGTAATCTCAGAAGTAGCCTGAACCTGAAGCCACGCGAAGTTATGTGCACCGACTCTTTGAAAAATAAAACTGACAGTTATAGTTTAGGTTTTTAAAATAAAGACCTAGTTCTCTATAACTCATGGGTCTGGTACCAATCTTTAACACCCCAAAATTTACACGCAGCGGAATACATCTTTGTGTGCTAAACAATGATACAACAACACATAATTTATAAAGAACGACTCAAAAAGAGACGTTTCAAATTTATCGTTCCTAAAACATTTATCAGAGTAGCGTAGTCCCAAGTAATCGTTACCAAAAGATAAGTTAAAACAACATATTAGTTTGTTTTAAAAATGGAACGATAAATAAATCAAAGAGTTTAAACAACCAAAGCAGTGCACAACTTCAATCCCCGTGACCTCCAAGCTTCCACTTCTTGATTACCTGAAATACATGTGAGTAAAACAATCAGCAAAAATGCCGAGTGAAATCTATAGGTTTATGTAATCAATTTGAACACAAGCAAAGATTATAAGTTTGTGGCATGCTTAACAAGCATCAAATAATAATTTGCATCAACAATAATAATTGTATATAGCATAAATTGCATCAAGCTCATGGAACCGAGCCCTTAAACACTATGTTAGGTCTAATAAGACAAGAGATTTATTAATTGTCGTTACCTCCAGATTATTGGTACATTGCCGTATACCTGACTTCTCAATACAATATGTTCAAACAGTGCGGAGGTCGGGCCTAAGCTTCTGTGACAAGTCCACACAAACTGAATCGGGGCGGCTACCCCCATAGATCTATTAATTGTACTAGCGGTTAACCCATCATAGGTTAATTAACGGTCTATAATTGAGGCTTTACAATGGCAATTACTTAATGCAATTTATAGGCAACCACGGGTCCATTCAAAGAGGGACAAGCATACCATAAAAATCTTGTGTTCTAAGTTTATAAAACATGTATTCCCCCTCGCGGGTTTTAAAAAATATTTGAATGAGCTCAAACGAGGCTATAGACTCACCTTAGTACTTATAGTAGTTGAAGAAGATCGCCGACGATAGTAGATGCCCGATAAACACGACAACCGCAACCTAGCAAATAAGGTGCGTACATTAATAATAGACTCGAGAAATAAATGATACATAATAAAATCAAACTCAAGTATAAAATCATGACAACTCAAGAGAAAACGATACAAGTGATTCTATTACACTCTCATATATGTTCATTTTATTATTCTATGCCTTTAATAAAAATCTGCCGGAACATACCGAATGTCCAAGCCGTTTTCCCATACTTAGACATATCAAATTTTTATGATACTACTCAGAGAACATACTTACTATATGTAGAAAGTCCTCCCAATAGCCTATTAAAAGATTTTACTTCTAAAGTTCCCTGCCCGACTCATTTTTAATCACAAAATCTAGACAGTTTAGCGACCTTGACTTACGAAACCATTTTGACCATTCAAAACAACTCCATTTATAAAACCAACACTTGATTCTAAAAATAGACTCAAAATGCTAAACTTTGAGCCTGAGAACAGCCCTTGAGTCATTTTCAAACTCATTCTATAGTCCCCGAGATTCGATCCAAATATCGACAACAATTTTCGGATTGTGTCAACACTCGTCTCCCGGTACACGAAAATCAAACTAGTGTATCTTCTACCTCGTTTGGAGTTGGAAGGCCTACCTTATATCAAATCGAAGCTAACGAATTTTTCTACAATATAATCCCATAATATAAACCCATTTTCAGACATAAGACCCTCGAAAATGGCCTCAAACCTACTGCCCAAAATTGACTATAAAAATCTCTTACAAAATCAAGTTTTTGATTAAAACCAACAACTTTTATCATCATTCTAACATCCTAATATCATCATAAACTCATCCTAACACTTGTATCATCATCAAAATCAAAAACCCAAAAATTAAAAATCAACTTTTTAACAAAAACATAGCATAAACATTATTTGATCATCACTACTAACACATGCATGATCAAAATCTCCACCTAACAAGTCTAGTTTTTATCAAAATTTAAAACTTAATGGGTGGTAAAAATGGTACCATTAGAATCACCTTGAAAAATTAGGAATGGGACTTGTTTTAGTTTGGATTGAATCAAAATCAAAATCAACAAATGTTGATGGTTTTTGTTTGTGTGGTGTACGGCCAAAAGGAAAAGAGAGGGAGGAAGGAGATGAATTTTGTTAGATGATTTTTTAATGAAATTTAGATAGTGGGAATTATATATATAGTGTAAGGTTAGGGTAGTTTTTGCCAATTTATGATAGTTTTTGTCCAAAATGTAAATAGTTTAAGAGGGTAGAAAGTGTAAATTGTAAATTTTGAAATATTTACGAGACTCGGGTCTCGTAAAAATACTTTTTAAAAGTTTAAACGCACACGAAAGAAAATAATAATATAACGACTCGATGCGTAATTAAAACGATATCGTCGAAAGTATTAAATATCGAAACGATCGATAATAAAATATAAAAATTTTTGCATCCGTCGGTATCGCGATCACTAGTTGTCCTCGTTGCTCGTCAAAATATTAAAATAAAATATTTAATATCGGTTTCAACCTAAACCGTTAAACATAATAATATTTAACGTTATAAAATACTTTAAAATAATTGAAAATAGAATTAAATTATGACCTTATTTTTACGGGTTTTACAGTAAGATACATCAATGATCCAATCATTGATCTATAATGCCTGACATCCACCTCTTTTCCATCTCCAACCATTCCCTAGTGGTGTTCGCTATCCATGGGTGTGCTAGCCCGTTTCTCATGTGGAGAAAAGCAAAACTTCTTCAAGATTTCTGCTACATATTTGTCTTGAGAGATGAAGATACCATTTTCTTTCTGCTGAACTTGTAACCCTAGAAAGAAGTTCATCTCTCCCATTACACTCATCTTGAACTTGTCTGTCATGAGCTTGGAAAAGTCTTCACTCATCTTTGGACTAGAAGAGCTAAAAATGATATCATCCACATAAACCTGAACAAGTAAGAAATCCTTACCAATCTTCTTTGTAAACAAAGTCTGATCTATGGTGCCCCTTTTGAATCCATTTTCTACCAGATAGGCGGACAATGTGCCATACCATGCTCTTGGGGCTTGATGAATTCCATACATAGCTTACTTCACTCTATACACCTAGTCTGGATGTTCTGAATCTTCAAAACCAGGAGGTTGCATTACATAAACCTCCTATGTAATTGTGCCATAAAGAAAAGCACTCTTCACATCCGTTTGATAGACTGTAAAGCCCATGCAGGAAGCATAGGCTAGGAAAATCCTTATTGCCTCAATCCTTGAAACAGGTGTAAAAAGCTCTTCATAGTCTATCCCTTCCTCTTGTGTATAGCCCTGAGCAAATAATCGTGCCTTGTTTCTGACCACAATTCCTCTCTCATGTTTTTTGTTTCTAAGAACCCATCTTATCCCAATAGGTCTGACATGTCTGGGACAATCAACTAACTCCCAAACATCTTGAATAGCAAATTGGTGAAGCTCATCTTGTATTGCTTCCACCCAACTTGGTTCTTTGAGAGCATCAAAAATCTTCTTGGGTTCCTGTTGTGACAGAAAACAGGCAAACAAACATGCTTGAACAAGAGGGGTATCAACCTTCTTGTGAATATTGGCAATAAATCCTCCATGATTCTGATGAGACCTTCTAGTTTGTACAGAGTCATCACATCACCTATGATTAGAGAAGAAGGGTGATTCTTTATAGTAGATGTAAGTACTCCTCCTTTAATTATTATGTTGTCATCAATTTCAGTCTCCAAGTTGCCAATATCTTCTTCAAATTCTCTTCCATCATCATCTGAATGAACCTCTCCATTTCTGTTTGAAGGTTCACCTTGTTCAAAAACACTGGAAGAGAATAAATGGTCAAAAGAGTTGTCAACGCCTGAATTAGGGTTGTCAACGTTTGAGCCATCAACGCCTGAATTTGTCTTGTCAACGCCAGATTTTCCTTTGTCAGCGCTTGAAGATTCATGCATGTTTTCATCAACTAGTATTACTTGTGGACCACCTTTTTCCTTTCTAGTAGCAGCAGCAAATGCATCTGTCCATATAGGAATGGTAACATACTCAAGTATGGGTGCTAATTTGTCTGCTTGTGATCCAACCTCCTTATCAACCTGTATACCTGAAATTTCAACAACTGGTTCTTCCAAAACATTTGAAGTCACCTTCACAATGTCTGGATTAGTAACAGGCATATAATTCAAGGTTTTAGATAGAGGTTCCAAATCAAATAACCAATTTGGTCCACTCTCAGGATCACTAGGTTTACTTTCTAAAAACCTAACATGTACCTTTTCAAGTATACGTTTTGCTTTCTTAAGGTAAACCATATATCCTCTACTTTGCACTGAATAACCCATAAAATAGCCTTCATCACCTTTAGCACTAAACTTACCTAAGGCATCACTAGTATCCAACACGACTACATGGCAACCAAAAGGTTTGAGAAAACCAATAATAGGTTTCCTACTCAAAAATAGCTCATAAGGTGTCTTATTATGAATTTTGTTGATCAATGCCCTATTCTGAACATAACAAGCTGTATTCACAGCCTCAGCCCAAAATGCAATGGGAAAGTGAGCATCAGCCAACATAGTCCTAGCTGCTTCGATGAGTGTTCTATTCTTCCTCTCAGCCACCCCATTTTGTTGTGGGTTTCTAGCTATACTAAACTGTCTAGTAATCCCTTTCTTGGCACAAAAGTCATCTAACAGCTTATTTCTAAACTCACCACCATTATCACTTCTAAGTAATTTAACCTCATTCCCAGTCTTTTTCTCTGACTAGGTAATAAAGTTAATCAAAACATCAGCAGTTTCACTTTTTAAAGCCAAAAAGAAAGTCCAATTAAATATAGAAAAATAATCAATGATGACAAAACAGTAGGATTTACCATTTCAGCTTTCTATATTAGTTGGACCAAACAAGTCCATATGCAGCAAGTGAAGTGGTTTAGAACTAGAATGCACAAGTTTAGACTTAAATGAGAATTTGTGCTACTTGCCTTTAAGACATGCAACACAAGAATGATCATTGTGGAAAGCCTTTTCAGCCAAACCATCAATTAAACCATGTCTCACAAGTCTATTTATGTTCTTAAAATTAATGTGCCCTAACCTTCTGTGCCAAAGATTACTGTCATCAACTGAAGCCTTAGCATATAGACATGACAGATTATTATTCATCCTAATTCCATTAAGATTCACATTATAAATGTCCTTATGTCTAGGTGTTCTATAATCAATGAATTTCTCATCATGGCATTTTAAAATCATTGTTTAATACCAAGCATTTAGTATCAGTAAAAAGAACCTTATTTTTGTTATCACAAACTTGTGATACACTAAACAGATTATAGTCAAGTTCTTTTACCAGAAATACGTTCTCAAAACGCAAATTGTTGGTGATAAGAGTGCCTTTGCCAGTGATAGTTCCATATCCGCCTCCAAAGTACACTTTGTCACCATCTTTAATGGGGGTAAAGTTTGTTAAGTAATCTTCCTTCCTCGTCATGTGCCTAGAGCATCCACTGTCCCAATAGCCATAATCATTAACCTGCTTTTGAATGCCCTGCACATAAAGAAAACAAATTAGTTTTCTTTGGGAACCCAAGCCTGAGCAGACTTGGATTCATTTGGTTGTTTAACAAGAACAGACTTAGTCCTTATAACAACCCCTTGTTCATCCCTTTTTGGATTAAACGCCCAGATAACCCCAATTGGTTTAGTTATGACCTTTGAAATATAATGAAAACTGTTACAGGTCATAGAAATCCCATATGAATTAGGGTTTTGGTCTTGTTTGGGTCTCCAAGTTAAGCTGGAAGAAGCTTTAGACCCCTTTCCCTTTGGTTGCAAGTATTTGGCATTACTTGGTCTAGTAGTGTTGGAAACATTCCTGTCAGCGTTAAAATTGTTATTGACAATGCTAAAATTACCTTTATCAGCGTTAAACCTAGGGTTTGCTACAGGAACCCATTTTTTGTTAGACCATGTATTGGTCTTTCGAAAAGGCCTTTGTCCATAAGTATTAGACCCTTTAGTAAAGAATGGGGCTGGTCTAATGACTTGTGGACTTTTCTGGACAAAAGGTTTGGGTTTTACCATGGTTGACTTTCTATCAGCGTTGACCTTTGAGGCATTGACACATTTATAAGCCAAATGTGAAAAAATTCCACAAGTATAACAGGCTTTTCTAGACATAACTATAGGTCTAGATGAAAAGAAACCAATCCCATTATCACTAACTTGTCTGTTTGGTGACCTAGGTTTTCTATATATTTCTACATATTTAATACTAGCTTTTTTATCAACGTTTAAGCCAAGGTCAACAGTCTTTCCAGTAGTAAGGTTGGTCACTTTTATGGGTGTTGACTCATTTGGGCTGTCACTAAGCATGCCACCATTAACAAACAAAGTTGGGTTGGCTTTCTTTCATTGGTCCAAATCAGTCAATTTCTTCTTGTATTCCTCTACTGGAGTAAGAACTCTTGGTAGAGGAATAAATTCCTCTTCTTGGAGTTCTGGTATACCAGTCCAAGACAAATATTTTCTAAGGACACCATAGAAGTTCCCAATAGGTGGTGGAACACTAGCATATTCTTTCATCCCAATCCCACTCATATCCCTAGAATCTCTTTGTTCACTAACACATTTTTCTAGGGTTTGAGAGGCTTTATCAAATTTTTGAATTTTAAGATCTACATTATCTTTGTTTTTTATAGCCTCATCTAACTTAGCTTGTATAACACCATTGGATCTCTCCAAGATGTTCCTTACCTCAACACTAGCATTTAGATCATGAGTCAAAATATTGATTTCATCTTTTAGGTCAAGCTCCATTTTCTTATATTCAGCCACAGTCTTTTCAATTTGAGTAAGAGCAAGTTGATAATTAGATAACTTGCATTTTTCATCAAACACATCTGATTTTAACTTTAAAACTTCTTTGTTAAGCTTTTCAGTGTTTAGACGACAGCCCTTACTACAAAATGCATCATCATATACCTCATTGTCTGATGAAGATGAAGAATGTGCCATGAGAGCACAGTGAACATGCTCATCTTCCTTCTTTTCTGCAACTAAGGCATTATTCTCTTCTACATCCTTGGCCAAAAAGCTCCTATCCCAACCAACACCATCAATTTCTTGCATGGAAACCATAGCCTTGGTGTCTTCAACTTTGATGATTTGGCTTGAAGGTTTCCAGCATCAGATCTTCTTGGAGATCTGCATTCTCTCATAAAGTGTCCCATTCTATGACAATTGTAACACTAAACCTTGGATTTATCAAACCCAGCAATGTCTTTAGCATTAAAAGTTATCTTCTTCCTGAATCTCGTATTCCATCTATTGTCCCTTATGCTTGCAAGTTCCATATTCCACTTTATGTCCATCTCCTCCAAATGCTCATCACTTATTTGCTCAAGATCCTCATATGTAATCACTGAACCACTGGGCAATGAAGCAATGTATGCACACACTGTATCTAGATTAATACCAGCAGGCTTAACTCCTTGTGAGTCAACATTGTATGTGTCAGCGTTTGAATGTGAGGCACTGACAGAGCTTGATCCAACGTTGACACAAGGTGATCCAGCAACGGGGTGCATGTATGACTCCCTTTGATCAAATTGACCTTCACTATGTGAGAAGAAGGCCTTATTTCCATTGGTAGACTTGCTTCCTTGATCCAAAAGGATTTCACTCTCTACAATCCTCAGTTTATTGTAGACATCATCAAAAGTGGAACTTTTGTGAGTATTATTAGCAATCATGGAACTTGCTTCAATCTTCTATGTATCACCAAGACTTTTGAGGAAAGTGGTGATGATATCAGCATCATCATGCATTGTTCCCATAAATGACAATTTGCTTGTGATGTCAAGAAGTCGGCTTGTCACTCCACTTAGCTTTTCATTGGGAAGAGCTTTGAATACTGCATACTCATGCAAGAGTTGCTTCTTTTTCTCTGAGACAGTATCATCATTATCACCATAAGTGATTTGAAGGGCTGCCCATAGATCTTTGGCAGAATCATAGCCTCTATACTTGTGCTGATTGGCTTGTCCCAAAGAAAGTTTGAGGATGCTTAGATTTTTCATGTCATTCCTTCTCTTTGTAATGTCCTCAACTGAGACAGCTCTTCCATCTTCAGATTTTTCTTTTCGATCCTCCTCACTTGAACCTGGAGGTGATCTTAGAGTGATAGCAGCTTGAACCTTAGCAGCCTTATTGAATGTGTTTCCAAATTCAATAATTTCCTATAGGGTGTGATCATGGATTTGAAGGTACTGCTCAAAATTGAACTTCCACAGCTCAAAGTTGTCAGGGTCTAGCATGGGAATCCTTATGTTATGGCTTGAGGAGGAGGTCAACTCTGGAGTTGACATGTTGTCTGGATTTTAGGGTTTCTTGAAAATTAGGGTTTTTGGTGATTTAGCGTTTTTGTGTTCTTTAGATCAAAGTTTCTCAACAAGCTCTGATACCACTTGTCGATCCCAAACTTAGATCGATTTAGCTTGTGTAAACGAGAATAAATCAAGTTAAACACTTAGAGAAACTTTGTTGTATATGAAACAATTCAAGTTAATTAATACTTAAACAAGAACACATAAACAAGATAAACCAAACTTTCACTTTGATTGATTAATCGAACTTGCGTACAATGAAAGTGTGAAAAACATATATTGAACTAAACCTAAAGGCCTCCTTTTATAGATTAAGGAACCTTGTACAAGAGTCTACGTATCAGCTATTTTAGGTAAATATAAACATAAGAAATACATTGTCGAACATATCTTTACTAGAAACATACTAGAAACATAAAACGCGTAGACTAAGTATCCTGTAAGTGATTGACTTCTTCTTATCAATGTTTGACTTCATCCTGTCAACGCTTGTCTTGAAAACTCTTGATTTCTTCCTATCAACCTCCAATTTCCTCTTGTCAACGTCTAAGTGTCTTGGCTACATTTTATTCCCAACAGTCCCAATATCCAAAATCATTGACCTGCTTATGAATGCCCTATACATAAAGAAAACAAATTAGTTTTCTTTGGGGACCCAAGCCTTTACAGACTTGGATTCATTTGGTTGTTTAACAATAAGTCACTTATTCGTTGTAACAATCCCCTGTTCATCCCTTTGTACCCTAAACACCCAATTTACCCCAATACGTTTAGTAATGACCTTTTCAAGAAATTTAAATCTGTTGCAAGTCATAAAAACTCTATCAAAATTAGTGTTTTGATCTTGTTTAGGTCTCCATGTTAAACTAGATGAAGCTTTAGACCCTTGTCCCTTAGGTTTAAAATACCTAGTGTTACTTGGTTTAACATAAGGTCTGACAGAAGCTAGTTGTGGCATTTTCATACCAAACCTAGATTTGCCAGCGGCTTGTTTGGTTTTGTCATCAGATAGGTTGTTCCTGTTAGCGGCTAAATTAGGGTTTGCTACAGGAACCCATTGTCTCTTAGACCAAGTATTAGTCTTTTGAAAGGACCTTTGTCCATGAGTATTACTCCCTCTAGAAAAGAAAGGAGCTGGTCCAGTGGCCTGTGGACTTGGTTGGACAAGAGGTCTAGGGTTGACCACGGTTGACCTTTTATCAGTGGGTGGAATGTATCCACTGACATAGTTATAGGCCAAATGTGAGAAGCTCCCACATGTATAACAAGCCTTTCTAGACGCAAACTAGGCTTAGACTGATAAAACCCTGTCCCGTTAATACTTGCATGTCTTTAGGGTGACCTAGGTTTTCTATACATTTCAGCATATTTAACACCAGGTTTACTTTTAGATGATGAACCAAGATTAATAATTTTACTAGTGGTGGGATTGGTCACGACAATGCGTTTAAGTTCAACTGGATCATCAGTAAGTAGTCCACCCTTAACAAATAGAAAAGGGTTGGCTGCTTTCCATTGTTCTAGGTCCGTCACCTTTTTCCTATATTCCTCAACAAGACTAAGCATAATTGGTGGAGGAATGAATTACTTGTCTTGTAATTCATGTATGTCAGTCCAAGAGAGATCCTTTTTAAGAACACCATAAAAGTTTCCAGTAGGTGGTGGGACAACAACATACTCTTTCATCCCAATCCCAGACATGTCCCCATGATCTCTTTGCTCACTAACACATTTTTCTAGGGTTTGACTAGCTTTTTCAAAATTTTCAATTTTAAGCCCTATGTTTTCTTAGCCTTGATAGCTTCACTCAACTTAAGTTGTAACTCTGCTCTAGATTTCATTAAAGACTCTATAGCTTCATTACTTACTTTTAAGTCTCCAGTTAAAACAGTGATTTGATCTTTAAGGTCAAATTCCATTTTCTTATACTCCTCAACCATCCCATCAGATTGAGCAAGCCCCCTTTTATATTTTTCTAGCCTGATTTCTACATCAAAAACATCTTATTTATATTTTAAAACTTCTTTATTAAGTTTTTCAGTATTTAGCCTGCAACCCTTACTACAAAAAGCATCATCATATACCTCATTGTCTGATGAAGAGGAAGAGTTGGACATGAGAGCATATTGCACATGATCTTCTTCTTTCTCATCTATCAATGCTTGATTCTGTTCCACATCATCTACCATAAAGCTCCAGTCCCATCCAACCCCATCAATTCCTTGCATGGCAACCATAGCCTTTGGATCAACATTTTCAATCTTGATGATCTGGCTTGAGCTCTTTCTAGCATCATTCCTACGTGGAGATCTGCATTCCCTCATAAAATGTCTCATCCTATGACAATTATAGCATTCAACCTTGGATTTATTAAATCCAACAGTTTCTTTGCCATTGAATGGCATTCTCCTTCCAGTAAGTGCCATGTTCCACTTAATATCCATCTCTTCAAGATCAGCATCACTAATTTGCTCAAGATCCTCATATGTAACTATAGAACCAATGGGCAAGGCAGCAATGTATGCACATACAGTTAGGGGTGTAATTGAGTTGAGTCGAGATCAAGTTTAATAGGGCTTGAGCTTGGCTTGATACTAAAATTGTAGGCTTGAGCTTGGCTTGATAGCTTGTCAAGCTTTACCAATCCAGGCTTGAGCTTGGCTTGATAAGGCTTGATAAAAGCTTGATCTTGGCTTGAAAAGCTTGAATGTGTATAAATTTAATTTTTTTTATAACAAAACTCATCAATAAACATATGTATAAAATAAAAAAAATCGTTACTCAAAACAAATTTGATTTATTTAACATTAATAAAACCAATAATAAAATCATCGTACAATCTTAGTTTCAAAATGTGTTTTACGCACCAATACGATTAAGGTCCCAAAGGCCATTGCATGATGTGAATGCGAGCCCAATTTTGACACGTTGCGTTTAGTATTAATAAGAGTACAAAAACTATTTATACACATAATATATTCTATCAAGTACCAAGTAAATGTAATAACTAAATTTACAAAAATAAAGAATCATTTAAAATACAAAGAACTAAAATATAAATGTAATCAGAGTTAAAAGTCCTTCAAAAATATATTATTTATTTATGAAATTACCCTTAAAATTAAGTTAATACTTAAATAAACAATTAGTTGCTTATATAAATTTATTATAAAAACATAAATTTGATAGAGCTTGAAAAAGCTTGATAAGAACTCGAGCGGAGCTATAAAAAACTTGAGCTTGAGCTTGATATAGTTTCGAGCTATTTTTTGGGCTTGAGCTTGATAAAAGCTTGGCTTGATCGAGCAAGCTCGAGCTCGAGTTGCTTGATAAAAGCTTGACTTGATTACAGCCCTACATAAAGTATCCAAGTCAATTCCAGCTGGTTTGAGACTTGATGAACCAATATTGTAGGTGTCAGCAGCTAAAGATGAGCCACTGACATATGTTGATCCAATGACTGGATGTACATTCAAGCCACTAACATGTGAGATATTGTCAGTGGGTTGTGAATCATTGTGAGAGATGAATGCCATACTTCCAGATGTTGGCTTGCTCCCTTGTTTGAGAAAGGCTTCAGGTTGCATAGTCCTTAGTTGATTATAAATATCATCAAAGGAAGCATTCTTGTAAGCCTTGGTAGCAATGATTGATTTTGCATGAATCTCCCATGCATCACCAAGACCTCCAAGGAAGGTAGTTGTGATATCTTGCTCCTCAAGATATGTTCCCATAAAAGCCAGTTTGCTAGTACTGTCTTGAAGACGACTTCTCGCCTCACTTAGCTTCTCATTAGGATGAGCTTTAAAAACAGTATACTCAATCATAAACTGTTTCTTCCTTTGTTTTATAGTTTCCTCATTACCACCATAGATGGTCTCAAGGGCTGCCTAAAGTTCCTTAGCAGATTCATATCATCTGAATTTATGTTGCTCCTTAGGACCAAGAGCCAGTTTGAGTGTACTCAAAGCTTTCATATCATTCCTTCTTTCTGCTATCTCAGTAGCTGAAACTGCTCTTCCATCTTAAGGTTTTGGAAGTAGATCATCACCAGTCTGTCCAGTTGTTCTTCTTGCTTCTATAGTAGTATTAATCTTTAATTCATTCTTGAATTGATTACCATATTCAATGACTTCCCAGAGAACATAGTTATCAACTGGCAAATATTGCTCAAAGTTGAACTTCCAAAGTTCAAAGTTATCAGGGTCAAGTATTGGAATGTTGAGATTGTGATTTGATGAGTGTGCGACTTTAGTTTGGGCAGACATGATGTTTGGATGAATTTTAGGGTTTTAAACGATTTAGGGTTTTTGGCGATTTAGGGTTTTTGTTCTTAATGATCAAAAGTTCCTCAACAAGCTCTGATACCACTTGTTGATCCCAAACTTAAATCGATTAAACTGTGTATTATCGAGATTAATTCAAGCATAATACATTTGAGAAACTTTGTATATTTGATAAACCAAGTATTATGCGGAATCTAATACTTAGCACAAAGAACAAATATCAAAAACGTATACCAAACTTTCAACTTTGATTGATAATAATAACAAGAACAGTGATTGAAAGTTATGTATCAAACCCTAACCTAAAGGCCTCTTTTAATAAGCACAAGGAGCCTTGTACACAAAGTGTCAACTATTCTAGGAAAATATACTAAGATAAACAAAGAAAATACAATATACATGCATATCTTCCTAACATATCAAAACGTGTTGACTTGTAAAACTTGACAGCGGTTTGATTTCTCTTGTCTGGGCCTAAGCTGTCAGCGACTTGATAACAAGTTGTCAGCGGCTACATATCTCTTGTCAACGGCTTGTAGACTTAACTATTTTTATTCCCAACATAAACCGAGCTTTAACGCTTGTGAAAAATCTACCCAACAACCCTAGAGAGGGGCTAGGACTAGATTTATAGCAAACCGAATACCAAGAAAAATCAAACGGAAACCCTTGTGGGTTTGTTTGAGTCGATCGGCCAAAGAGAACAAGAGGGGGAGATTGTGTGTTCAATTATGAGGGTATGAGGATGTTTATATAGGCATGAATAACTTGAAGTCCAAGATAAACAAATAAAAGGCAAGTGACAAGTTTCCTTTTTTTTCTTCCCCCTCCCCTTTGGTATCGAAAGTCGGCAACACCCACAAGGGGTGTTCCGGAATCTCCTTTCCTTCTCTTGTTTGTTCCACAACGATCGTTTGTACATAACTCTTAATATTTAACGGTCGTTAAAGTTAAAGCTTAGTTTAATTTAATAAATACATAAATATATATTCATCAAATAAATTAATAAATACAATAAATATATTATTAAATAAATTAAATCTTTACGTATTGAGTGCAATCCCATAATTTCAAGTTCGATCCTATCATACGACTATTAAATATAAGTGCATAAACTTTCATTGTACACCCCATCACAACCCATGGCATCAAAGTTCTTCTATATGTGCGAGATCGAGTTTTTAGCATCGGACGGGACCTCAGCCTTCTCGAATGCTCGAGGCTTCTGCTTGTTGAATCTCTCTAGCCATGTGTGGAGTGTGACAGGTGGAGGAGGAGGAGGATTATTCTGATTCTGATGAGCCTGATACTCATTCTGAATCTGATTTCAGATCTGAGGGAGCATAGCTTGCAAAGTTGCATTGACAGCTGCAGCAAGTTCCTCGTTGGTGTAACACCCCCAAATTAGCCTAGCGGAAGCCCACGAGTATTTGGGCATGTTACTTCATGATTATCCGAGTCTTCATCCGAGAGAACGACCGCCAAATATCTCAACACAAACTTCAACTAATCATACAGTCAAGTACCTGAGAATACATGCTTAAAAGTGTCAACACAATGGCTGGTGAGTTCATAAGTTTTATTAAAATGTTTATGCCACTCTAAAAGTTAATAAGGACCACTACCAAAAGTAGCATTTCGAAAACGTTTAGAAATCTAGTGTTTCATAATAAAATAATCATTGCCACAAAAATTTGGTCATAAATCAACGTTTAGCAAAAGCATTACAGCTACCACAAATACATCAGTTCATAGAAGACGAGTTGTACTTCACGCTCACAATTCATTTCAGTTCAATCTTAAGTTCATCATTAATTTCATATCCAAGTTAAATTCAAATAGTCATGTTAAACATACATAACATTATCATGTTCTAGGGTCATGTTAATGTCACAATCATACCAAAACCGTATATACAAATCAAGTCAACCGACATATAAGAATCATATCAAACAAGCATACAAGCATCATATCGAGACCACATGCGAGAATCATGTCAATGCCACATATAAGAATTATATCAGAGCATATCAATACCACATATCATATCAATATCTCATTCAAGATTCATAGCAGATTAATACATGGTCAGAGTCAAGATTCATACCAATATCACAGTCAATGCTCATATCAGATCAATACGTGATTTCAGTCAAGATTCATACCAATATTAAAGTTAAGATTCATATCATATCAACACATGATCGTAGTCAATATTCATACCTATGTCACATTCATTATTCATGTTTAAGAGCATAGCAAGATCATAATCAAGATTCACATTCAAGATTCATAGCAAGATGGACCGCAAAAGTTCAGTTCAAGTACCCAAGGCAACTATAGGAGATATAGTTCCAAGTGTATGATAAATTGGGTGTTTCAGTGTTTATGATAGCGCTAAGCTCATGATATCGAAGCTAATGATCCAATACGTACACCACAATGTACATATAAGTTGCCCCAAGTGGGAGTCTAGCCAAGACTACCCGAGTTCACACAAATGATATACACCCGTCTGGCGTCAGAATGCCCGAGTAGAGGTTTTCAAGCCTCAATAGATCTATCCATAACATAAGAGCTTACTCCAGCAGAGTAATTAACGATTCATGATAGTGGGGACTATGGCTAACACTACTTAGGCTAATCATAAACGAAGTTCACTGAGCGTTCACAGAAATCAGTTTTTGCGTCCACAAGCAAGTACAAGCAGTAATTTCACTTCACAGTATTAAACATTCAAAGCAGTTTAACAAGAGTTATGGGATAGCTCAGATATTCACAAGTATAAATCATAAACAATCCGGAAAAGGTAAACTCATATGTCACGTAAACATACATCAAAAGTACAAGCACGTACGCAATATAAACAATCTTCGAAAAGATATCAACGCATATGTATCAAAATAATACTTGTAAAGAATAGACATATAAATTGCAACAATCATTGAAATGCACAAACACGTATTTGTCATCGACAAGCATGTATCTCCCCAAAGAGATTCAAAGCATTTATAAAGCGATTTGAAAAGAGAAAGAGGGGTTATGAACTCACATCGATATTGCAGAACAATTAGCAGATATGCTAATACCAAGAGCAGCGTAACGTAAGTCGAACTGCTCGATACCAGAAGTCGCAGCTTATCTTATCGATCATTTCCCAGCATCCCAATTTGATGCATCCAAGCTTTCCCGATGAAAGGTTTCATCAATACCATCGGTTCATAAACCGTTTAAATCTCATGTGGAAATTGTTCGGTGATTGGTTCAGTAAATGGTTTGGTAATCGGTTCGATAAGTTGAAGCGGAGGATACCACCATGTATGTAATATATACACCTAGTATATGTTAAACACGAAAGAACGGAACATGTGTATATAATTCATAGGTTGAATTATATAACAATAGACACGCACGAATAACTCAGAATGTATATGACACACGACATGTACAAAACTCAATAAAGATGACAACAAAAGAATAAAATAGTCCAAGCATACAATACCTTGCAACTATTATATAAACAAGAAAATAAATAAAACCTAAATGATTCGACACATTTTCAAAATCACTCATAAATTCCCAAATAAATTACTAAAAGTTCCCTCATAAAAATAAACGCACGCTTTATAGTTGTGAATTAAATAGATGAGATTTCCAAAAGTATTTAGATTAATTATAAATTTATAAAATAACATTTTATAAATCATTACTCATTTACTTATAAATCTAATATATCTTAAAGCCCTTTTTAGTTTCTAAATAATATTTGTGAAAACTGATATAAATACTAAATTTATAAAAAAAATCGGCATGACCTATTCGTTTACATAACGTTTTCCATAATCACATAATATCATATTTTTTCACTTTCCAAAAATCAATCCGTGTTGCAAATGGAGATGAGGGAGAGAGTTTATTATTTTAGGGTTTGTGTGTGTGTTTTTGTATGTGAGAAGTAAAAGAAAAAAGAGGGGTTTTGTTATT
Organism: Glebionis coronaria; assembly: GCA_025667525.1. Classification (NCBI taxonomy): domain Eukaryota; kingdom Viridiplantae; phylum Streptophyta; class Magnoliopsida; order Asterales; family Asteraceae; genus Glebionis; species Glebionis coronaria. The sequence continues at coordinate 557,310,142 of CM046874.1, forward strand.
TATATTAAAGAAATAAGAATTATTATAATTAAATGAGAAGTATAATATAGTGTAGGGTTTATTGTGTAAATATTAACTTAAGTTTTCTTTTATCTCATTTAAGTGTAAATTGAGACTCGATCGGTATGGATAACATTTCATTTGAAAACTCGAAATTTCTACCGTTGCATCTAAAATAGTTTTTTTCCACGAAAATAGCTTATTTATATGACAAGAAATTCATAAGTCACTATAAATTCATTTAGATGGTAATTATCTTCTGGGTTTTTCAAACATGCTCAGTTTTAACCAAAAGAAAATGGTCTTCAACTCGATTATTCTATGTTTTTAACAAATGTTATTGAAATAACAATATTATTATTTTAATAAATCATTTTATTAAATACCTCGTGATAATTAAATATTAAAATTTAATTTTTAACGTGTCGATACGCAGACTGTGCGATTGTTCAAACTTTTTCAAAATATGCCCCGTTTTAAAATCCTTTAAGTTTGGTAGCGCTCCAAAATGAATTTTGAATAATAATTAATATAATTTATTATTATTTAAAGTAGGAAACATTCTCTGGTGTTACATCATTCACGTGGTATTTTGAGTTTCGTCCTCGAAACTCGTTCGTTGTTACCCAGTTGAGAAGTGTCAAGAAGAGGGACATGCGATGTTGTGCTCCAAAGTTAAGTCGAATATACTTAAACCGGTCATTTTTTTAATTCTCCTCAGATTTTACTTTGTGTTATTCACAGAAGGTTGTGTCGGAAAGCAATTGGTAAAACTGGATTATATCTGAAGGGTTTAATATGTCAATTTGACAAAGCGGTAACGTTTCATAGAACATATAAGGACAACTAGAAGCGAAGAGTTGATAAGTCGTCAACATCTTAAATGTCGGTAAGGGTTCATAGAATAAATAAAGGACGATTAGAAGTGAAGAATTTTAGAAAGTTTTCGACTCCAAAAAGTCGAGATAGGGTTCACTGCAGTCAGCTCGTTAGGCTCGCATCGATCGGTGTTTATTCGGAAAAATTTATGCAACAAATTTGCGAATCAAATGAAGTTTATGAAATCTTTCGCCAAAACGCAATAATGCTAGAGGTAAGACGCCAAAACAATGATTAAAATCATATGGACGAATCATGAGTCAAAAGAAACACATTCCATAATTGGAATAGTAGAATAATAACGTAAATATGAAATCACGTCGGATGTGCTTATACCCACTTGTTTATAATTCACATTTACACACAAAGGCGTCCCAATCTATGTAAATATGAATCATAAACCTTTGGTTAAGCGATTTATAACTTATTTATTCAAATGTAAAGGCGTCCCAATCCATTTCAATAAAGACCTCATAGCTCATCTTACTAAAATATTCTCGACAAGAGTTACCATCGAAATAGATAATATATCTAAGAAAATATATACTACAAAGAGAGTTTACAGCCAGTTTATTTACACCTTCCACATTCAAACGTCCCATACCATCTCAATACGGAACCATAAATAAGCTCATGGTCCGGTGGCTTATGATTTCACATTTGGAAGTTCTATACCATCTAAATAAGAAATTATAATTAACTTGTGGTCAGGAGACTCATGTTCCATATTCAAACGTCCCATACCATTTAAATATGAAATCATAAGTACCCTGGTTGGAGTCCCACCGCACCATTCAGACAGGCAAACTATCTAAATGATATCACACTTACAATTACAACGCAATCGAAACGAGGCATCAACCAGTTCCACTCCAATAATGGGCGTTTGCGATACCGAGAGTTTAGACGTGTACGGAGTGTAGGGTCATAAAACGTAATCGAGAGGATAATATATCATAATAGTTATCAACGACAAAATCTCATTGAAAATAGTTAAAATCTCTAAAACGTTATTTAGATTAAATTATCAAAAGCAAGCGCATGAGTTACAAATGAGTTGCGTTCCATGAGTAGACGTTGGAATACATAAGCGGAATAGAATAAATGTCGACGAGCAATAACATGCTCAATAACACATACCAAACAAAGAACTCGTATATAATATAATGATATATTATAATAGTTATCAAATAAATAAAGGAACTAGCCAATTACATGAGTCTCACTCATCGTCGAGGAAGACTCGTAATAAGTACGAATGTATATATAAAACAATCGCAAATACGTAACGCAAATAGTCAGGCAGCAGCGTATAAATCAATCATAAACAGATGAGGCAATGATCTTGATAAATTTACTTCATATGATACTTACATTCATATTATATTATCAAGTAATATGATATCAAGCAATGAATCAATCGGCACAAGTATCGAAATCAAGTAATAGCGAACAACACTAGCGGCGACCTAAACATATTACTATAGTTTCATGCGTGAACAAATAAATCAAGTAATGTATATCACTTGCCGGTCGTGTGCTTAGTTTTATAGATAAAACATGGTTTATCGAAATCATAGTCATAAGTATACTTAGGAAAAAAATTATATTTTGACTCAACGGAATTTCGACAGCCTTTCTGCGTAAATTTTAATATACCCGAATTTAACTTAGTAAATTTCTCAACACGCTTTATACAAAAAATCCGACAGCCTTTCAGCGTCATTTCAGAATTTGCCATTTTTAGTATGTACTCAAATCACAATCAAAATTCACATATTTTCAACACTTTCTCAAATCATAATCAACTAATATATCACTTTTCCGCAAAATCATTCACTTACAACGTTCAAGTAGTAACAATCGCCAATGAAGTCCATACACGCTTTTACCATTTTCAAAACATTTCCAAACATCTATTTACAACAATTAGTACTCATTTCGACACTCCAAATAGTTCGGTTTAACTCGAAAACGTCATTTCGACCATTTTTTTTAATTATAGACAGCAAACGCATTTTCAGTTTTCGTAAAAATTAAGTTTTCCGACAACAAAACTCAAACGACCATATCTTGCGTATTTTAAATCCGATTTTAGCTTATAATATATCAAAACGATGATATTAACTTATATTTTCATAATCTTGTACCAACCTAGTGCCGAAACAATTTTCATAACCCTTTAAGCTCAATATCAAATTCGGATAGAATGCATAACTTTTGTGAAAATATATTTTTGACCAATTTTAAACACACCCGCTTATAGTAACACTACTAGTTTGTACCAAAACTCATAAACACCAATAATTTACCAAGAACATATTTATATCCATAGATTATATAAATACAACAACTTAGACTTTTATAAAAACTATATTAATGATTTTAAAATATAAAAACTTAGTAGGTCCACCACAAAAATGTATATATCTAAAAGATACCATGTAGAAAGTAATCTACTTCCTTTAATTTCAAGAAAACACATGATAAGGCAAGATTTCTATAACGCGTAAAGCAATCGCAACCTAAAGTCATGTAGCAGTATATAAAGTAATAGCAAACACGTAAGTGAAGCATTCATATAACACTGCATTAAGAAATTACAACAGGTAAAGTAAACATTCATATAACAGCGGAACAGGAGATCGCAAACATGCATGGCAAGTATTCATATAGCAGCGGATAAACAATCGTATTATGTGAAGCACGTATTCATATATATAAGAGGAATAAGCATAATGACATGCTAAAACACAAGAGAGCATCGGTTATTGTGACACCCTAGAATCGAGGTCATTAACGATACCCTAAATTACGCTAATTTTTGAAATTTTTAGTAAATTTTAATTTCTATATTTATAAGTATTTTGGTTAAAGCCGATGTTCGAGGTTATAATTTTTACGTTTGACGATTTAAGAAGGACGATGACGATTACGATCCCGAGGGATGCCCAATTTCATATAATTTTTGACGATTTATCGATAATGTAATTTTTCGAGAATTTTATTTACGGTTCGTGTTAAGTTGAGTCGGGTGAGTTTTATAGCCTTCCGAGTACATTTAAAGTATCCCAAAAATATTTTGGAGTGTTCGGGAAGATTTCCGACTCCCGTAAAATTTTCAAAATTGACAAATGAGTCGAACCCGCAAAGTTTTGAGGACGTTTTTCATTTGAGGCCAAAAGAAACTAAAAATTGCCATTTGGTCCCTCCCAACCCACCAAAAAGGCCAAAAGTGACATAAACACAAACACACACAAAATTTTCACCAAAAATCAAACTCTCTCTCCCTCCCTTGTCTCTAAAGCCGACGGACACCCCCACACCACCAAGAAAATTCACCAAAAATCTTTTTCCACTTGATTTTCCTAAAAACTAAGGTTAGACCACATCTAGTTTGGTCATTCCCTACATGTTCATGTGCTCAAATCCCACATGCATTAACAAAAATTTTCCAAGATTTTTCAAGATTATCCAAATTCGTTTTTGTGGCTAAATGTGCTAATGCATGTTGATTTTATGAGTAATGGATGCAAGAACACCAAGAAAACCCACCAAAAATCAATTTGGTTGTGGTGATTGGGGCACCCAAACCCCACGGCAATGGGGGTGTTTGGGGAGCCTTGGTGGTTGTTGATTTTGAGTGTTATTATTGTGTTTGGTTTATTGTTTTAGGATGTTTTACATGGGTTTAATTAGTTGCATGTTCATTTCTTTGAATTTATGATTTTGAGATTGGTTGATCAATAGGGGTAGGACTGAATTTTTGTGTTAGGATATGTTTGGGAAGGCTTAGGATGATGTTTAGTGGTGGTTAGAAGGTTTGGAATCGAGTCTAAGTGCGTTTTTGGTATGGTCATTTTTAGGCAGAAACATTTGGTCCATTTCATAAAAATTATTTTTTTTCCAGGTCTTGAAAACTAAAAGTAGTGATAGAGGGTCTTCTTAGCTTTAATTTGGTATAAGGTAGAGCCCGTGACTCAAAACGAGCTAAAAGTTATGACATTTTAAAGATCGGGTACCGGGAGACGAGGACTTTCATAATCCGAATTTGTGTAAAGTTTTAGTCAAATCCCGAGGGTCACAAGTATAAATTGGTAAATGGTCAAGGGTCAAAATTTTGTCCCTAACCTGTGTAAATGGGTCTATATGTTGACTTAGGAGTCAAAGAAGTCAAAGGTATTTTTCATATAGGTCAAAGAGGTCAAAATTGGTCGAAGCGCAATTTCAGCCCGTAAAATGTAGTCGTGGAAAAGAGTTGCGTAACGGGTCGTAAAAGTAAAAACTTTTATTGGGCTTAAAAACATGTTATCTACAGGTCTTATAGGATTTTTGGAAATTTTGTCAAATTTTATAAGTGTGGTTAAATAAGGTAAAACAGCCCGTACTTTAGTCGAGTACCGGCGAGAATGGGTAAAAATGAACAACGTAAGTAATAAGAACGAATGGTATAAAATGAGTGATGCTTATTGTTTTTGTTTTTGGCGTGAGTTATACTTGTCCTAAGTGACTAGTATATATGTATTTTATACAGTACCGTAAAGTATTTAAATGAGATTACTCATTACGCGTTATTTGTGATAGGTGTTGATTTAACCGGGCATCCGTTTTGTCGTCAGTGATCATCCCTCGAACTACCGACTACTTAAGATATAAGGTGTGAATTTATAGCCTCGCTTATATTTATTTCAAATTGTTTTACCCGCGAGGGAAATGCATGCTAGTTTTTAAAAGGAACGTATATCATGAATGATTGTTAGACCCGAAAGTTGCCTTAGAAATTGTGTTGAGTACCAAAGTTGCAAAAGTCCCTAAAATCATGAACTATTAACTATTGTCCTGCCCTCGAGTAGGGGGAAATAGCCGCTTATGCAATTTGTAGTACTACGGGGTTAACGACCCAATGCTAGCCGAGAAGCTGTACTTATAGTAAGTTCTGCGGTAGATTATTTTGTATGAGAAATAAGGTATAATTGCAACTGATGCCTTTAGAAGGGGCACTGGTTTCATCTGAATCACGCCGGTATTTATTACGCGGGTGATTGAGTTAACGGATTAGTGTCATGAGCTTAAACACAATTGTCAGTATCCTGATTATAGTTTGTTTGATCGACAAGACTATAAATGATCACGAATGGTTTTATTATATATACGTTCAAATGGATTGTAAAACCTATGAATTCCACTCAACGTTTTCTTTGACCAAATTTTTGGCATGTGTTTCAGGTAACCGCTGAGGTGTAGGATGGAGCATGCATGGGATGGATGTTGTGTGTATGGCTTGGTGTCCGCTTGTTTTTCCCTCCTTTTCTACTTAAACAATTTTTAAGTTTAATGTTATGTTGTTGTAAAACTGAAGTTTTTGGGTTGAGATTCATGGGGACCGAAAACGCTAAACTCTGTGTGCTATTTGGGGTTGGAAAAACTGTGGACATGTATCATCTAACAATTTTAAATTTCAAGTTTTAAGTTGACGTCTTTTTAGCGTCGGTTGATATATCTTGTGTGCAATGAATACTGTGTAGCACCCATTGTTGTAGTTCCGCTGCGCATAGCAATTGTGGGGGTGTTACAGATTGGTATCAGAGCCACGAGTTATAGAGAACTAGGTCGTTTTTGAAAATCCTAAACTATAACTTTTGGTGTCGTAAGAAAGGGTCCAAGCACACACAACTATCCTGCATGGCTCCGGTAAGATTTATTGTTGTATTTATGGCATTTGACGTATACTTTTGAGTAAAGTATATATATATGGGTAATTATTACGTAAGTATGGAATTACTATATGTAGACGTTGAATTTTACGTGAAATATCCGACATCGTAATTTTCGTATTAATCATGCATGAGCATCATATTATTACATTTCGGGCATATGTACCACCTTTGCATTGCATTTGCATGCATATATTTATAATTATTGTATAATTACTTATGTACCCTCCGAAATTCGCTGTTATTGCAGGAATGGCCGAGGTACCGCCCAACGATAACGGAAACGATTACGTCGTAGGTCACGAAGGGGGACCGTTTCCTCCGAACCCGCCGGACAATAATAATGGATGGATCGCTCCAGAAGACGAAATAGGGCCGGAAAACGACAATGACGAAAGTGAGGTGGATAATTTCAGCATGAGTAGTGACGAGAATGAGGATTCCGAAGAAGAGCCCGAGGAGCTAATGGATGATGGCATTCCCGAGGATGCCGTAGGCCAGACCGAACCCGATTTGTTTCAATCCCCGAATTCGCCGAAGGGTTATGAGGTACCACCGACCGGTCGTTATGAGCAGCAACCCTTTAATCGCCCGATGGAAAATTGTAAGGATTATTTGAGAACCGTGCCAGGATTGGTTAGAGTAAGTGATGGGAGCAGTGGAGAGTCCAGTAAATCATCCAAGTCGCCATCGATTCATGAGAATATTGCAAGGGTCTACTTTCCGAGACCGAGACACTACTGGGATCCCGCAGGTCATTTGGGGAGGATGGAAAGGTTGATGTATGAGCGGTTTGTAGTCGAGACTAGGGTAATTAAGAAGTTTGATAAGACTGAAAGGGAACATCAAAGACTGTTGGAAAGGACTGCAAGAATTGAGTATGACGGGAATGTGAACAAAAGTGACATCAACAGTTTAAGATCAATGGTTGCAAATTTAAGTGCTAGTCTTGACCGTGTGAGGGAAGATCAGATGAGGTTGTCGAGGATGCAGAGTTGGGAGCATCGTGTGAGGGATTCATTGCCCCCGGATTGGAGATTCGTAGACGATTTGGAGATGGAGGCGAATGACTTCATGATTCAGCCGCCTACTAGAGGTGCTTGTATTACGGTGGGAAGTCAGGTAGCGATTGAGTGTGGATCCACATCAGGGACGAAAAAGGAAATGGAATGTGAGCCGGATGAAAAAGGAAAAAGAAAAGTGGATGATGTGGATGAGGACGTTAGTGATGAGGAAACCGAGGAAGACGACGACGAGCCGCCATCCAAGAGGCCGTGTGGATCACCACATGCCTAGTTACTTGTTTTGTATTTTCTTTGATCATTGTAATAGAACTATTTTAGACCTTTGTATGATGGTATTATGACGAGAAACTCAAGTACTTGATGTTTTATGGTGAACGATTGTAGTGGCAATACTTGTCACGATTTTGGTTAATTATCAATACAATCTATGTTACCTTTCATGATCTGTGATATGTCTTAAATTTGATCTTTTGTGATGTGAACTGATGAATATTAGTAACTCCGTAGTGATGTGTCGTTGTATGTATTTTATGTCTGGGAAACTTGATATGAATACTTACATTGTTTTTCTATTTTCCTTGTCTTGCAGAAAGAGATATTCGATAACACCATGCCTCCAAAGTTGACCGCCGATCGTGTTAACACCATGATTCAGGAAGCTATAGCAAATGCGTTGGAAGCGGACCGAGCTGGGAGAAATCAGGATCCAGGAAGGAACGCGGGGAGACAGCAAGCCCCGAGGGTGTGTACCTATTCTAGTTTTATGAAGTGCGGTCCCACGCAGTTCCGTGGAACGGGTGGAGCTTTAGAACTTAGACGATGGTTGGAAAAGGTTGAAAGTACGTTTGAAATCAGTGGTTGTGCAGAAGCGGATAAAGTGAAGTTTGCAGCTGCTACGTTTCTTGATGATGCGTTAAGTTGGTGGAATACCCAGGTAGCTACGGTTGGATTGGCTGTAGCGAATGCAAGGACGTGGAATGCGACCAAAGCTTTGTTGACTAAGAAGTTTTGCCCAGAGGAGGAATTGGGGCAATTAGAGGACGAATTGAGGCATTTGACCTTGAAGAACAACGATATAGCTGCTTACACCAGGAGATTCAATGAGTTAAGTCTTTTGTGTCCAGACATATTTGCCAATGATGCCAAGAAAATGAAGCAGTATATTAAGGGTTTATCCAGCAACATCAAAGGTGAAACAACTTCGTCAAAACCTGGAACGTTTGATGAAGCGGTTCAAATGGCTCACGCTTTGATGGACGTTAAGCTTCAGGACAAGCAGAACTACATTGCTGAAGGCAACAAAAGGAAATGGGAAGCAGCACAAAGTAATCAATCCCAAGGCCAGAACCGAGGTGGAAATCGAAACAACCATGGGCCGAACCGTAATCAACAGTTTAATCAGAGAAGGAACGAAGGGATGAGGGCAGTGACGAACCCTAGAAGTGTGAAAGTGAATCCCCATTGTGGTAAGTGCAACTTGTATCATGTTGGAAATTGCCCGCCGGCATGCGGCAAGTGTGGAAAGGCAGGTCATAGGACTTCTGGTTGTCGAACGGGAGGAGTAGCCACTGGGGATAATGCTATTAGGATGAGGGGATGTTATAGTTATGGAGAAAGAGGGCATGTGCAAGCGAATTGCCCGAAGGCAGGAAACAGGCGGGGAGGTAATAATGCGGCTGCGGTGTATCAAGTGGGAACTGCTGATAAACCACAGGGTCCAAATGTGGTTACCGGTACGTTTTTGCTAGACGCTTGTTATGCTAGTATTTTATTTGATTCTGGCTCCGACAAGAGTTTTGTAGACGTTAGATTTAGTCGTCATATCGATAGAGAACCGGTGTTGTTAACGACTAGTTATAATGTTGAATTAGCCGATGGAAAAATTGTTAGTACGAATTCTATACTAAAAGGGTGTACCTTGAAGTTAGGAAATTACGCTTTTAAAATCGACTTGATGCCTATAGAGCTAGGATCGTTTGACGTGATTGTGGGAATGGATTGGCTAATGGCGCACAGTGCTACGATCGTCTGTGGTGAGAGATTGGTTCAGATTCCGTTGAGGAATAGGGTTTTGACGGTTAAGGGAGACGAATGCACTTCTCGTTTGAAGGTGATTTCGTGTTTGAAAATGATGAAGTACGTAGAGAGCGGATGCGATGTGTTTTTGGCACAAGTTTCGAGCGATGGTGATGTAGAGGCGAGGATCGAAGAGGTACCAGTTATTTGCGAGTATCCGGACGTTTTTCCAGACGAGTTGCCAGGTTTACCGCCTAACCGTGAGGTCGAGTTTCGAATTGATTTAGTGCCAGGAGCTGCGCCGGTTGCACGTGCACCTTATCGCTTAGCACCATCTGAGTTAAAAGAGTTATCGGATCAACTGAAGGAGTTGATGGACAAAGGATTTATTAGGCCGAGCTCATCACCTTGGGGAGCGCCAGTGTTGTTCGTAAAGAAGAAGGATGGTTCGTTTAGGATGTGTATCGACTATAGGGAACTCAATAAGCTGACGGTTAAGAATCGGTACTCATTGCCGAGGATTGATGATTTGTTCGATCAATTGCAAGGTTCCAGTGTGTACTCAAAGATCGATTTAAGATCAGGGTATCATCAACTGCGTGTAAGAGAGGAGGATATTCCTGTAACTGCCTTTCGTACGCGGTATGGACACTTTGAATTTCGAGTGATGCCGTTTGGGTTGACGAACGCGCCTGCTGTATTCATGGACCTTATGAATCGCGTGTGCAAGCCGTATCTAGATAAGTTTGTTATTGTTTTCATCGATGATATACTTATTTACTCTAAGAGTAGGGAGGAGCACGAGAAGCACCTGAGAAAGATTTTGGAGTTGTTAAGAAAGGAGAAGCTGTACGCAAAATTCTCTAAGTGTGAGTTTTGGTTGGAATCAGTGCAGTTTCTAGGTCATGTGATTGATAGTGAGGGAGTTCGTGTAGATCCTGCCAAGATCGAAGCGATCAGGGAATGGTCAGCACCGACGACGCCGACTGAAGTTCGACAATTTCTGGGTTTAGCGGGGTATTATCGAAGGTTCATTGAAGGATTTTCTTTGATTGCGAAACCATTGACGAGGCTTACCGAAAAGAATAGGGTGTATGAATGGGGAAATGAGGAAGAGCTTGCTTTCGAAACACTCAAGGATAAGTTATGTTCCGCACCGATTTTATCATTGCCTGAAGGAACCGAAGACTTCGTAGTGTATTGTGATGCGTCTCGTAAAGGTTATGGAGCAGTGTTAATGCAACGTGAAAAGGTGATAGCTTACGCGTCGAGGCAATTAAGGAAGAACGAGGAGAACTACACGACGCACGATTTGGAATTAGGAGCTGTAGTTTTTGCGTTAAAGTTGTGGAGACACTATCTGTATGGGACAAAGTGTGTTGTATTCACTGACCACAAGAGTTTGCAGCACATTTTAGATCAAAAGGAGTTGAATATGCGACAAAGACGATGGGTTGAACTACTGAGTGATTATGACTGCGAGATTCGCTACCACCCTGGGAAGGCGAATGTTGTAGCGGATGCACTGAGTAGGAAGGAACGGGAGAAACCTTTGAGGGTTAGGGCTTTAGTGATGACTGAGAGCGTTGACTTAACCGAAACTATACTGAAGGCTCAGGAGAGAGGACTAATGAAAGGGAATGTTGAAGCCGAGAACTTGGGACGAATGTTGAAACCTCTTTTCGTGATTAGGTCAGACGGACTAAGATATTTTGAGAATCGGATTTGGTTACCACTGTGTTCATCTGAGGAAGGAAAGCCTGGAGTTCGAGAATTGGTTATGAATGAGTCGCATAAGTCGAAGTATTCGATACATCCCGGATCGGATAAGATGTACCACGACCTGAAGAAAGTTTACTGGTGGCCGAATATGAAGGCGGATATTGCTCGTTACGTTAGTAAGTGTTTGACTTGCGCGAAGGTTCAGGCAGAACATAAGAAACCATCTGGATTGTTGGTACAACCAGAAATCCCAGAATGGAAATGGGAGAAAATCGCAATGGATTTCGTGACGGGTTTACCTAGGACTCCTAGTGGATGCGATATGATATGGGTAATTGTGGATAGGTTGACGAAATCTGCTCATTTCTTACCTATGAAGAAGACGGACAGCATGGAAAGACTCGCCAGCGTGTACGTGAAGGAGATCGTCTGTAGACATGGAGTGCCGTTATCGATCATTTCGGATCGCGACAGTAGATTTACGTCGGAATTTTGGAAATCGCTTCAACGTGCGATGGGCACTGAACTGAGTTTAAGCACGGCTTATCACCCGGAAACTGACGGCCAGAGCGAACGAACGATTCAAACGATGGAGGACATGCTCCGAGCATGCGTGATCGATTTTGGAGGAAGTTGGGAACGCCACTTGCCTCTGGTGGAATTTTCGTACAATAATAGTTATCATGCGAGTATCAAAGCGGCACCGTTCGAAGCATTGTATGGAAGGAAGTGTAGATCGCCTGTGTGTTGGAGTGAAGTAGGGGAAAGTCAATTGACTGGACCCGAATTGGTTTTAGAAACGACAGAGAAGATCGTGCAGATCAAGAACCGACTACTTGCTGCGAGAAGCCGACAGAAGAGTTATGCCGATAACCGAAGGAAACCGTTGGAGTTTGAAGTTGGAGATATGGTTATGCTCAAGGTATCGCCGTGGAAGGGTGTAATTCGTTTTGGAAAGAAAGGAAAGTTGAGTCCGAGGTATATTGGACCGTTTAAGATCGTTGAACGAATTGGACCGGTAGCGTACAAGTTAGAATTGCCGACCGAGCTTAGTGCTATTCATGACACGTTTCACGTATCGAACCTGAAGAAGAGTTTGGCGGACAAGGAATTGGTGATTCCTTTGGACGAGATTCGACTAGACGACAAAATGCACTTTGTGGAAGAACCTGTGGAAATCATGGACCGGGAGGTCAAGCGGTTGAAGCGTAGTAGGATTCCTATTGTGAAGGTCCGATGGAATTCTAAGCGTGGACCGGAATTGTAACACCCCACTTGGATAAGTGGATCGTTACTTGTATTTATGGCGTGTCATTAAAGCTAAGGTAAATGTCCTAAAACATTAACTGACCATAACGGAAATACCGGAATCAAACATCGGTAATCCAACCTAAGCTCAAAACATGAAAAATAAAATACTGAAGGAAAGGACTAAACAATGCACAAATAAGCAGAAAATGTAAGAAATGCATAAAGTAAGAAGTCCGGATAGCTTCCATTCAATGCACTTGCTCTTAGAATCCTAAGAGCGTCCGGGTGTACATGCCGTTAGAACATGAAAGAACTACGGCTGAGCATAACGCTCAGTGAACGGATATAAAGCATGATATGGAATTACTGAAATGAAACAAATGATAAAATACTGGAGCTGTAAGACTGATAAGTAAAGTTGCAGCGGAAATCTGTGTATAATCTGTAAAGTCTGATTTATAAATAATAAAGCTGAACTGATATCTGTTAAATCTGAAAATATGCATTTACTGTATTTTAATTGCCAGAGCTTATATAGGTCATGTGCTGTAACAACGGTGCATGAATAACTGGAGGGGTGTCCTCGTCATGCTGTAGAGGGGTGACCTCTAAATAACTGTAGAGGGGTGACCTCTAAATACTGTGCTGGGTGGAGGGATCAGCTCCAATGTGAAGGATGTAGAGCACACACCACATTCACCCTGATAACTTGTAAACTGATAAGCCTAGGATGCATCCATACGCCCCACTAAACATACTGATAAAATGGCCAAACTGAACATGAGTGGGACGATGCAGGATATCACTCTCCTGCATGTGAGTCACGACACCGGTGCCTCTAGTGCCATGGTTACGGTACCTCCGTAACTAGTACATAAACTGGTCATGCTTGTATATAATGCTGAGGCAATTTATTTAGTTATTAACATGATTACTGATAAGCTTAAACATATACTGGGGAAAAACATTTGGCTGAAGACGGGGAATCCTAATCATGCATAGAAAGGAAGTCCTTACTGAAAGGACGGAAAATCTGTACGATTAACCAAAGCGGAAGAGAAAATAATAATAGAGATTTGAATATCCGTACCTTTGCCAAACTTGACGCCTAAACAAAGTCCAAATTCATTTCTCGTCAAAAGATCTACACAAATTTATCGATTACTAATTAATAATGATTATACTTATCATTATTTGAATTCTTCTAACTTCATACTCGTTTACGCCAAACTGATATTGCCCATTGGAATAAAGTTGACGAAATAAAAAATAAATAAAGAAGCCATGACGTCCTATTTTTTTTCCACATGCATGCATTTGTAAGTTCCTTTTATAGTTCAACTGTATATGAAAAGTTTGTATGTTTCTTGTCAAGATAAAGTGCATGTGCATTATATATAACAATTTACAATCCATGATCTGCATATTTGAAGCCGCTACGCAGAATTCATGATCATCTCGTTATAACAAGGCTTTAACGGTTCGTCATTGTTGGTAGATGGAAGTTTCGAAGTACTATAATTGTATCATAGTCTCTATAAGTAGTAAATAACGAGCATTTCATACATAGCATTTAAATAAGGATTTACCTTAAAGATACATGAGTATAAATGATCGAGACCCAGCAAACGAACCCAAACCGTGATTCTAAAGTTGACATGATTAAGCTTATCCTGAGCATACGTCAAACACGAACACAATCGCGAACATCTTATGATGGAAAGAGTTCTGATCGTGACACAAGTATGAACTCGAAGCTCCAACGAGCAACATAAATCATGAACCTGACAAAAGCAGGAAATGCGTCTTAGCCCGAACACAACCTCAAGGACAAACGTGAATAGATCAAAACCGAGACGTGAACGCGGACAGTAGGAATAAACAAGGCACGATTGATCCCACAAACCATACTTACACGAACAACTAGGAATACCAAAGGCGGACCATAAACCCTTCAGCGAATAAAAAACGATCGAGTCTGCAATCCACGCACCAATCACGGACATACACCTCCATCAAACGAGACCAAACGAACTACTCAGACACGCACATGTAATCACCACATGTGAAACGCAAGGCAGTGTGAATCGAAACTTGTTGGAACTTGTTTATAATTTGGTTTCTAGAGATCACGAAAAGAGTAAATAGGAAGAGCATGATATATGGTCTAGAGAAACTGGTAATTTGAGATTAAAAACATCATAATCATGCACTCTTATTAAGCGGTTTTCAGCGTGATTTGAGAACGCTTCCTTTTTATTACTATAGTTTCTATCTTTAGTGAACTTGACTTTTGACTCGGTATATATTCCCAACGGTTTCCTTTTCTGCTTTGTTTTGATAAGCACAAAAGTTTATACCTTACAATTATATAATAGTCATATAATTATCTACTTAAGACATTGATTTACATGTGGTGTTAGCTTTATTTGTCTTGCCTACTAACATAAATTTTCCTTTCACTTTTATTTTCATTTTTTTTACTTTATTTTATACTATTTCTTAAAAATCAGAACTTAAGCTTTTAAATTCAAATACTTATTATTAAACGTTAGGTTATGTTCAAATTAATCAAAATCATATGAAATGAAATAGAATTCGAATTTTTGGGTTTTACAACTCTTCCCTTCTAAAAAAAATAATTCGTCCTCGAATTAAGGATGCGATTATGCCGTGGTTTTACAATTCTTCCCCTCTAAAAAGGAGAAATTCGTCCTCGAATTAAGGGTAATAAACTTATGAAGTTATAAGAACTGAAGGAACACATAAGCTGAAAAGACATGTAAGCTGAAAGGATAATTCGTCCTTGAATAGAACATAATGGTGCTGAAAGTATATAGCGTGACCTGAATGACAAGAGCATTGAAATCATAACATGACTGAAATAACTTAACTGAAATCTTGAAGGAAAAGGATGAGAGGTCCGGATGGACTCCTCCGTTTCGAGTGGCTTTCCGCTCGAAACGATTCCTTCAAAGGTCTAAGCATAATGAAAATCTTGGTCCTGATGACCCTGTCTTGATGATGCTGAATAGTTTATGGTTTAAGATGGATCTTCTAAATCTGATAGAATGAACAAGCTATAGCATGTAGGATGCATGAAACGGTACATATAAATATCCTGAAAGATAACATTCATATATCTGAGCAAGCTGCTGAAAATATATAGGGACGAACTACGTGAACAATTTTGAACGTGCTACGTGAGAAATTGTGAACGTGGTTCACGATTATATGAGGAACACTAGGCATGGAATATATATTGTGAATGATAATACATGAAACATTCTGTGAACGTGATGCTAGGACATATCGTGAACATATGCTGACTGAGGAAAGAATGCCAGACGATACGGCCTGAGACGTGAAACGTCTGTCTGGGTATGGAGAAGCTCTGCTAACTTGAGTCTGGTTTCTTAAGCTTTCTGTAACCAAATCCGGTATAATACTTGGAGCATATATACTGACATGGAGCGCGAATCTGAACGTGAACGATTGTTATGAATCCGAACGTGAACTTAAATCATGAGATAGCACAAAACATGAACTGAAACAGTATCTTAGTGTGAATGAGACGTAAACGTGAAAGTGAAAATAAACGTGAATGTAAGTGAACGTAAACATACACGTGATCGTGAACATGAATTCTGTCTGATATGATAATCGATGAAATACCTTGAATTCGTACAATATATTGCTAACTTTTTTTGCAGGTCCACTACTGCGTAATCCTTTCGGATGAACGAAAACGAGCAGGTTGGTTACATGGTTGACGATGACTTAGGTAGTATCATACTTTTTTGAGTCTATGGTAACTGATAACAATTTCATGGAATTTCGTCTCATTTCTGCTCAGAAATTTCTAAGGATTGTAGTAACTCACTAGCATGACGGCGTTCTATCTTGAACTTGCGGTATGTGAGGCATCGAGATATGAACATAGTTGCATCAATGTGTGATACTGCTTCTATCAAAATTCTGCCTGGGATTATGGGACATTCTAGTGGAAATCTGGTTGAATAGTAATGGAAGAATTTTTAGTTAGAACTGTCAGCAATTTCTACAGTAGCAGTCAATTGAGTTCTAGAAAAATTTGTACTTCGTTCACAGGCGTCGGTCGGGACCATCAGGTGATGGCCTTCACCTTCGCAAGATTGTCTGAAATTTCTTTTACTAAAATAGGGAGGTCCAGAAATGCCACCTCGTTCAACTAGAATTCATATCTGGGAAGCTGCTTATATAATATCTTCTCCTATCGAAGATTCTGTACAATTACGAGGAGATGATTATCGTGTTCTTCTCTAGAATTTGGCAGATCAGAATATGATCAATGTATATACTGACGATTTTGTCTGAGAGTCATGGAAAAATTTTATTCATAAATTTCATAATATAACTGGAGCATTAGGGAGCTCAGAAGTATAAATTAAAATTTTAGAGAGGCTGTAATATGTGCAACAACAGTCTGGAAAACATCATGTTCTTTCTCTCACCACTGCTGGTGGTATGGTCGCGAATTGTTCTAGAAAATATTTAAGACATCATAGCAGGTCAGATAGACCTGCTATATATGGAATGAACATTGATTAAGAATGGTGATCTTGTAAAAATATTCAGTGGTCGATACATGATCTTATGATACCGGCCTTCTTCCTGATAGAAAGAAATGATGCTCTTCCTGGTGGTGCACCAGGGCGAATAAAGCCTCATTCCGGTAATTCTTGTAGCAATTGTTGTAACTCTATTAACTTAGCTGCAACCCTGCAGCAAGGAGTTTTTGAAAACAGGTTCCGTTTTTGAGGCAAGCTCGATATAGAATTTTGTCTCGTGGTTAGAAAGGAATTTCTAAAAAATTTTCTGAAATTATTCCTGGAAACTCTGGAGTAATCTGCTGGTCATGAGTTTAAAGACTTTCAGAAGCGGTTATAACTGGTGGCTAGAAAATTTTCGTAGCTATGGACTGATAAGTCACGCGCCTGTAAGGCAGAAACAACTTGTACTGATTTTTTTTTTCTGGCGGAATATATAATGAATATAAATGGGATTTAGTAAGATGGATCTCGCGTTAAATGAAAGGATAACTTTAATACCCATGGTAGGTACTGTGGAGTCTTTTCTGGCTAGGAGGTCGGTAAATACCTGTTTTAAAATAAAGCTGTCATAGGAGTACGTGAAGTAAACATGACGATTTCCACTGAATTTGTTCGTCTATAACCTCACAGAGTGAATACTGCGTGTTTAACCTGATTAATACTTCAGTAGTGGTAACTGGATCTTTCATGATCTGATTTTATACGTGGCATGACGAAACGGTCATATCCCCTTGGAGGGTACCCTGAATTTCTGAGAGCCTGACTTAGCAAACATACAGAGTTATGAGTTCTGAGTCGTACTCTGAGAAGATATTCGTATGACGTATACCATGACTGGTGTCCTGATATGTGTCTTCCGAAATGATATCTGAGACCTATGTCTTGAGTGATGTCTTTACATGTGTTTTAGTAGATAAATCTGAACAAGGCTGAAAATTTTGGTAACTGCTAGGATTGGCGGACCGGTTAGACTGCTGACCTCTGTATTTCTGGTCACGTCCGTTCCGGGGTTCTGATGGTTACTGACTGATTAATTATAAGCACGGTGGTTGTCACTACTGCTTTGTCTGTCAATTTATGACGGTCATTATCATGACCGTGATTCATGTAACTATTTTGCTGAGTGGCCGGCTGGTTCCGGTTCCCACTCTTCCGAATAAAGGTTAGCTGGGTGAAATGTGACATCTAGCTGAGGGGGTAAAAGTATGAAATGGAATGGTAGTGTCTGATGGTTGAAATTTATTCTTGTCAGAAATTTCAAATTTATAGTTTTCGTCTTTGTTCTACAAAGTCTTCATCGTATAAACGGCATCAGCATCTTGAGAAATCTCCAAAGTATCAGCAGCATCAACATTTGTGAGGTCTTCAAAGTGTTAGCAGCATCAGTATCTGGTAAAATCTTCAACTCACGATCAGCATCTGGTAGAATATCGACAAGTGGAAACGCCTGAGATGATTGAGGATCGATTAGCAATATCCATGGAGTAGGGTACAAAATGAATACTACACATGGAGCATATCTGAGGCACTGTACGTGTAGTACACATGAAATATTGTACATGGAGTATAACTGAGACACTATACATGGAATACATATGGAATGCTGTACAACGCACTGGTGGACATTTTATGGGATGATCGGTACTGGTGTCAATTGTCTGACATGATCAAAGAAATAACTTGATTTAAACGGTAGTAAACTGAACTGAAATGGGCAACATGATAGCCTGGTAATTCCTGCGTAGACTTAATGCTGGTTTTTCCCAGGGTTCAAGGATGTGATTAAACGGAGTTTCATCCATGGTTAGCGTGAAGACATGATTGATGAAGACCAACATGATTTATCATGAAATAGGGTTTTACTGTAATCCTTTTGTAACTTAGCATGAAACATTATCACTCTGTTGAAAACATAATCCTTGTTAGGAAACATGAAACTGAATCCGCCTGAAGGCGACATGAACGTGAGGGTATGAAAATTCAGCTGTAACAAGGAACATAAAAAAAAGTCTAATCAACTGAGGTGTAATATCAACTGATGTGGACGGCTATGGTTCAATCCATAGAATTTAAAGAAGAAAACATGTGACTAAGTATGGGCTATTCTGGTTCGATCCATACTTGTCAAAATTTTCTGAGAACTGTCATGTATAGAAATTTACAATCTGGGACTATATATGGATGGTTGTAGTCCAATCCATACTTGTCAAAATTTATGAAACGTCCTGATATGACAAAGGTAAACAACTGCGGATCGGTTCATAAAACATCATTTGACTGAAAAGCATGAAATTTGACTTGAGAAATGGTGAACGTTTTTTTGTTGGTTCACCCAGTTATATTTGACTGAAAACATGAATCTGACAGGAGTAAGGGTAAACGCATATGGGTCGGTTTACCAATACAAAATCTGAACGGGCAAGGGTGAACGCCTATGGGTCGGTTCACCAAAACAAAATTCGAATGAAAAGCACATGCGACTAAATATGGCCAGTCCTGTACCAACCTTTTACTTAGTCAAAACCTTAAGAAAACTGACTGATAAATGAAGAAAACTAACTGAATAATCCATGAGAAACATGAAAGATAACCACGCCAAAATCTAGGAAGTTCCTTGTGACTACCCACTAGTCACAGGTCAAGTTTTAGAGCCTACAGGTCGAACCTTACGCTCTGATACCATAATTGTAACACCCCACATGGATAAGTGGATCGTTACTTGTATTTATGGCGTGTCATTAAAGCTAAGGTAAATGTCCTAAAACATTAACTGACCATAACGGAAATACCGGAATCAAACATCGGTAATCCAACCTAAGCTCAAAACATGAAAAATAAAATACTGAAGGAAAGGACTAAACAATGCACAAATAAGCAGAAAATGTAAGAAATGCATAAAGTAAGAAGTCCGGATAGCTTCCATTCAATGCACTTGCTCTTAGAATCCTAAGAGCGTCCGGGTGTACATGCCGTTAGAACATGAAAGAACTACGGCTGAGCATAACGCTCAGTGAACGGATATAAAGCATGATATGGAATTACTGAAATGAAACAAATGATAAAATACTGGAGCTGTAAGACTGATAAGTAAAGTTGCAGCGGAAATCTGTGTATAATCTGTAAAGTCTGATTTATAAATAATAAAGCTGAACTGATATCTGTTAAATCTGAAAATATGCATTTACTGTATTTTAATTGCCAGAGCTTATATAGGTCATGTGCTGTAACAACGGTGCATGAATAACTGGAGGGGTGTCCTCGTCATGCTGTAGAGGGGTGACCTCTAAATAACTGTAGAGGGGTGACCTCTAAATACTGTGCTGGGTGGAGGGATCAGCTCCAATGTGAAGGATGTAGAGCACACACCACATTCACCCTGATAACTTGTAAACTGATAAGCCTAGGATGCATCCATACGCCCCACTAAACATACTGATAAAATGGCCAAACTGAACATGAGTGGGACGATGCAGGATATCACTCTCCTGCATGTGAGTCACGACACCGGTGCCTCTAGTGCCATGGTTACGGTACCTCCGTAACTAGTACATAAACTAGTCATGCTTGTATATAATGCTGAGGCAATTTATTTAGTTATTAACATGATTACTGATAAGCTTAAACATATACTGGGGAAAAACATTTGGCTGAAGACGGGGAATCCTAATCATGCATAGAAAGGAAGTCCTTACTGAAAGGACGGAAAATCTGTACGATTAACCAAAGCGGAAGAGAAAATAATAATAGAGATTTGAATATCCGTACCTTTGCCAAACTTGACGCCTAAACAAAGTCCAAATTTATTTCTCGTCAAAAGATCTACACAAATTTATCGATTACTAATTAATAATGATTATACTTATCATTATTTGAATTCTTCTAACTTCATACTCGTTTACGCCAAACTGATATTGCCCATTGGAATAAAGTTGACGAAATAAAAAATAAATAAAGAAGCCATGACGTCCTATTTTTTTTCCACATGCATGCATTTGTAAGTTCCTTTTATAGTTCAACTGTATATGAAAAGTTTGTATGTTTCTTGTCAAGATAAAGTGCATGTGCATTATATATAACAATTTACAATCCATGATCTGCATATTTGAAGCCGCTACGCAGAATTCATGATCATCTCGTTATAACAAGGCTTTAACGGTTCGTCATTGTTGGTAGATGGAAGTTTCGAAGTACTATAATTGTATCATAGTCTCTATAAGTAGTAAATAACGAGCATTTCATACATAGCATTTAAATAAGGATTTACCTTAAAGATACATGAGTATAAATGATCGAGACCCAGCAAACGAACCCAAATCGTGATTCTAAAGTTGACATGATTAAGCTTATCCTGAGCATACGTCAAACACGAACACAATCGCGAACATCTTATGATGGAAAGAGTTCTGATCGTGACACAAGTATGAACTCGAAGCTCCAACGAGCAACATAAATCATGAACCTGACAAAAGCAGGAAATGCGTCTTAGCCCGAACACAACCTCAAGGACAAACGTGAATAGATCAAAACCGAGACGTGAACGCGGACAGTAGGAATAAACAAGGCACGATTGATCCCACAAACCATACTTACACGAACAACTAGGAATACCAAAGGCGGACCATAAACCCTTCAGCGAATAAAAAACGATCGAGTCTGCAATCCACGCACCAATCACGGACATACACCTCCATCAAACGAGACCAAACGAACTACTCAGACACGCACATGTAATCACCACATGTGAAACGCAAGGCAGTGTGAATCGAAACTTGTTGGAACTTGTTTATAATTTGGTTTCTAGAGATCACGAAAAGAGTAAATAGGAAGAGCATGATATATGGTCTAGAGAAACTGGTAATTTGAGATTAAAAACATCATAATCATGCACTCTTATTAAGCGGTTTTCAGCGTGATTTGAGAACGCTTCCTTTTTATTACTATAGTTTCTATCTTTAGTGAACTTGACTTTTGACTCGGTATATATTCCCAACGGTTTCCTTTTCTGCTTTGTTTTGATAAGCACAAAAGTTTATACCTTACAATTATATAATAGTCATATAATTATCTACTTAAGACATTGATTTACATGTGGTGTTAGCTTTATTTGTCTTGCCTACTAACATAAATTTTCCTTTCACTTTTATTTTCATTTTTTTTACTTTATTTTATACTATTTCTTAAAAATCAGAACTTAAGCTTTTAAATTCAAATACTTATTATTAAACGTTAGGTTATGTTCAAATTAATCAAAATCATATGAAATGAAATAGAATTCGAATTTTTGGGTTTTACAGGAATACACTTGGGAACGTGAGGACTTTTTCAAGGAAAGGTATCCTCATCTGTTCCAGTAAGACGAAATGTGAGTACAAGAAGAGGCGAGCGCCGGGACGTCGCTCTCTTTAAGGAGGGGTGGATGTGACACCCTAGAATCGAGGTCATTAACGATACCCTAAATTACGCTAATTTTTGAAATTTTTAGTAAATTTTAATTTCTATATTTATAAGTATTTTGGTTAAAGCCGATGTTCGAGGTTATAATTTTTACGTTTGACGATTTAAGAAGGACGATGACGATTACGATCCCGAGGGATGCCCAATTTCATATAATTTTTGACGATTTATCGATAATGTAATTTTTCGAGAATTTTATTTACGGTTCGTGTTAAGTTGAGTCGGGTGAGTTTTATAGCCTTCCGAGTACATTTAAAGTATCCCAAAAATATTTTGGAGTGTTCGGGAAGATTTCTGACTCCCGTAAAATTTTCAAAATTGACAAATGAGTCGAACCCGCAAAGTTTTGAGGACGTTTTTCATTTGAGGCAAAAAGAAACTAAAAATTGCCATTTGGTCCCTCCCAACCCACCAAAAAGGCCAAAAGTGACATAAACACAAACACACACAAAATTTTCACCAAAAATCAAACTCTCTCTCCCTCCCTTGTCTCTAAAGCCGACGGACACCCCCACACCACCAAGAAAATTCACCAAAAATCTTTTTCCACTTGATTTTCCTAAAAACTAAGGTTAGACCACATCTAGTTTGGTCATTCCCTACATGTTCATGTGCTCAAATCCCACATGCATTAACAAAAATTTTCCAAGATTTTTCAAGATTATCCAAATTCGTTTTTGTGGCTAAATGTGCTAATGCATGTTGATTTTATGAGTAATGGATGCAAGAACACCAAGAAAACCCACCAAAAATCAATTTGGTTGTGGTGATTGGGGCACCCAAACCCCACGGCAATGGGGGTGTTTGGGGAGCCTTGGTGGTTGTTGATTTTGAGTGTTATTATTGTGTTTGGTTTATTGTTTTAGGATGTTTTACATGGGTTTAATTAGTTGCATGTTCATTTCTTTGAATTTATGATTTTGAGATTGGTTGATCAATAGGGGTAGGACTGAATTTTTGTGTTAGGATATGTTTGGGAAGGCTTAGGATGATGTTTAGTGGTGGTTAGAAGGTTTGGAATCGAGTCTAAGTGCGTTTTTGGTATGGTCATTTTTAGGCAGAAACATTTGGTCCATTTCATAAAAATTATTTTTTTTCCAGGTCTTGAAAACTAAATGTAGTGATAGAGGGTCTTCTTAGCTTTAATTTGGTATAAGGTAGAGCCCGTGACTCAAAACGAGCTAAAAGTTATGACATTTTAAAGATCGGGTACCGGGAGACGAGGACTTTCATAATCCGAATTTGTGTAAAGTTTTAGTCAAATCCCGAGGGTCACAAGTATAAATTGGTAAATGGTCAAGGGTCAAAATTTGGTCCCTAACCTGTGTAAATGGGTCTATATGTTGACTTAGGAGTCAAAAAAGTCAAAGGTATTTTTCATATAGGTCAAAGAGGTCAAAATTGGTCGAAGCGCAATTTCAGCCCGTAAAATGTAGTCGTGGAAAAGAGTTGCGTAACGGGTCGTAAAAGTAAAAACTTTTATTGGGCTTAAAAACATGTTATCTACAGGTCTTATAGGATTTTTAGAAATTTTGTCAAATTTTATAAGTGTGGTTAAATAAGGTAAAACAGCCCGTACTTTAGTCGAGTACCGGCGAGAATGGGTAAAAATGAACAACGTAAGTAATAAGAACGAATGGTATAAAATGAGTGATGCTTATTGTTTTTGTTTTTGGCGTGAGTTATACTTGTCCTAAGTGACTAGTATATATGTATTTTATACAGTACCGTAAAGTATTTAAATGAGATTACTCATTACGCGTTATTTGTGATAGGTGTTGATTTAACCGGGCATCCGTTTCGTCGTCAGTGATCATCCCTCGAACTACCGACTACTTAAGATATAAGGTGTGAATTTATAGCCTCGCTTATATTTATTTCAAATTGTTTTACCCGCGAGGGAAATGCATGCTAGTTTTTAAAAGGAACGTATATCATGAATGATTGTTAGACCCGAAAGTTGCCTTAGAAATTGTGTTGAGTACCAAAGTTGCAAAAGTCCCTAAAATCATGAACTATTAACTATTGTCCTGCCCTCGAGTAGGGGGAAATAGCCGCTTATGCAATTTGTAGTACTACGGGGTTAACGACCCAATGCTAGCCGAGAAGCTGTACTTATAGTAAGTTCTGCGGTAGATTATTTTGTATGAGAAATAAGGTATAATTGCAACTGATGCCTTTAGAAGGGGCACTGGTTTCATCTGAATCACGCCGGTATTTATTACGCGGGTGATTGAGTTAACGGATTAGTGTCATGAGCTTAAACACAATTGTCAGTATCCTGATTATAGTTTGTTTGATCGACAAGACTATAAATGATCACGAATGGTTTTATTATATATACGTTCAAATGGATTGTAAAACCTATGAATTCCACTCAACGTTTTCGTTGACCAAATTTTTGGCATGTGTTTCAGGTAACCGCTGAGGTGTAGGATGGAGCATGCATGGGATGGATGTTGTGTGTATGGCTTGGTGTCCGCTTGTTTTTCCCTCCTTTTCTACTTAAACAATTTTTAAGTTTAATGTTATGTTGTTGTAAAACTGAAGTTTTTGGGTTGAGATTCATGGGGACCGAAAACGCTAAACTCTGTGTGCTATTTGGGGTTGGAAAAACTGTGGACATGTATCATCTAACAATTTTAAATTTCAAGTTTTAAGTTGACGTCTTTTTAGCGTCGGTTGATATATCTTGTGTGCAATGAATACTGTGTAGCACCCATTGTTGTAGTTCCGCTGCGCATAGCAATTGTGGGGGTGTTACAGTTATAGTCTAGGCCTATACAATAACACCTAGTTCTCTATAACCAAGGCTCTAATACCAATCTGTAACACCCCCAAATTAGCCCAGCGGAAGCCCACGAGTATTAGGGCATGTTACTTCATGATTATCCGAGTCTTGATCCTAGAGAACGACCTTTATGCCAAATATCTCAACGCAAACTTCAAATAATCATACAGTCAAGTACCTGAGAATACATACTTAAAAATGTCAACACAATGGCTGGTGAGTTCATAAGTTTTATTAAAATGTTTATGCCACTCTAAAAGTTCATAAGGACCACTACCAAAAGTAGCATTTCGAAAACGTTTAGAAATCTAGTGTTTCATAATAAAATAATCATTGCCACAAAAATTTGGTCATAAATCAACGTTTAGCAAAAGCATTACAGCCACCACAAATACATCAGTTCATAGAAGACGAGTTGTAGTTCACGCTCACAATACATTTCAGTTCAATCTTAGGTTCATCATTAATTCCATATCCAAGTTAAATTCAAATAGTCACATAAAACATACATAACAGTATCATGTTCTAGGGTCATGTTAATGTCACAATCATACCAAAACCGTATATACAAATCAGGTCAACCGACATATAAGAATCATATCAAACAAGCATACAAGCATCATATCGAGACCACATGCAAGAATCATGTCAATGCCACATATAAGAATTATATGTAGCGCTGGCACGTCACTCGGCTCCTCGGCTGACTTCGGCTGCAAAGACTTTCTCCTTAGGCGCATGTCTCAGCAACACAAAACGAGGGTTTCGCTCGTTATAGGACATGACCAAACATCTCACGACACGATCTGTCGACAACCATGCAGCACCTGTATGAAAGTTAGTACCATCCTGTTAAGGACAGGTTTTCTTGTTCATATGTCAAGGGCTGGTAAGGTTTTGCGCGTTGTATCGAATTAAACCACATGCTCCACCGCTTGTGCAGGCCCCCGTCAATTCCTTTGAGTTTCGGTCTTGCGACCGTACTCCCCAGGCGGAGTGTTTCACGCGTTAGCTGGGCCCCTGATCCGCGTAGACCAAGGGCGAACACTCATCGTAGAGCATATCAATACCACAGTTCATATCAATATAGCATTCAAGATTCATAGCAGATTAATACATGATCAGAGTGAACATTCATACCAATATCACAATCAATGCTCATATCAGATCAATACGTGATTTCAGTCAAGATTCATACCAATATTAAAGTTAAGATTCATATCAGATCAACACGTGATCGTAGTCAATATTCATACCTATGTCACATTCATTATTCATGTTTACGAGCATAGCAAGATCATAATCAAGATTCACATTCAAGATTCATAGCATGATGGACCGCAAAAGTTCAGTTCAAGTACCCAAGGCAACTATAGGAGATATAGTTCCAAGTGTATGATAAATCGGGGGTTTCAGTGTTTATGATAGCGCTAAGCTCATGATATCGAAGCTAATGATCCAGTACGTACACCACAATGTACATATAAGTTGCCCCAAGTGGGAGTCTAGCCAAGACTACCCGAGGTCAAATAAATGATATACACCCGTCCGGCGTCAGAATGCCCGAGTGGAGGTTGTCAAGCCTCAATAGATCTATCCATAACATAAGAGCTTACTCCAGCAGAGTAATTAACGATTCATGATAGTGGGGACTATGGCTAACACTACTTAGGCTAACCATAAACGAAGTTCACTGAGCGTTCACAGAAATCAGTTTTTGCGTCCACAAGCAAGTACAAGCAGTAATTTCACTTCATAGTATTAAACATTCAAAGCAGTTTAACAAGAGTTATGGGATAACTCAGATATTCACAAGTATAAATCATAAACAATCCAAAAAGTGTAAACTCATATGTCACGTAAACATACCTCAAAAGTACAAGCACGTACGCAATATAAACAATCTTCGAAAAGATATCAACGCATATGTATCACAATAATACTTGTAAAGAATAGACATATAAATCGCAACAATCATTGAAATGCATGTATCTCCCCAAAGAGATTCAAAGTATTTATAAAGCGATTTGAAAAGAGAAAGAGGGGTTATGAACTCACATCGATATTGCAGAACAATTAGCAGATATGCTAATACCAAGAGCAGCGTAACGTAAGTCGAAACTGCTCGATACCAGAAGTCGCAGCTTATCTTATCGATCGTTTCCCAGCATCCCAATTTGATGCATCCAAGCTTTCCCGATGAAAGGTTTCATCAATACCATCGGTTCATAAACCGTTTAAATCTCATGTGGAAATCGTTCGGTGATTGGTTCAGTAAATGGTTTGGTAATTGGTTCGGTAAGATGAATCGGAGGATACCACCATGTATGTATTATATACACCTAGTATATGTTACACACGAAAGAACGGAACATGTGTATATAATTCATAGGTTGAATTATATAACAATAGACACGCACGAATAACTCAGAATATATATGACACATGACATGTACAAAAATCAAGAAAGATGACAGCAAAAGAATAAAATAGTCCAAGCATACAATACCTTGCAACTATTATATAAACAAGAAAATAAATAAAACCTAAATGATTCGACACATTTTAATAAATTCCCAAATAAATTACTAAAAATTCCCTCATAAAAATAAATGCACGCTTTATAGTTGTGAATTAAATAGATGAGATTTCCAAAAGTATTTAGATTAGTTATAAATTTATAAAATAACATTTTATAAATCATTACTCATTTACTTATAAATCTAATATATCTTAAAGCCCTTTTTAGTTTCTAAATAATATTTATGAAAACTGATATAAATACTAAATTTATAAAAAAAAATCAGCATGACCTATTCGTTTATATAACGTTTTCCATAATCACATAATATCATATTTTTCACTTTCCAAAAATCAATCCGTGTTGCAAATGTTCATTTATTTATATTATCAAAAATTAATCGGTGTCAAACCGTTAATAATATAAATAAACTAATTAATAATCAAGTAGACACTTTCAATAATCACCCACACTTTCAACCATTCGTTAATCACAAACCCAAATGCCTCTTGTTTGACAGTTTTTATAGACAAAACAAAACACCGTATATAGCTGATAAATGTATATCCAAACACCCATGATGGGCTGATAAACGCAGAAACAAACGCACCCTTATTTTCAGATCTGTAACAAGAACACGACAATGATAACACCAACAGTCCGACACCCCCGGGTGCGGCTGTGGTGGACGGAAAACATCAGCGAACACCACCTAGATGATGGTTTCGTAGTAAACAATTGAACAAACACCCCTAGGCCTAACAAAAGAGAAACAAACACCACAGTGGGTGTGGTGGTTATCGTGATATAGTGGCGGCTATCAGTGGAGCTGGTGGTTTCGGAGGTGGCTAATAAGCATGAGGGTGGTGTCAATGGCAGTAGACGGTGATAGCTGTGGTGGTTTAGATGATGATGGTCTCTGGGTGGATCTGGTGGTGCGACGTGGCGGCGATGTCAGTGAGAGATGGCGGCGTTTAATGGTGAATCTAGTGGCGCGTGGTGAAGGACCAGGGCGACTGGTTTCTGATGGTGGCAGCGATGATTCGTCAGGTAGTGGTGGTTTAAAAGAAGTCGGCTGGTGGTGAGGTGGAACACGACAGATCTGGTGGTGTAGGAGGTTGATATGATGATGGTGATGATAAGTGACGTGGTGGCAACGGCTGGCGAAGAAAAGTGGCTGAAAACGGTGTTGGTTTGCCAGAAAACGTGGGTATTATAGGTCGGGTGGTGATAGTTTATGGATCGAGTAGATCGTAGGATTTGGTGAGGATTTGGAGCTTGCCAGAAATAGTGATGACGATGACCGGAATAAATTTCCGACGACCGGAATTAATGGAGATGGTGGCTGGTAGAATTTATGGAGATGAGGGAGAGAGTTTATTATTTTAGGGTTTGTGTGTGTGTTTTTGTATGTGAGAAGTAAAATAAAAAAGAGGGGTTTTGTTATTTATATAAAAGAAATAAAAATTATTATAATTAAATGAGAAGTATAATATAGTGTAGGGTTTATTGTGTAAATATTAACTTAAGTTTTCTTTTATCTCATTTAAGTGTAAATCGAGACTCGATCGGTATGGATAACATTTCATTTGAAAACTCGAAACTTCTACCGTTGCGTTTAAAATAGTTTTCCACGAAAATAGCTTATTTATATGACAAGAAATTCATAATTCACTATAAATTCATTTAGATGTTAATTATCTTCTGGGTTTCTCAAACATGCTCAGTTTTAACCAAAAGAAAATGGTCTTCAACTCGATTATTCTGTGGTTTTAACAAATGTTATTGAAATAACAATATTATAATTTTAATAAATCATTACATTAAATACCTCATGATAATTAAATATTAAAATTTAATTTTTAACGTGTCGATACGCAGACTATGCGATTTTTCAAACTTTTTCAAAATATGCCCCGTTTTCAAATCCTATAAGTTTGGTAGCGCTCCAAATTGAATTTTGAATAATAATTAATATAATTTAGTATTATTTAAAGTAGGTAAAATTCTCTGGTGTTACAGTTGGTGCGTGTGTTAACCATCTGACAGTTTCAAAGAGGAAAAATAAAATAAAATGATTAATATGTTAGAAACATATGATAAACATAAGAGATTCATGGAAGAATTTATGATGGCATAGCCAACGAAAACTGCCATTGGCAAAGGTGGACGACTATGGTTCATGCCACAAAAGAAAATTCGAAGATAACCACATGCGACTAAGTATGACCAATCTTGTATCAACCCTTACTTAGTCAAAAACTTAAAGAAAACAATGACACATGAAATGAAATTTACTGTCAGTTTAAGAAGATCATGGTGACTACCCACTAGTCACAGGTTAAGTTTTAGAGCCTACAGGTCGAAACCTTGGCTCTGATGCCATAATTGTAACACCCCGCTTTGACAAGTGGACCGTTACATGATAACTATGGCGTGTAATCAAAGCATGTAAGCTAAATTTCTTAAAACATTAATGACCATAAAGGAAACCGAAAACAAACATCGGTTCCAAACATAAGCTCACACACAATGCATAAGTAAAGAATGTATAATAAGGACTAAACAATGTCTAGCAAAAAAGAAGTATATAAATGCATTAAAAGAAATGAAATCAAGGGAGCCTCCATCCTAATGCACGTACTCTTGATTTCTTAACTCTACCCTTTAGTACCTGCTGTATGGGAACATGAAAAGAAAATAAGGCTGAGTAATATGCTCAGTGCACGGATATATGACAATGATATGAATAACAAAACATAAGTAAAATATAACAAAGAAGTGAAATAAGTGTAAGTCCTGGAAAACCTGGAGTATGTTTTATAACTGGTTTATATTTGAAAAGACTTGTGTTTATTTCATAAAAACTGTATTTTAAATGCCCAAGAGCCCATATAGGTCATGAAGGTATCAACGTGCATGAATACATAGAGGGGTGACCTCGTCATACAATTAGAGGGGTTGCCTCTAATTATAATAGTCTGGGTGGAGGGATAAGCTCCATGTAACGGATGTACAGCACACACCACAGTTACCGTGTAATCTGCTAAACATGTACTAGGATGCACTTATTTTCCCCACATGATATTAATATAAAAGGCCAACAACTGAAAAGGGACGTCGCGAGCAATCACTCTCACCACGGAAGAGTCATAACACCGGTACCTCAAGTGTTATGGTTATGGTACCTCCATTACTAAGAGAAACATGGCATGCATGTATACAGCTCAGGTAGTTTAAAATGTTAATCATAATAATTATTGAAAAGTTAATGTAAACTACTGGGGAAAACAGATGGCTGCAAACGGGAAATCCTAAATATAGGAAGAGAATGTCCTTACTGAAGGACGAAATATCCGTACCTTATGTCCAGTAATGAAAATGAAGATGAAAGCGGAAGATCTACTCCAACTTCACGAATGCTACATAATAAAGGGACATGAATGAGTTGTCTATTTAACGCATACTTACTGATTATTAGCTTACTTGACGTGCTTAACAATTTTTACTTGTTCTTGTTTTGTTTTACATGTTCTTGACTTGTTTTGTTGTTTCATATTTTATCATGTGTTTCTTAGTGTTTCATGTTTCTTGATTAGTGTATTTCATGTTTTATGTGTTATTGTACTTGTTATTTCATAATGAGTAACTTTCTAAAAATAGCAGGTTTTTATATATAGTAACTTTCCAAAAATAGCAGGTTTCCATATATAGTAACTTCCCAAAAATAGCAAGTTTCCATAAATAGTAAGTTTCCAAAAATAGAAAGTTTCCATAATTAGTATGTTTCCAGAAATAGAAAGTTTCCATAAATGGCATGTTTCCATATGATATAAGCTATAGGTTAATAAGCATATATTATAAGCCATGATTATTAAATGTAATAATATAGTAAAGCTTATTAATAATAAATACTTTAGTCTTAACATAATGATTATTAATTAATAATATAATACATGATTTTATAAGTAATTATTAATTAATAATATAATATGATTATATTAATTAAACTTTACCTTATCTGTTTATTGTATATTAAATTAAGTATAGTATTAATTTAATTAAACCTTGGTTAAAATGAAATAAATTAATTAAGCTAAGTTTTTAATTAATTAAATGTAACATGAACTTATTATTGAATAATTATATAAATGATTATTATAACTTATAATTTATTTAAATAAAATAGCCATGTTTAATATCATGATAGTTATAAAAATTAATTTATATCCTAAGTCCTTGTTATTAATTAATTAAATTATACCATGCATTAATTAATCTAATTAATTAATAAATAAATCATAAATGTGTTTTAGCAAAAATATTATCCAAACACACCCTTGTGTTCTCGTATACCCGAGCTCCTAAACCCGAGCCTAACGAGACCTCATGTCTCAGTCGCACGAAATCAAACCAAACACCAAAGCCTTTCGGCTGTGGCTTTCTGCCACCGTCGGCCAAGCAGCCATCGACTGTTGCTGGTTGCCACTGCTGGCTCAAAATCACCCCCGACTTAAGTCGGGTTCCCCCTATCGTGAACCAGTTTCCCACCGAGAGCCATGGGAATCTCAGTTTCCCACTACTTTAACCAAACAGCCCCCCGCTGGGGGTGTTTGGTGTTGCGGATGGCCAAAATCAACAGCCACCGCCCCTTATAAGTGTGCGGCTGGTCGAGACAACGCACCATGACAGTCCTTTGACTCTAGGTTTGCGTGAAAACCGAACCAAAAACAACTTAATCCCGAATACTTCCATATTTTTAACCTTTTAATCACATGTTTTATTCATTGGTTTGATCAATCATGAACAAAAGAAAATAAAATAAAAGGTTAAGATAAAGATATACCGAATACAGGTATAGATTAAGGATTAGGAACACGAACACAAACCCGTAAATTATTCAAGATCAAACAATCTTTTCTCTTTCCTTTGTTCTTGTAGGTGCCGCGGCCAAAGAGAGAGAGAGAAAGGTAGGGTTTTGTTTATTTTTTGTTAAAGTGGTTTGTAGAAACTAGAAGGGGGGGGGGGGGTTGAATAGTTTCTCTTCGATTTGTCTCCTAGTTAAAATTCCTTTCAATTAGGTGACTACCAAAACTATCGTTTACTTGAAAGCTAGTTTCATAATGATTAGGTTCAATTCTAATGCATTAACAATGACAAGTAGTAAGTGTAATGGTAATGCAAGAAAGTAAAGAGTAAGGAAGGAAACAACCTAATAGGAAGACACCAACATTTTTAGTTGTTCGGCAACGAGGCTCTATCCTCGCTCCTACTCCACTCCTCGAGTACACCTACTCGAGATTTCCATTATACCCATAAGCTCCCTTCTTGGCGGATAAAACCTTACAACGTCGCTTACAATATTTTCTGACACTAAGCTAAATGTAGAGACCTAATCTTAGATAGGACTAATCTACACAACGTCGCCCACTTCACCATTTTACGACACAGGGCTAGATGTCGAGTTCTAATCGAAAGATAGAACCAATCTTCACAACGTTTGCAACTTCACCATTTTCTGACACAAGGCTAGATGTCGAGTTCTAATCTAAAGCTAGAACCAATCTTCACGACTCTTCACTTTGAAGCTAAGTGAGAACTTCACACGACACAACTACACATCACTTTATAGTTTAGTGAGAACTCGCAAGACACAACTACATCACTTTATAGTTTAGTGAGAACTCACACAACTCATTACAACTCAACTAAACATATCCAAGTACACACATGTAACTTGGATGTACACAAGACAAATCCAAGCACACACATATGCAATGGATTTACACAACACTAATCCAACTATTCACAAATAGCTTGGATGAACACAACTAGTCTAAGTATTCACAAATACATTGGATCTACACAAGGCATAAATAAACAAATGATGAACATGACTAGATCTTTAGGAGAGGATGATCTTCATCAAGGCTTCATCTTTAATCACATCACAAGTGTGTGAGTGATCTTGTTTTTGGACAAGGTAAAGAAGGAGATCAAGAGGATAATCATAAGTAAACATACTTAACACATTAAGTGATCATTTACAAAAGATTAGGATTAGAAAATAGAAAGCAGGCTGAAAGAAATGTCTAAAAAGGGTTATGGAAAATGCAGATTTGATCCACTATTTATAGAAGACAAAAACCATGGGCTAGTTGCACGTGGTTCTTTATTGTACTAGGCGGTTCCTTATCAATAAAGAACCGCATAGGCACTTAAGGAGCCGCGGATGTAGACTCTGCTCCTTTTTGTCTTTTAGTGGGTTAGAAATATCTGAGGCATTTTGAAACCTTCAAAGGATATTCTTATGGCATTTGGAATATGCCGTATTCAAATTTTGATTTTCAATTTTAATAAAACATTTTCTTAAAAAGAAATTTTATTAAAACTCTTTTGTCACATTTGACAAAAGTGAGTTTTAAGGCTAATCACTTTTATGATTACTAATCATGATTAAGATATGTTAGTGTAATGATTATTACCTTGATGATAGTGTTTGTTAAATAATTCGTTTTACGATTGTGTTTGACTATAAATGTCTTGTATAGTTTGTTGTGATCAAAACTAAGAAAGATTAGTTAACACTAATAATGTTTTTAGGCATTACTTGCATTAACAATCTCCCCTTTTTTTGTTACGACAGACTATCAACTCATTTACGTAAAATACAAAATTATTCGAATTATTAACGAGTTTATTCAATATCATTTCTCCCCCTTTGTCGAAGCAAAAAGGTTAGCACAAGTCTTTGGAGAAGAGAAGAATCAACTTCGCTAGTAGCTCCGCCATGGTGCTTACTCCCCCTTGCTTGGGGCACTAAGTAAAAGAGCTAAGGTGACATGCTACGCAAAGGTTAGAAGAAAGAAAAGAAACACCAATGTATATATGTGCACTACCTACTAAATAACTTGAGAGGGAGGAAGAAAAGAAATCTCAAATTAGAAGTAAGTATTTTCTAAGAATGTCCAAAGAGTGTGTGTTGACAATATCAAAGTTCAATTGGTGGAATAGAGGAAGAAAAGAAACATCCAAACCAATTGAAATGATTAAAATGCCAAGGGGTTAAAAATTTATAAATTATTGAATCACCCATAAGCAGTTATAAACTTTAACCATGACAACTCTTTAACAGATGTGTGAAAAAGAATTAGCGGGAAAAGGATAACACACATAACATTCATATTACACAAATATGAAAGAACATACAAGAGAAATATTCATACACACAATATGAATATTTAAACCAAAAAATATGCAAAATAAACCACAAAGCATAAACTACTCTAGTAGTGATAATCTTCCAAGATTGCTTAAGTTTTATTGACTCAAACAACTAAAGTACAAAATGTGCCTTAGTTGGAAAAGAAAGCGACGAGGCGTCATTCGAAGTTTTGTTCACGGGAACAAAAACTTTGAGAGGAGGTCGAGTGAGAAGAAATTCAAGGAGATTAGCTTGTCATAAACATGAGCAAGTTCAATTTGTTGAAATCGATCACAAGCACACGAGGATCCATGATGCAAAACAAAATCGTTAGATGAGGGAGGACCATCAATATGAGAGTTTGGTGGAGAGGGAGATAATGGTAAGAAATGTTTTCACAATGCCTAGTGAGGTTTGGGAAAGAAGATACGTCATTTAGTTGTGGAGTGTTGAAAGGTTTTGGTGGTGGTGGAAGAATTTCTTTTTCTTTGGTGATTGGATTTATAGAGTAAGTCTCATTCCAATATTTGATCGGAGAGAAAGAAGAATTCTTAGAAGGTTTGGGAGAAGAGGAATCATGAGGATTCTTGTTTTTCTTGATCCAAACGGGTCGAACCGAGATTTTTGGTTTCTTTGAAAGCTTAGAAGAAGAAGCTTTAGGTTGAGAAGATTGTGATAAAGATATGTCAAGGTTAGGAATGGAAGAGTTAGACATTGTGAGAGATGAAGAAGAGAACTCCCAAAAGAGAAGAATTTGAAGAAAATAGACATGGCAAATATTTGAAATGTAAAAAAAAGGTTTTAAGGAATGTTTAGCCAAATTGGATAAACAAGGAATCTCGACAAAGACAGTGGTCAAAGAAGAAAGACCAAAAATAAGCCAAAAAGCGGGCTTGCTATTCGCGGTTCCTTAAAGGGACCGGCGGTTCCATATCGATATAGAGTCGCACGAATGCTATGGAGCAGCACACAGTGGACTTGAAACCATGATTTTTCAATGTTTTGAAGAAAAATAAGACTCTTTCAAAAATTTACAAATCTTGGATTTTTACCTCTTTTAGCACTAGAATATGCTAGGGTTGCATAAAAGCAACACACTCACGAAGAATGTCTTGACAAAGGGTGACAAAATATTTAGATAACATTTTGAACCAATTTTTAGTTACGTTTTAGAGGTTGTGATAGATTCAAGTTCAACTTTAAATAAATTGCAGTTAATTAATGTGACCACATAGGTTGAAACATATAAAAATTAAATCCATAGAACATCTTTATAAAAAACTCATGAAGGAAAGGAAATACAAGAAAATAAATAACAACTAACTAATACAAACTTAGCTTAAACTAGTTCTTGATAGCGTGGTCTTCTTTGGCTTGACTTCCTTAAAAACATTTATTTTTGAAAATCATCATTCATCTCCTAAGAGGAGGAGGCATAGAGAACAAGGTAAGCAATAAATCATGCAACCTCCTATGGAGACCAAGCATCTCCAACCTTAGGTTTTGAATGATATAGTTGTTATAGAGACAACATGGACAATTGGTGCCATGATCTTCTAGAAAACCAAAGAAGTAAGGATCACCCATGAAGTAAGAAATGGGAACACCCAAAAGAAGAGTGTTTTAGGGAGGAGGAGGTGGTGGAGGCGTAGTGTCCAAAGATGATATGGGTGAATTTGGTGGAGTGAAAGGAGAGGTAACCATAGGCTCAAGAACAAAAGGAATGCTTTGAAGAGGTTGAGTATTCACATCCAAGAGAGAACTAGGAGTGAAGGGTGAGGACAACTCATTCATTCTTTATTAGAATGAGGAAGAGGTAGAACCATGTGAATGGTTGGTACCGTGAGTTGAGTTGGTCTTGCATGGAGCAAGAGGTGGTGAAGGTGATGAAGAAATGAGAATAGGAGAGGTCTCATTTTTGGGAGTACGTATGGAAAGATGAAGAACCAAGTTTGGGTAACTTAATTTTGATCTTAAGGTTTCTTTTGAAAGAGGAAATTTTGGGAGAGTTGGATGCTCTAGTGGACACCATGGTTGTGAAGAGGTTAAGAAAGAAGTTTAAGGGATGAAGAACAAGATCAACAAGGAGGGGTTTAAGATGAGGAAGGGATGATCCAAACTAGTAATGGGTTTAAATCATTTTAGGTGAATAATGAAATTAGGTAGCCTAGTTTAGGAAAGTGCAGGTTTTTGCAAAAAAATTTATCAATGTTTACACAAATTAAGGGAAAACATTGTAAAACAAAGATTCTCTCGGAACAGGTGATGGCGGTTCCTTAAGTATGGGTGCGGTTCGTTATCGCTAAGGAACCGTGGGGAAGATAAAGAACCGCCCCAGTGGGTTCCAAAAAAATGCACTTCCTGAAACTTTTGCTAGCCCATACTTCACACAAAGGTTTATCAAGCCAAAGTGAACTATTAATTAAAATCTAGGAAGCTAACTAACACATAAGATGCACAAAGCTATATAATCAAAAGTTCAATCACAAAAGCACCTAGGATTAAAATACTAAATAATCTAAACACATAGTATTAGTTAATACACACAAACATCCTAAAAATAAAGAAAGATAAAGAAAATAGTTCAACAATCCAAAACATGTTCACAAACATGTTAACCATTCAAGAGTGGGATGTAGCATTCATCCATGAGCATTTCCTCATTACCTTGATTCACTTCTTATGCATCCTCAAAGACGGAGATTGAGATAATATTGATAGTCGGAATCAATGTCTAGAGATGACAATTGAGAGATAGAGGATGACAGATCATAGCTCGAGTTGAGAGAATCGTCTTGAGAGACATTTCCATCTTCATTTGAATCATGCGTGGGTTCAAGTGAGATGTTTCCTTCAATGGGAAGCATGACTCAATCCACAAAGTGAAAGGATGAAGCATTTAAAGGTAGAAAGTCAAGAAGAAGTTTTCTAAGAAGCCGTAAGAGAATCATGGCAAAAGGGAGACTAGAGTGAGACCCGCTGAGAACAAATAATCTTCTAGCCATGAAAAATGCAAGGTTGTATGGAATGGAAGTAGCAACACAATACAACATATGTGCGAGACAAGCAGGCATATGGTTGCGATTACCATCCAGACACATTGCATTTTCCCTAATGATTTCGGCCCAAGGGATCATAAAATCATTAAGATCGCTAGTTAGTAATTCCCAAGGAGTGAGAGCACGAACTTCTCCTTCAAAATTATCAAGAATATGATGTTCATGAGGTTTTGCAATAGCACAAGATATGGCCGAATCTAAGGGCAGCTCGGTCACGTAATTCACATCAATAGGGCTGATTCTAAAGAGTTTAAACTCCAAGTATCGATGAACCTACATTGACATTTGTATGGAACATTGAGAATTTCACCAAATTCTTCAAGAGTATATACACATGTTTTCCCCTTGATGGAAAATCTTATAGATAAACCATTATTGATGCAAATTAAAGTGTACGAGCTAAAGAATTCCAAAAGAAAGGAAGGAAAGATTGGCTCATTAATATCAAGCAAGCAATCAAAGCCAATGGATTTGAACATGAATCGAATGAAATCAAGTCCAAGAAAGTTAGATGGAACAATGCGTCCTTCATGAAAACAACGAGATTCTAGACAACGAAAAGTGTTTTGAAGAGAACGAGTTCGACATGAAGAAGAAAGAATAGGCATGTATTCTCTAGTACGTTGGTGGTCATTTTGATATCCTGAAGACATGATAGTACCTAAATACAACATACAAAAATATTACCCCAATCACTCATATGTTAAATATAAGCCAAAAATAAAAAATATGAGAATGTGTTTCATCAATTTCTTGACAAACAAAGGATTAATCCTTATCATTCTCACATTCACAATGTACCTAGTTCATCATTGACAATAACATATTAACCATGTAAAATCAACAATGAACTTGAACATTGGTTTTTTAAAACAAGGTTTTTAGGTAAGCATTAACAATTCCATTACCAACTTGTTCATGGGTTCATATCAATTCCATCAATTAACCAAAATAATTTAGTCAAAATTCGGATTGTTATACAAGTGGGTTTTAGTGAATCTCAATGAATATGAACCTAAGGAATCATAGTACAACAACTATGTCAACTCACATTCCTAGTAAGGTTCTAATTCAATATCAATTTTAAAAATCCCCAATTATGAAAGTATGAACCCTAGAACAAATTAGATGAAACTGAATGAAATAACTTACAGATAATTGATCTTGTATGAAGGATGAGTGAAACCTACGAATCAATTAATCTTGAGTGATTGAAGGTTTTGAAGGTGCAACAATGGTGAAAAAGAAGAAAAACTGTCAGCTCTATTGGAGAAGAGAGAGAAGGTTTATTTGAAAAAGTGATATTTTATAAAACCTGGCACTTTAGTCGCAATTACTTGCCGCGGTTCCTTATTGATAAAGAACCGCGCATTTGAGCCGCATCAGATAAAGAACCGCCTACAGTAGCGAGTTTTGATCAAAGAAAATCAAAAAAAAAATTCAAAACCAAATTTTTCTAAAATACTTAAAATATATCTTAAGCCTTTAGGAAATCATTAGACCATTTCAACACTAGGTAATAATGCCATAATGAAGGATTACGAGTTGAATCGAGATGGGAAAAGACCGAAACGCACAAACGACTACTCGTATCAAAGAAGCAAAGAGGAGAGAAGTCAAGAAGGGTGAATCAACATCAAGAACAAT
Source organism: Glebionis coronaria (assembly GCA_025667525.1). Taxonomy (NCBI): domain Eukaryota; kingdom Viridiplantae; phylum Streptophyta; class Magnoliopsida; order Asterales; family Asteraceae; genus Glebionis; species Glebionis coronaria. The sequence continues at coordinate 557,350,017 of CM046874.1, forward strand.
GCTGAAGAGATAAATGACAATCTTCAAGCCGAGGAGACGAAGATCTTGTGTCATATATAGTAGTTTAAGACGTGCCTTTCCGGCGAAAGTCTAAACGGCTTTGATAATTAACTATACCAAGCAATTTTGATACATAGAATAAGATCACTTTCAAGAATAGTCTTACTCTACTTCAAAATGTGAGCAAAGTATAAATTCACTTCCTCTCCCACATGATCAGACAAAAATCATTGCTAGAATTTACAATAACAATATCCTTGGAATATTTCAATTCCATATGTGTAAAGTCCAACTACAACTTATGAAGTAGTTTGGTATTTCAATGGATTAACCAATCATCCTAGAGATGAGCTCAACTGCACAAGTTACACATGATATAGGGCCTACTAACCGTGAGGGTACAAACCATAGAAATCATGCTTGATACTTTAAGCTTCTAATAACTCACTATACATCCCCGTAGTGAGTCAAGTATCCAAGCAATGAAGGTTTGAGAGGTTAAAAGAAGAGAATCACAAGCCACAAGAAAATGTCAAGGAAAGGATGCCAAGAACAAGCACATAGTCAAGTAATGATCAAAAGAGTGATCAAAAGGGCGTGCGGAAGAACGAAAACGTACCTTGGCCACAAAGTGCATTCCAAGCAATCAAGGAATCAATGCAAAGCCCAACCATGACTAAAGTGACTACTAAGTATTCAAGGACTAGTATCACTCCCATCCATCTTGATATCATCATTCAATGATGTTGGAAATCAGAGAAGATGAGTCTTATACAAGTGTAAGTAACTCAATCCACAATCAATTGAATGATCGATCTTCATGAGTACCTACACAAGACAAGATGCAAACTAGTAGATACATTTCAAGAGTAAACCTAAAATGTATAAATACTACTAATTTAAATAAGATGCTATATTAACAATTAAAAGGCCTATTTTCAAAGAAAAAATAGTTTTGACCAAAGAGAAACTTTAGTACAACTTAACCTTCTAATTTGAGGAGACAATGGATCGATCCAAGTTTTAAAGTACAATATACTTCAAAGATCTTGAATGGCCATCGCTCTGATACCAATTGTAGAAACTAGAAGGGGGTTGAATAGTTTCTTTTCAGTTTGTCTCCTAATTAAAATTCCTTTCAATTAGGTGTCTACCAAAACTATCTTTTACTTCAAAGCTAGTTGCATAATGATTAGGTTCAATTCTATTGCATTAACAATGACAAGTAGTAAGTGTAATGGTAATGCATGAAAGTAAAGAGTAAGGAAGGAAACAACCTAATAGGAAGACACCAAGATTTATTGTTGTCCGACAACGAGGCTCTATCCTCGTTCCTACTCCACTCCTCGAGTACACCTACTCAAGATTACCACTATATCCACAAGCTCCCTTCTTGGCGGAGAAAACCTTACAACATCGCTTACATTATTTTCCGACACTAAGCTAAATGTCGAGACCTAATCTTAGATAGGACCAATCTACACAATGTCACACTCTTCACCATTTTACGACACAAGGCTAGATGTCGAGTTCTAATCAAAAGATAGAACCAATCTTCACAACGTTTCCTACTTCACCATTTTCTGACATAAGGCTAGATGTCGAGTTCTAATCCAAAGCTAGAACCAATCTTCACGAATCTTCACTTTGAAGCTAGGTAAGAACTTCACATGACACAACTACACATCACTTTATAATTTAGTGAGAACTCACAAGACACAACTACATCACTTTATAGTTTAGTGAGAACTCATATAACTCATTAGAACTCAACTAAACATATCCAAGTACACACATGTAACTTGGATATACACAAGACAAATCCAAGCACACACATATGCAATGGATTTACACAACACTAATCCAAGTATTCACAAATAGCTTGGATGAACACAACTAGTCTAAGTATTCACAAATAAATTGGATCTACACAAGACACAAATAAACAAATGATGAACATGACTAGACCTTTAGGAGAGGATGATCTTCATCAAGGCTTCATCTTTAATCGCATCACAAGTGTGTAAGTGATCTTCTCATTGGACAAGTTAAAGAAGGAGATCAAGAGGATAATCATAAGTAAGCATACATAACACATTAAGTGATCATTTACAAATTATTGGGATTAGAAAGGAGAAAGAAGGCTGAAAGAAATGTCCAAAAAGGGTCACAGAAAATGCAGATTTGATCCACTATTTATAGAAGACAAAAACCAACGGCTAGCTTCACGCGGTTCTTTATTGCACCAGGCGGTTCCTTATCAATAAAGAACCGCATAGGCACTTAAGGAACCGCGGATGTAGACTTCGCTCCTTTTTGTCTTTTAGTGGGTTAGAAATATTTGAGGCAGTTTGAAACCTTCAAAGGATTTTCTCTTGGCATTTAGAATATGCCATATTCAAATTTTCATTTTCCATTTTCTTTAAAAGAAAGTTTATTAAAAATTTTTTGTCACATTTGACAAAAGTGAGTCTTAAGGCTAATCATTTTTATGATCACTAATCATGTAGGTCCATGTTTTCTTAGGATAGTGCAAGTGTTATGATTATCTAAAGAAGGAAGAGGATGAATAACTAGATAGGGAAAGCTAGAGAGAGAAAGGAGAGAATGAGAGAAAGAAAGATCTATTGAGTGAAATGTGTATGACAACTAATGATGAACCCCTCCTAACATGCTAGGAGGGGGTATATATAACCCACCCTGCATGTAGGCTTGATGGGCTATATCGTTTACATATTGGATCACGAGCCTAATCTACATATAAATAGTTGGAGTGACCGGTCCTTTCTAAATACGTAAAAACATATTTCCAAAAATCTCCCCCTAAGGGAGGTCACTCTAAGTTATAATGTGCTAAATAGTCTATTGCTCGTGATTTTTGCTAACAATGATGTGACCGAGACTTTCTTTGTAAAAACGTATTTCCAACAATCTCCCCCCAAGGGAGGTCACACCATTTTACAAAATCTTAAACCTAGCATACTATGCTTGAGTCTTCGATCTTGTTCTTTTTAATATGCTGATGAGATCTTTGACTTTAGTCTTGAGCATGTTTCCTTGCCTTGACCTAGTGCATTCATTACTTGTGAAATTTGCTTCCTCGTGACTTCATTTTCCACATACTTACACCCTTATAAATTCTTGAAAGCTTCAGAGTTTGATACATCGAAAGACTTGACTTTTAGGCTTTTTTGAATTTGTTGAAATATTAAGTACATACAATATAAGCATATGTTTACAACTTCTTTTTGGATAGTACACCACAATGCCACCTTCTTGTTACGCTGCATAAGACAGTTAGCAACAAAACATATACACGGATGAAATGACTTTAAACATTTCATTCTAATTTGGTAGAATTTTACCTCCGGTCGGTGAAGACCGTTGGACGATATTAAATATCGTACTTGTGGCGGGTAGTTTCAATTAAAACCTCCTTGAGAAGATTTCGCGGATAAACCCGTTCTCTTTACTCGACCGTCCAAAGCTGATTGCGAACATAAAGAGTGAATCGTTTAGATAATATTATCCGCATGATTAAAGCCGTCAATACAATTTCTTGGAACAAGTGAAATTAAATTAAGAACCTCACCATCGTTGCTTTCCAGTTGTCACGAGCTTGATTCGTATAGAATCTTGCAAGTTACCTACCAAGTGTTGTATGAGGTTAACACTAGAAGGATTTCCACTCATCACTGTGAACACTAAGGTATCACTCTGAGTGTTCTGGCAAGATCACTAGGATATTGCGTAGAGGTCTAGAACGTGTTTAAATTCAGTTAGGAATTAAACCACTGTTGCTTTCCAGTTATCACAAGCTTGCTTCATAAAGAATCGCACAAGTCACCTACCATGAGCTTTTTGATATTCGCTCAAGATGGATTTCGATCTTCATTGTAAATACTTTCGTATTACTCGGATGTTCAGGCAAGATCATGAAGATTTTGCGTAGGACTCTTAAGATCTTTCTTACTTTTCAAAGTGTGTGAAGAAGCAAGGAATTATGAAAGTGTATCCTAATGAGATATTTGATGATCTCAAATGGCTCTAGACTCGATCGTTCATTTTGGATTTTAGTGATCGGAGGCTGGAGAGGAGTGCCACCATTTCAATACCAATTTACTCGGAGTGAATAAATTGATAGATAACGTGTTGATCTCCGTGTGATTAAAACAAATAACTTTTAAGATATATCTGAGTTAGCTGAGATGGGTTGTGCATTGCATCACTGGGTCCATGATGTCTATCTTCAATATCGAGCATCATTAAAATGATCTCAATATCATATGTGTTGACCCGGTTTCTGCCTAAGGTTGTAAGGAGGGCTTCTTTCTTTACACCCTTTCTCTTTACAATTCCTTTTCATTCTTCAACCCCTTCAATGCTTACCAATACGTCATAATTAGCACCTTGTTGTGATTTTTTCAGTTCTAACTTAAGTACTTGGTCGGCATTCAGCTACGTTCACAAACTTTCTCCATATTTCCTAAGGACTACTATTTCTAGCTATGGAATGTCCTTGGGAAGATTCCTCCGGTTTTGGAAGAATAACTGGACTTAACCTATCCTACCGTCCTTATTTCACCACAATCTTCATCGTCGTGAAATAAATGGGTTGTGGGTAAGTATAAATCACCATAAAATCCATTTTATGTGCAAATCCATTTTGCTCCCCCTTAACATATGCCACGATATTCGAAAACATTTCGCACATGTCGGGATGAGCTATCACGTTAAGTCAAACCATTTGTGATTAATCATTTCCCATATTAAATCACATTTTCTCCCCCATATTAAAAATATTAACCCAATCGATGTTTTTAATATCAATTGATTTAATAGCATTTTAAAAAAAGAAATTGGGAAGAAAAATGCAAATCCAATTATCTTCATGATTTTCACAAGCTCCCACTTAAACTAATGAGGGTGTACTTAAAACGTAAATGAAATACCTTTTAAACACAAGTGTACGGTATTTATCACGTGCAAAGATCATATAGGATAATGTATTCACAAAATTATCAAATTACGAGGTTGGACCTGAATGATGGAGAACACCATATGATAGAATCACATGGTTCTTGTTCACGAATGTTGGTCGCCTCGTCATGTTTGAAGTTTTCTCTTTACACCATGTGTACGATTGATATCGTTGTCTTGACACCAATATGTGAACTTGGCACTTTCGGTATCAAAGATTCTGAATGTTGGAGAATTTCTCCCCCTCAATTGTTGACCTGAGGAGATGATTCACTTATCTTAGTTGGCAAACGTTTCCTTTTATAGAAAACCTTAATTTCACGCTTAAGTGATGTATCATCCTTTTCAATTTCCTCCCTAGTAGTTTTAGTAGAATCGGAGACTATCCCAGTTAAAGGGCACTCGTTTCCTACAAGAGTGAATGTTCTACCAGTGGGGCGCCAAACTTTACCAATGGGTTTGATTTTAGCTAGCCGCTGGGATTTAATTCTAGCATGGGAGTTCACCTCATGAAGGAATTTCTTGACACAAGAGTCATGATTTGCCTTAAAGACATATTTCCTACATGTTTTACAAGTAGCATGTTTAATGTCCGAGTAAGATCTAGAATTCCTAGGTGATTGATTGATGCTCCTATGATATGACATGCTACGGTTAGCAGTGTTGGGTAATCTAGAAGGCATATGATAGGTGTGTAAACACCCATCCTTTTTACCACTTAATTACAATAATAACCGGACCAAAACGTGTATTTTATGTCATAAATGTCAGAATTATGCGTGGTTTGTGTTTTTGTTGTGATTTAGGACGAAAAGGTGAAAAGTGGAGAAAACACGGGCATTCACGGGCTTTTATCGAAGAAAAAGATGAAAGACGAAGTCAAGAAGTCAAGAGTGCAAAAAGAACGGAAGTCCAAGATCAATTCTGAAGATTTATCGAAGAAAAAGTCAAAAGACGGAAGTTTACTAAAAGCCGAAGAACTCAAGTCTAATTTATTGAAGAATTTCAAGACGAGTTCAAAGAAATCCCGAGACAAAGTCATTAAAGTCCAAGATTTAAGAAGATTAAAGACTTAAGGACTTAATGGTGCAATTAAGGAAAGAAGAAAGAGGGGAGGCAGTTTCCTAAGCACCTCCCTAATCTCCCCTATAAATAGATTAGAATTTCCTTCAATTTGTTCTTATTGGCTAACAGTGACAATTAGTTCTTCCACCATTTAATTACCTTGTCATTTAATTTCATGTCCATTTAAATACATTGTCTTGCACCTTAAATACCTTTAATTTCAAGTAAGTTTCCTTTTAATTCTTTTCAATCTTTATTTTTATTGTTCATCTCCTATCTACCTTTCTTTGATCTTTGATCTTTATGTTTATGTTCATGTTTATGTTTTTGAGTTTTTATTGATTAAAGTGGGTTTTGATTATTTTGATTAGTTTTGTTAGTTTGATTGATTTGGATTGTTTGTTTATGATTAGTAGATGTTATTTGATTAGTTTGATTTAATCTTGTGGTTGATTTAGATTGAATTTGTTTGGATTCGTATTATATTTGTCCCTCCGTGTTCTTCGCTGTCTTATCTGTTTCCCAGGTACATTCCGAATCAACCACACATTCTGAATCAAAGAGCTGTTCAAGAAGTTCCGGATCAAGGGTTGTTCATCCGGAATATTAAACATTCCGGATCAGTCTTGTTTATTCGGAATAATTTAACATTCCGGATCAAACCTTTCATTCGGAATACCAAATAATCCGGATCAAGGAGTTTTATTCGGAATAATTAATTATTCCGGATCAAGGTCTTCATCCGGAATCTTCAACATTCCGGATCAAGGAAGATATTTCGGATCAAGGAAGATATTCCGGATCAAGGAAGATATTCCGGATCAAGAAACATTCCGGATCAAGGAAGTTCATCCGGAATATATTTTGAATCAAGCTTTTATCTGATTTTATTCCGGATCAGCAAAGTATTCCGAACCAAGGCATTATTCCGAATAAAGAGTTTATTCCGGATAAGTGACATATTCCGAGTGAGCATTTTATTCCGGATCAATAGTTTTGGTAAATATTCCGAGTGAAGAAGAATCATTCCGAACGAAGGTGACATTCCGGATGAGTGATTATTCCGAACGAAGGATTATTCCGGATGAGTTGTTTTCAGGTTCTTTTTAATTTCAGTTTTTAATTTTTCATTTTCAAGCTTTATTTTTCCCGCCTTTTTACTTAGTTGCACTTTAAGTTTAATTGCTTTAGATTTATTTTAGTCTTGCCTTATTTTAAGTTTGCCTAAGATAGTTTTAAGTTTGCCTTAGATAGTTTTAAATTTGCGTTATTTATTTAAGTGCCTTTTAATTTCCGTCACGCTTTTAAATACTTGTCATTTATTTTGAATTAGACTTAGATTTATTTAATTTCCCTTTACTTTTAAAGTTTTGCACTTTTAATATACTACAACGACACAATTATTTGTTTCACCAAAGAACGACTGAGTCGCATAGTTAATCCATTTTTCAATTCGAAGAGACCAACACAACGAACTTTAATTTTTATACGGGCAAAAGCCTTGTATCAAATAGCGCCGCTGCCGGCTCTTTTCGTGAAGATAAACGGTTTTCTGTGAGAGACGCGTTGCATTTTGGGATGCGTTCATTCGTGAGCGTTATTTTCTTGCTTAAAAATCTTCAAAAATCAAAAAAAATCAAAAAAAATCAAAAAAAAAAAAATTGATAAAAATCCATAAAAATTAAAAAAATTGTCAAAAATCCAAAAAGATTTTATTTTTATAGTGTATATATATTCTCTTTGTGTTTGGTATTGTTTTCTTTTGATTTCGCATGTGTATGCGTACTATATCTTCTACTTATCAAGAGCCCGAGACTCGAGAAGATTTAGTTATGGCAAAAAAAAAGGTGTTAACAACAACAATAATCCACCGCACCTCAATAATAACAACAACAATGTTCTTCCATAGCCCGATCTTCGGATAATAGAGGAGCTTTGTCAACCTACCATGTTTGGACGAGGAGGACCGATTGCGCCGATGCAAATCACGGCTCCGGAGTTTTCGTTGAAGCACCACATGATTCAGCAAGTGCAAACAAATCCTTTTCGAGGAATGCCTGATGATGATGCCAACAAACACCTCGACAAATTCATTACAATCACTCAAAGCATGAAGTTGCCCGGTGCCACAATGGATGTTCTTCGCCTTCAACTCTTTCCACATACTTTATCACACCATGCCGAGAAATTGTTTGATCGTCTCCCGAAGAATTCCATTCATACTTGGGATGACATGACTCAACGCTTTTTGTCGCGCTACTTTCCACCATCCATGGTCACAAGCCTTCGCAATCAAATCAGCGGTTTCATGCAAGAACCCGATGAATCTCTCTTTGATGCTTGGGAAAGATATAATGATTTGATTGATCGTTGTCCAAACCACAACATGCTCCCTGTGACCTTAATTGATACTTTCTACAATGGATTGACTTTTCGTGATTCTGATACGATTAATGCAGCCGTCGGTGGCACATTTATGAAAAGAAGACCCGAGGAGTGTAGAGAGCTTAATGAAAACATGACTACTCACCACAAAAACTGGGATTCCTCCGCTTCTTCAAGGAACAACCCGAGAGTCAATGTTTCCTCTACTTCAGCAAACCCCGACATGATTCACCGGCATGATGACCGAAATGTACAAAAACATCTTGCTTCTCGCTACAAACCAACAACAAGTTAAAGCGGTTGCCAATCCTTGTGAGACATGCGGCGGTCCTCACTCATACACTGATTGTCCTTCTACTCAAGGAAATCCGGAAAACGTGTATGCAGCTTATGGTAATTATTCATCGGAAAATTACCAAGCCCGACCTCAAGGGGATCGAAATTTGTTGAGTTACCGGTCAAACAACTACCTTTCCCCCGGTTTTTCTCCTCAAAACCAAAACCCCAACAACAACTACAATAGAAGCAACCAAATCCCACCTAGAGCTTCTAATCCTTATCACCCACCCGCTCAACAAGCCCCACCCATGAATCAAGATGTTGAAGCTTTAATGAGAACCCAAGGTGAGCAAATCAAGAATCTACAGAGCCAAATAATCAATTTGAAAGGAGATATCACCAAGCAAGGAAATGACATTGGATCTGAGCTTCGAGATAATATTCAATCCTCCTTCAGCAATCAAACGAATTATTTGAAGAATATGCTGGCTAGTTTCTTGCCCACCACTCAACCCTCTACCTCGAGTTCTCTACCTTCAAACACTGTCACCAATCCGCGAGCGAATGTGAGTGCTATAACTACCCGTAGTGGAGTTACCATAGTAGGACCACCTATCCCGCCCCCATCATCTACACCTCCTCCACCACCATTTATCCCTACTCCTCCTACACCTAGTATTAGTACACCATTACCGTCTCCGCCTCGTCATGACGATGTACCCAAGAAGAACCCTTCAACATCTCAACCTTTACCTGCTACGCCTTCACCTTCACCACCCAAACCCAATATTCCTTATCCTTCACGGCTAGGCAAGGCCACAATGCTAACCAAGGAATACTCTTAAGTGTCGAATTTTTTGAAGATGATCTCTCAAATGAATTTCAACATTAGCCTTGTTGAAGCACTTGTCCACATGCCGAAATTTGTCAAAGCATTTAAGGAATTGCTTAACAAGAAGGAGAAGCTGATTGAGCTCGCCAATACACGCTTAAATGAAAACTGTTCTGCAGTTATTCTTAAAGAACTTCCTGAAAAACTTGGAGATCCCGGTAGTTTTGTGTTGCCTTGCATCTTTAACAAAACCGAAGAATTTACTGCCCTAGCCGATCTTGGGGCAAGTATTAATTTGATGCCTTTCAGCGTTTAGAAAAAGTTATCATTGCCCGACCTTACACCCACCAAAATGACTCTTGAGCTAGCCAATCGCACTCTCGCTTACCTCGTTGGTATTGCCGAAGACGTGTTCATTAAAGTTGTCACATTTACTTTTCCGGTCGACTTTGTTGTTGTTGATTATGAAATGGACCCTCGTATTCCTTTAATACTTGGTCGGCCATTCTTGAGAACCGGAAGAGCTCTAGTTGATGTTGCCGAAGGTGAGTTAATCTTAAGAGTCGAGAATGATGCACAAGTGTTTAAAATGGGAAAGCTTACAAGCACATCCTATGGACGAGAATCTGCGAATATGATTAATGTGATCGATGATTTTGTCATCTACAACAATCCTCTATTCGAGTCTTGCATTGATAATCCACTTTTTCAAGATGATGTGGATGATTCTCTCTCCAATTTGGAACCTTCACCCATTTATGATTCTCCACCGATCTTTGATGCTTATGATGATTATTCTAGCTCAGATTCGGATGATTATGATGATCTTACCTTCGAGTATCCCGACATGCCCATTTATGATGATTTTGATGAGGCCGATACTCTTTCGAGTGATTCTTCACATGATGAAGATCCTCCGCCATCACTTGATCCTACTTTGGATGATTACTCATTTGAGGAAAATTTCTCTGCTTTTCTTAATACTTACTTCCCTCATGAGAGTGATGCTCCTCCTTTAGACTTTGATGATTATCGTCTTGATCCTACTTTGGATTTGAAGAAAATTCTTTCAAAGGAGAAGCAACCGGATGACACCAACATCCGCAGCACGTATGAGTTAACACCTCTTTGTCCACCTTCTGAGGACGAGGTTGTGCATCTTCTTCGCGGATCTTCTTCACATTCTGCTGAGCCTGAGTGCTATTTTCCCCTAAAGGAAAAGGTGTTCGACCCCGGTATCGATATTCTTCAGCCATCTCAGTATCCGTCTGATGAAATAAAAGGAAAAATCTTTGAAACTTTGGAAGATATGCTTGCACCACCTCACCCTTGCTTCCATCGTGCTCCATCTTTGCTTAAGGGAACCTTGCCTACTCTTCATTGGCTTGCCTTGTTCGCCTTAAGCTTGTACTATTTGATGGACGAAAACTATTTATTTGATCCCGGTGGATATGTTTCATGCTTCTTCCTATGCTAATCAAGGTCGAGTCAGGCTCACGACTCAGTAAACAAAAATCAAGCGCTTCTTGGGAGGCAACCCATGTTTCTATCTTTTAGCTTCTTTATCCTAAGTGTAGGGGAGACCCGTTGGTGTTTGCTATTTCCTCTCTTCTATTATTCAGGGATTCGCGCTCAATGATCCACTCTAGATGATTTTTGACGACCCGTGATTCCGTGTTCCCTTCTTCCCGGTTCTATCCTAAACTCTTTTCGATTCACTATTTTATATTTCTCAATATTAAAATAGGAATCTCGTTAGTTGTCTTTTCCTTAGCGAGATTTAAACAAAGTGCACAATGTCCTAAGTGTAGGGGAGTTTACTCCCACATGCTTAAACATTGAGGACAATGTTTATATTAAGTGTGGGGGGACTTCTATCGAAGTTAAGTGGTCTTTTCCATGTATTTGTCCTCATTTTAACCGGAAAATCAATTTTTCGACATTTTTCCAAATTTTTGATCTATTTTGGCCTATTAGTTTTTGCCTTTGTATAGTTATTTTCTTTCTATACTAGAATAAATTTTTAATAAAGTGGTTTTAATTTTCAAACGTTGTGAATCTTTTGACTCAACCCGAGTTTGCTTGTCTAAGTTTACTCTAGCTAGTATCTGATGAGATGGCATTTATGCATGATCTCATCGTTCTTTTCGGGCTTTAAATGCATAAAAATGTCATAAAATACCATATATATGCTTGTGTTTGTTTACTTGTGTATTTTAGGTATGGATATCATGAAAAAGACAAAAGATCACAAGAAACAAGGAAAAACGGACACGAGAAACGAAGCCGTACAAAGAACCGGGCCCTAGTTCATGATTTATCCAACAAATACCCTTGAAGACTTGAAGACATGCAAGATTGATCCTCAATGAATGAAGAAATGACACTTAAAAACCTTGTATATTGATAATTACAAGTTTGGTCCCTTAAGTTTGTCAAAATTACACAAAAGGTCCTTCAACTTTGAAGAATTGCAAAGATTAGTCCCTCATCAAATCTAATTTGTCAATTATGGTCCCTTATGAAGTTAAAATTGCATTGAATACCTTTGAAGATCAACAATGTCCAAGATCAGTCCTTGAATTATCCAAAAATGGCAAAAACAACCCTTGTAACCTTTTTTCCAAAGTTTGGTGCCAAAAGTGTAAAGTTATGAAAGTTATTATCAAAGGGAATCAAGTATTTGGGCTAAAAAACGTTTTATACCAAATCTGCCAAAAACAAAGGACCCAAGTTGCCATTTCCAAACTTTGAATCCCATAACACGCGCCAAACAACAAGTTTCCCCAAATTTCGGATCAAAATCACCACTGTTCACCTTTTTCACCACCCAGATTTTACATCACTTAAACAAAGGGTAAAAAGCAATTACCTACTCCCAAGCTTGATTCACATGTGCAGAAACTCATCCCACATCAAAACCCTCACTCTCACATAGACCCCACCCCCAATTCCCTTTCAACCAATCATGTGACAGCTTCACCTCCAAGTCATCCAACGTGGCCAAATCAACAGCTGAGAGTCCTTGCTTCATCTCAAAGCTAAAATGAACACTCAGGATCATTTTTGACAGCTCACACCAAGAATTCGTCTAGAATACTCAAGGATAGAATAGGAATTTCACTTCTAGGGTTTATGAATAGTGCTAGCTTGGCATTTGCCTATAAAAAGACTCCTCAACCTGTGAGAGAGCTTTTGTTCCAGATTTTAGCTTTTAAATCTTTGTAATTCCTTTTTATGAAATAAAGTTTGAATTTCTGAAAATTTTGAATTCTAATTTGTTATTTATAAAAGTTTGGTATCTGATAAGCTAAAATCTGAGTTCCATAATCTTGTTTGAAGGTTTTTGAGGCAAGGTTTTAAGTGATAAAGCTTGTGCTTCAAAAATCAGAAAGGTTTTGTTTATTTGATCTCACCTTATTGTTTGTTCATCTTAGCAGCATTGGAAGCTGGTACTTGTTCTGCTAGTACCTAAGCTCAAACAATCCAGGGCCTGGATGTAGGTCTTGGAGGTTTGCACCTTCTCCTTTTTCAATTTCCTCTTTATTTTTCTGAATTTTGTAATTTTTGCATGATTATTGGTGAATCTGTGTTTTTGTGGTTGAATATTGTTGATCTATTCTTGTTTGAGGTTTGTGAGTTGTTATTGACAGGATTTGTGGGTTAGAACTAGATAATCCTTTGAAAAATTGTGAAAACAGGTTTTTAAGGGGTGTTTGGGTCAACTGCATAATTTGGATTTGTGGATTGTTACGTGGTTGTTTATTGTTGCTATCTGTTGGTATTTGTTTTATTGGTGCTCTTGTTCATCTGATTGCAGGTTTTATGGTTTGAAATACCTAGATTCATAAAAAGGGCTATAAAATCTTTGTTACTTGGTGAAATTGGTTGAAATTTATAGGACACCTAGATCTAATCAAAGACTAGGGTTAACAAGTGATAAATCTAGGTTAATTAAACCAGGGAAAGAGATTTGAGTGCTTGAATTTGGATCTATGGTCAATTAGATCAGCAAACTGTCTACATATTGTCTTGTTCATATCAGTGACTGTTCTTGGTGATTTTTGCTTGATTCTTGTGTGCAACTTGTTGTTTATTGTGTTTATATTGACTCTCCATAAGCCAAAGCTTATTGAGGTGCCTTTTGTTCCATCAAACAGCAACAAGCAAGGCTTGAAATCAAGCCAAAACATCACTGCATAACAAGCAGTGGGAACTCCTTTCCCACTGAAGGTTCCCCTTCTAGTGTATTTTGGGGTTTAGCTTATTAATAAGCTATAATAGCTTATTTCAACCAGCAACAACTTGAATTTCGTAATAGGTGCTCATCATTTGACCCATTTGTTCATACTGGAGCATTTGGTGTGTTGACTTTAGGGTTTGACTAGAAAACCAACTTAATTGACTTTTTCATAAGTGCTTATTGGCTTATTCTGGCCTATTGGTTTTGCTTATTGGAATTTTGTTGATTGTTTTGGCTTATTGAGTTCATTTGTGACATTTTGCAAGTTAAATCAAGTCCTGCGGTGCCTTATTTCTCAAAAACGACTATTTTGTCTTTTAGTGAAATATTACTTTGCTTATTTCTGGCTTATTGAGTGTGCTTTTTCAAAATTTCTTTTTACAGATCTCTTAAGTATCCCAAAAGAAGGTTGTGTGTCAAATTAGAGCTTATGGCATTAGCTTATTCCTTAATGGGCTAAAAAGCCCAATAAGGATAAGCTGATTGCATAATAAGCTGTGATAAGCTCACTTTCAGCTTTTGAGCCTTTAGAGTATTGTGTTTAGAATCAAATTTTGAGTCAGATTGGGCTTTTTCAAGTTAATTGGGCCAGGTTTGACTTTTTGGGCTAAAAAGCCCATTTAAGTGGACTATTTTTGGTTTTGGCAAATTTGAGGGCCCAATAGGGGTATTCTAGTTATTTCACTTTCATTTTCTGATTATTTAGGGTAAAATAAACTAGTTTGCAAGTTTTTAGAATTTTTTTATAATTTTTGATTTTTAATATTATTTTAATATTATTTTATTATTATTTTTCAAATTTCACATTTTTCAACTTTTTACATTTTTCTTAGCTTAAATACATTAAAATAGGATTTTTGCAACTTTTAGAATAATTTTATCATCTTTAGATTAATTTCTATAATTATTTTAAGTTTTAATAGTATTTAAATCATTTTAAATAGTTTTAATTAGTTTAAAAGTTTCTAAAAATAGTTTTTAATCTTTTTAGTTCATTTTAGAGGTTTACCAATTGAAAAATCTTTATTTGGGCTTTTTGATAATTTATTTGATTTTTAGGGCTTTAATTAGCATTTAAAAATTGAATATTTAATTATTTAAAAGGTTTGAAAAAGTTTTGATCATTGGTAAACTCTTAGTTTATTTATTTTGATTTTTGGTGAATTTTTGGTAACTTTTAGAATTAATTTTTATTTTAGCTTGTTTTACGATTTGACGTTTTGTCGTCGTAGTATTAATTTCACGTCTTCGTCATCCTCTTTTCTCATCCCATTCTAAACCAATATTAATCTCAAATCATTTACATCTTAGTCACACACATATACCTCCTTGGGAAACGAACTTGAACTTCATTGGGTCATTAGTGCTTGATTTTCCTAAATGAACACTTAATACTTACCGCTTTTACGCTCCTTTTCCTAAAGGACGTTGTAGAAACTAGAAGGGGGGGTTGAATAGTTTCTTATATTTACTTGTTAAAATGTGGTTTCCAAAAATCCTTTTTTAAAAAAACTTAGGCTTGAGGAAATATGTGAAATATTCTTATGCACAATATGAACAATGATAGTGTAACTAAACTAATACTAACAAAAATATATCCACAAAGAATAAAGAATGATAGTGTAGCTAATCTAATACAAACACATGTATATGCATAAAGAATAAAGAATGTAAAGAGTTAAGGGTAAAGAAAGATCAAACCGAACACCAAGGATTTATAGTGGTTCGGAAACGAAGCTCACTCCTCGTTCCTACTCCACTCCTCGAGTACTCCTTACTCGAGAGTTCACTACACAACAAGCTCCTTATGGTGGAGAAAACCGTACACGTCACTTAACCAATTTCCGACTCTAAGCTAAAAGTCGAGCCCTAATCGTTGCTAGGACCAATCTACACAACTATACTTAGTATATACACAACTTCCAAATAGACACAACTACTTGGATCTTCACAACTATGACACAACTACAAGTGTATAAAATTAGATCTTCAATGGATCTTTGGTGGTGGACTCAACACTTCACTAGGATAGTGTTCTTCTCTTTGCACTTGGAGAGGAAGGGATGGAAGAACAAGATTCACTTCTTAAACAAGTAATAATCAAACAAATGATCAAAGATTTGAGTGATTAAAGAAGGGGTTTGAATCTGGAAATAAATGTGCAAAAGAGGTGAGGTGAAAAGCTGAAAATGGTCCACTATTTATAGGACAAAGGAGCCAATGGCTATATCTGCCCGTGGTACCTTATCTTAGCCCGCGGTACCTTATCGATAAGGTACCGCCTAGGCGCTAAGGTACCGCAGGACTAGACTCCGCTCCTTTTTTTCCTTTAGTGGTGGAGGTCTTATCTGGATATAAAAATATCCTGAAAGGATATTCTTAACCAAATAAGAATATGTCATTTTCAAATTTCAAATAATTAATTTAATAAAACATTTTCTTAAAAAGAAAGTTTAATAAAAACTTGTCACACTTAATAAAAAGTGAGTTTTAAGAAAAGATTAAATCACTTGATCACTTGATTAAGGTTAGTACTTGTTTATCCATACCTTAAGTGAAAATGGGTAAAATGAAAAATACTTGAACTCAAGAATTCGTTTTTCGTTGTTTTCGTAAATGCTTGTTTTTACATATTGTCGTAATCAAAACTAAGCGAGACCGAAAAATTCAAGTAACGTTTTTAGTCATTATTGCATTAACAATCTCCCCCTTTTTGATTCCGACAACACATAAACTCAATCACACAAAAACAAGATTTTCGAAGACGAGTTTATTCATTTCTCCCCCTTTGTCGAAGCAAAAAGGTTGCGTAAGCCGGTGTTGAAGAAACGGACTTTGCAAAGACTCCCCCTTGGTGCTTACTCCCCCTAGCTTGGGGCACCGAGGAATCGAGATATGGTGACAAGCTACATAGAAGGGTTAGTTGAACAAAAGAAACAACCAACAATATATAGCAATAGGTCACAAAAAAATTAAAAGAGAAGAAAATACAAAGACAAAGATCCAAGATAGGTTACTAAAAGAACATCATACAAAGAAGTATGGAAAAAGAAACAAGCCAAAAGCATAAATCTAATCCTAGTTATTCTAGAATTCTAAGATTTGCTTGAATTTGGTGTCTTGTGGATAAGCAACCAATGCTTATATGAAAGACAAGGTAATAGCGGAGGGTGGTGGTGGTGGCTTGTTGGAGATCTCATAATCAAAGTGAAGATGAGGCTTGATTAAGAGACTCTTGATGTAGCTCAACTCCTTATAGATGTGTGCCATAGCAAGATGTTGATATTCACAACAATGACAATATGTTCCATGGTGCATGACATTATCATGAGAAGGAGGAAGAACACTAAAGGGTGGTGGTGGAAGAAAAGATGTTCCACAATTAACATTCTTGGTAGGAGAAATTTGATTAAGAGTGTTCTTCGGTGGGTTTGGATTGAAAGAAATTGGAGAAAATAGAGGAGATTCAAGGCTTTAATTGGGAGAATAAGACATTTTGGATGTGAAGTAATGCAAAAACCTTATGGTTTAAATAGGGAAGGCTTAGTGTATTTTTGGGGTGGTCAAAGGGTTTGAAACAAAGATTCTCAAAAATGTTGGAGCAAATCTGGAGTTTCAGACAAAAACCCGAAAAAGGAAGGCCACTGTAGGCGGTTCCTTATCTAGGGTGGCGGTACCTTATCAATAAGGTACTGCTATTCACATATGGAACCGCCTGCAGAAGCAGGGTTTGGTGTTTGGAGGAAGATTTTTTAGCAAATCTTATTTTTCTAGTCTAACTTATCATAGGGATATGCTTAAAAGCAAAGATAGACAAAGAAAACATATGCAAACTTACTAAATAGATATTTGACCAAAATACATGGATTAAAAATCGATGTAGGAGGTGTGTAAGACAAGACCTTAAGTCATGACACAATGATCCTCCATGATTCTATCTTGTTCTTGCTATGTTTGAGAGAATCATACATATGAATTATGTAAGCTCTAGATTAATAGCGAGAATCTATGAAAAATCGTTTTTAGATTAAATTAACAATGTCAAACGAATTTCTCAACCATTTTCGAAAGAGACTTTGAGAATTTTGAAAAGGAGAGGAGAAGATTTTTCAAAAGGAGTTTAAAAGACTCAAGGACTCAAAGTGGTAAAAGAAAACACACAAGAAGAAAAGAATTTAAGGAAGATATTCCATTAATCCTAGACCTAGACGCAAGTAATTAAAAGGTTCCCTCTTAAGTGGCTTAGTGAAGATATCGGCTAAGTTGTCCTCGGAGGGCACCTTTTCAATAGTAATGTTCCCCTTTTGAACATTATCCCTAAGGAAATGGTGTCTAATTTCTATGTGTTTGGTTCGCGAATGTTGCACGGGATTCTTGCTTAGGTCTATAGCGCCTTTATTATCACACATGATGGGAACATCATCAAGAGAAATCCCGTAATCAACAAGCGCTTGCTTCATCCATAGAGCTTGTTGGCATGCTTTTCCGGCACTCACATACTCGGCTTCCGTGGTGGATATCGCAAGAGCGGTTTGTTTCTTAGAGAACCAAGAAGTTAAACAACAACCCATGAAGGTACAAACTCCACTAGTGCTTTTCTGGTCCACATAGTCTCCAGCATGATTTGAGTCCGCGTAGACAATGGTTTCTACGCCGGTCCCTTTAGGATACCATAATCCTAAATGATAGCGCCTTTAATGTATCGGAAGATACGCTTAACCGATTCAAGGTGAGAGGTTTTGGGGGCCTCTTGGAAGCGAGCACAAAGGCAAACACTAAACATGATATCCGGTCGACTTTCCGTTAGGTACAACAAACTACCAATCATACCTCTATATTTGGTGTTGTCTACCGACTCACAATCATCATCTACGGTGAGTTTAGTATCCGAGGCCATAGGGGTCTTCATTGGTCTACATTCTTCTAATCCAAATTTCTTCAGCATTTCTTTAGCGTACTTAGATTGACTAAAGAAAATACCATCGTCCATTTGTTTAATTTGGAGTCCTAAAAAGAAGTTAAGTTCTCCCATCACTCATTTCAAACTCATCATGCATGATTTTGGCAAAGTCATCACACAATTCTTGACAAGTTAAGCCAAATATAATGTCATCAACATATATTTGTACGGTTATGAGGTGAGGACCTTTCTTCTTTGTAAAGAGTGTATTGTCTACCATTCCCATGGTATACTCATGTTTAACAAGAAACGCTTTAAGTCTATCATACCAAGCTTTGGGTGCTTGTTTGAGTCCATAAAGTGCTTTCTTAAGCTTGTAAACATGGTCCGGTTTCTCAAAATCAATGAAGCCGGGAGGTTGAGCCACATATACCTCCTCATTGATCAAACCGTTAAGAAATGCACTATTTACATCCATTTTTTGAAGCTTAAAATCTAAGGCACAATCGTAGGCTAAAAGGATTCTAATTGATTCTAATCTAGCTACCGGTGCATATGTCTCGTCATAATCAATCCCTTCTTGTTGATTATAGCCTTGAGCTACAAGTCTAGCCTTGTTACGAGACACAACACCATTCTCTTCTAGCTTATTCCTAAATACCCATTTGGTTCCTATAATGGTAGAACTTCTAGGTGGAGGAACAAGTTCCCAAACATCATTGGCAACGAATTGATTCAATTCTTCTTGCATCGCAATGACCCAACTCTCATCCGTTAAAGCTTCTTTAACATTCTTTGGTTCAATCAAGGAGACAAAACAAAAGAAGTTGCTTTGGTTTTGGACTTGAGATCTTAGGGTCCTTTGATTTAAGTCACCAATGACATTATTGAGAGTATGATCCCTAGACTCCTTAATGTTTACTTCCTTTTTAACACTAAGGTCTTCAACTCCTATTTTTCTAACCTCTTTGGCTTTAACTACTTCTAATTCATCCAAGTCATCATCAACCAATGGTGGTGTCTTGGGTGAAGGAGGGGTTTCATCAAAGGTTACGTTGAGTGATTCTTCAATAACCCCCGTGGTTCTATTTAGGACTATGTAGGCTTTACTAGTTTGGGAATAACCTAAAAGAATACCTTCGTAAGACTTTGGGTCAAACTTGGTAAGGTAGTCTTTGGTGTTGAGGATAAAGAACTTGCTTCCAAACACCCTAAAGTATTCTAATGAGGGTTTCTTACCTTTAAGAATCTCATAGGGTGTCTTTCCTAGGAAAGGTCGAATAAGAATTCGGTTGAGAATATAAGTCGATGTGTCCACGGCATTGCACCAAAACTTTTGAGGCAAAGATTGCTCGTTTAACATCGTCCTACTCATCTCTTGGAGAGTCCTATTCTTCCTTTCAACTACCCCATTTGATTGTGGTGTGCGAGGAGCCGAGAAGTTATGGGTAATACCATGAGCTTCACAAAAGGCACCAAATTGCACTTCATTATCAAATTCCCTACCATGATCCGTCCTAATAGAAACAATTGAACATCCTAGTTGATTTTGAATTCTTCGACTAAAGATTTCGAAGTGATCGAAAGCTTCATTCTTAGATGCCAAAAATCTAGTCCAAGTGAATCTAGAATAGTCATCAACTATAACTAGGGTATAAAGGTTACCTCCATAACTCCGTATGGCGGAAGGTCCAAAGAGATCCATATGTAGGAGCTCTAAGCACCGAGAGGTCAAAACCAAATACTTGGCTTTGTGACTTGAGTGAACTTGCTTTCCAACTTTGCAAGCATCACAAAAGTGACTATCAAACTTAATCTTGGGGAGGTGTCTTACCAACTCCTTAGAGACTAAAGATTGAATTAAACGCATATTAGCGTGACCTAATCTCCTATGCCAAAGAGTAGAACTATCATCTATAGTCGCAAGACATATGTTGTCTTTTGACTTCTTATTAACCTTTATGACATAAAGCCCATGCTTTCTAACACCTTTCCCAATGACTTTTCCATCTTTTACGATTTCACTGTCATGTTCCGAAAAGATGACCTTACACTTATTATCACAAATTTGACCTATACTTAAAAGGTTAAAACCTAAGTTATCTACGTGCTCAACATTTTCAATAGTCATGGAGTCAAGAGAAACCGTACCTTTACCAATGATATTACCACGTAGACTACTAGCGAATGTGACGTTACCTCCATCATATGCTTTGTAAAGCGAGAACAAACTTCGATTACCCGTCATGTGTTTAGAACATCCACTATCCTTAATCCACTCATCGGGCTCCAAATCAATTCCCAAGCATATCTAGGTAACAACACACAAGATCAAACATTTGGTCCCCAATATCTCATGGGTCCAAAATTGTTAGTTCCAAACATCCCTTGCATTTGGTTGGGATGCATGAATGAAGAGGGGATTCCCCATGGAGAACAAAATGGAGGAGGGTAGTAATTCATGTAACCATTTTGTTGTTCATTGTTTCTCCTAGGTGTGTTTGATCTTGGTTTAGAGTTATTATTATTCCTTCTAGGTGTTGGAGTTTTACTTCTAGGTCGTGAGTTGTTTTGATTATCTCTTCTAGGCGTTGTCGTTCTACTTCTAGGCTCAGACTCATTCCGTACTCTAGGTGGAGTAGAGGATAGTCTAGATAAACTTCTATTTCCCATGAGAGGTTTACTTAATGGCTTGTAGAACTTACCAATAGCATTGTCGTCAAGTATGGGTAATTGTACCTTATTAACACTAAGATGCTTTAGTTTTTCATCTAACTTAGACTTTTCAGAAAGTTCAGGATTTTCACAGAATTCATCTTCTGGCCGCGGTACCTTATCTATGGCGGCGGTTCCATAGTGATAAGGAACCGCGCCATACAATTTGGAACCGCGTCCAGTGGGCGTTTTTTTTGAAAACCTGACTTGTTTTGGTTCACTAGTTGAGGCTTCATTTGAGTTAAAACCTAGACCAAGTCTTTCCTTAGAATGAACTTGTTTGTTTAACATATCATCAAGAGCACTAGTACCTTTCATGAACTTTTCCAATTTAATGGAGGTGCTCTTGAGATCTTCATTCTCTAATCTAAGTTTCTCACAACTTAAGAAACCTAAATCAACCTCTTTGTTTTTCTCAAGTTTAGCCAATTTCTCTCTAAGTTCATTGATCTCATTTTCAAGCTTAGTTTTGGTTGATTTTAAGGTTTTATTCTTTTCTATGAATTTAAGACTAAGTTTGTGTAAGCTATCATATTTGCCTTCAAATTCAATATCATCTAAAGTGGAACTATCATTGCTATAATATTCGGTTTCGGAATGTACCTCTTTAGAAGTGTGAGCCATAAGACATTTCTCCTCTTTGGGGTTGTCATCATCATCTTCACCGCTATCGCTCCAAGCGCCACTAACGAATGCCGTGTGGTTCTTATCACGAGCGGGCTTTGGAAAATCACCAATTAAGTGATTTGGATCACCACATCTAAAGCAATTCCTATCACCTTTTTCGTTCTTGACAAACCGATTCTTTGACAATGGTTTCTTGTCATAGTTGGGTTGCCTAACGTGTTGGCCTCGTCTCTTGAAGAACTTCTTGAAATCTCTCACCGCCAATGCATACTCCTCGTCATTGCTTTCCGAGGAACTATCATGGTCACTTTGTGCCTTCTTGGCTTTAAGTGCAAGAGATTTCCTTTCACTCTTGGTTTTCACTAATTCCGAGTCCTTCAAAATTATCATCTCATGAACCTTCAAGTTTCCTATGAGTTCATCGAGTGATAAAGTTGAGAGATCTTTCGACTCTTCAATCGCCGTGACTTTTGATCTCCACTTTGGATGCAAGGCCCTTAGAAACTTCCTAACATTGTTCTTGCTAGAAAAACCTTCATCAAGTGCTTTTAGACTAGTAATAATGGTGTTAAACCTAGCAAATGCACTATCAATAGTTTCATCTTCTAAGATGACAAATTGTTCATATTGTTTGACAAGAAGATCTATTTTGCTTTCTTTGACTTGGCTATTACCTTGGTGGGTTACTAAAAGAGTGTTCCAAATATCTTTAGCGGTTTCACACATAAAAATTATTTCATACTCTTTCTTAGGCAAAACATTATAAATCACCATTTTAGCCTCATTATTTTTTGAAAGATTCTTTTTAGTATTGTCATTAGCTTTATCAAAAGTGACCAATTCTTTTGTTTTAGAAACTTCATTAAATTGAAAGGGTAAAAAATCACCATTGGTAATAACATGCCAAAGATCTAAATCTTTTGATTTCACATAAGTTTCAAATCTATTTTTCCAATAAATAAAACTATCGGTTTCAAAAAGTGGTGGTCTTTGCATAGATTGCCCTTCTAGGTACTTGTTGGAATCCATAGATCGATTCAAGTTTTAAAATACAATATACTTTAAAAATTCTTGAGCAACCCGCTCTGATACCAATTATAGAAGCTAGAAGGGAGGGGGTTGAATAGTTTCTTATATTTACTTGTTAAAATGTGGTTTCCAAAAATCCTTTTTCAAAAAAAAATTAGGCTTGAGGAAATATGTGAAATCTTCTTATGCACAATATGAACAATGATAGTGTAACTAAACTAATACTAACAAAAATATATCCACAAAGAATAAAGAATGATATTGTAGCTAATCTAATACTAACACATGTATATGTATAAAGAATAAAGAATGTAAAGAGTTAAGGGTAAAGAAAGATCAAACCGAACACCAAGGATTTATAGTGGTTCGGCAACGAAGCTCACTCCTCGTTCCTACTCCACTCCTCGAGTACTCCTTACTCGAGAGTTCACTACACAAAAAGCTCCTTATGGTGGAGAAAACCGTACACGTCACTTAACCAATTTCTGACTCTAAGCTAAAAGTCGAGCCCTAATCGTAGCTAGGATCAATCTACACAACTATACTTAGTACATACACAACTTCCAAATAGACACAACTACTTGGATCTTCACAACTATGACACAACTACAAGTGTATAAAATTAGATCTTCAATGGATCTTTGGTGGTGGACTCAACACTTCACTAGGATAGTGTTCTTCTCTTTGCACTTGGAGAGGAAGGGATGGAAGAACAAGATTCACTTCTTAAACAAGTAATAATCAAACAAATGATCAATGATTTGAGTGATTAAAGAAGGGGTTTGAATCTGGAAATAAATGTGCAAAAGAGGTGAGGTGAAAAGCTGAGAATGGTCCACTATTTATAGGACAAAGGAGCCAACGGCTATATCTGCCCGCGGTACCTTATCTTAGCCCGCGGTACCTTATCGATAAGGTACCGCCTAGGTGCTAAGGTACCACCGGACTAGACTCCGCTCCTTTTTGTCCTTTAGTGGAGGAGGTCTTATCTGGATATAAAAAATATCCTGAAAGGATATTCTTAACCAAATAAGAATATGCCATTTTCAAATTTCAAATAATTAATTTAATAAAACATTTTCTTAAAAAGAAAGTTTAATAAAAACTTGTCACACTTAATAAAAAGTGAGTTTTAAGAAAAGATTAAATCACTTGACCACTTGATTAAGGTTAGTACTTGTTTATCCATACCTTAAGTGAAAATGGGTAAAATGAAAAATACTTGAACTCAAGAATTCGTTTTTCGTTGTTTTCGTAAATGCTTGTTTTTACATATTGTCGTAATCAAAACTAAGCGAGACCGAAAAATGCAAGTAACGTTTTTAGTCATTATTTCATTAACAGACGTAATTTACCACAATCATTTTGGCGCCGCTGTCGGGGAGGTGTGTCGTGATTAATTTGTCTTGTTATTTTTAATATTAACCATAAATAGTATTTGTATTAGTAGAAATCTACTAATACGTATTATCGGTTTTCTTCGTTTTTCTTGTGAAATTATTATTACTATATTGTATTAAGTATCACAATCAATACAAAGTCAAAATGTGAAAACACAACCTTAATTGGGATTTGATCTCCTAATTATTGTATTCGAATCTCAAACAAAAAGAAAAAGGCAAAAATAGATAAATACTTTTGTGAAGCTCGATTTTGAAAAATACAAACTATAAGGTGGGTATAAGGCGGGTATTATAAAATATACCCTAAGGAAAAAGGCTCTTAAGTGCTTCACGCCGCCTCGTTTCCCCGCTTGCTTGTGAGTATTTTGAGATTGAAGGCTAATCGAGGGTTTTGCCGCCCAAAGTATTATTACGTATAATATATTTGCTTGGTTTCTTTGTGATTAAACCCTCTTGAACAATTTGGTTTTCACCAAAGTTCTAAAGTCATTCGAAGGCGTTCACTCCACGTGATCGTTTTCATTCCTTTTGGCTTCTTTAATCAAGAGTTTGATTCGAGGAGAGATTTGGTAGATTATTGTCTACGAAGATACACCAAAATCCAAAAAAATTAAAAACAATCAAAAACAAAAAAAAATTGAAAATTCACAAAACACCCAAAAAGAATCTTCTTTGCTCACCTCCCATTCTTCGTGAAGTTTATGATCACTCGTAATCAAGCAAAACGAGCTCGTAAACGACATCAAAAGCAAGCCAATCAAGAGATGTTGATTGAAGAGCAACCTCCAATTGTTGAACCTATTGTAGAACAAGAAGTCGTCATGGCTAATCGTACTATGATGAAGTTGCTACAAGCACCCACCGAGGGTTTTGGAGAGGCCATTGTGATTCCCGCCATCCTTGCGGAGAATTTCGAGATTAAGACGGGTTTAATGTCGATGTTACAAGCTAATAAGTTTAGAGGTCATGAGAAAGACAACCCGCATTATCACATTAGTAATTTTAATCGTCTCACCGCCACTAGCAAGTTTAAGGATGTTCCACATGACGCCATTAAGATGATGTTGTTTCCATACTCGTTAGATGGACCCGCAAAAATTTGGCTTGAGAAAGAACCACCAAATTCGATTTTGACATGGGGTGATCTCGTTTCTAAGTTTGTGAACAAATTTTTTCCACCATCTAAAACAACACATTTGAAAAATGAGATTTCACGTTTTGTGCAAAGAAATAATGAAAGTTTTTCAATGGCATGGGAAGGCTTTAAAGAAATGTTACATGAATGTCCACACCATGATTTTTCGGAATTGCATCAAATTGATACTTTCTATAATGGACTTAATGATCATGAACAAGATTACTTGAATGCCGCCGCGGGTGGTAATTTTTTGTGCAAAACGACCGATGAAGCTTTAAAGATTATCGACAATAGATCTAAGGTTTATAGCCCTTGTAACACACCGAGTGTTGCCAATTTGGGTTCGTCATCGTCGTCTCGTAGCATTAATGCCTTACATGATGAAGCTAATGAGGTAAATCGGTTTTTTGATAGATTTTCTAATCTTATGTCTCATTGGAAAGCTCAAGAAGCTTCAAATTACGCTTCGGTTAAAGCGGTTGCTAAGAGTTGTTCGTCTTGTGGTGGAGCTCATGATCTTTCCGAGTGCATTACCGCGGATGGTAACACTTCAAGTGCTTATGTAGCAACGGGAACTTACAACCAAAACGGCCAAGGTTCCCGCCCAAATCAAGCTCCACCAAATCAAAATGCTAATAACTATCGAAACAACAACCAAGGTGGTAATTATCAAGGCAATTCACGTAACTACAACAAGGGGAATTATCAAAGTGGGAATGGACAAGTGACTAATCAAAACCAAAACCGTGATTTTCAAAACACTAAACAAGGTTTTCAAAATGCTCACACTAAAAATCTTCAAGGAGAATTTTTGGATTATGCTAAAGCAAATGATGCTAAGTTTGATAACATGCAATGTGAGATTATTAGCTTAAGATCCGAGTTGAAAAACGAGCTTAAAAACGAACTTGCTAATGAACTTAAAACTCATGCTAATAAAATGGAAGGAAATGTCCAACGTCTTCAACAAAATCAACAAAAGATGGAATTAGGACAACATGAGATTAGGCAAGAGTTGTTAAAAGCGGATGCTAGGCAATCTAAATTTGAGGACCGAATGGCTAAAATGTTTGAAGCAATCATGTGTAAAACCTCTTCCTCGGGTGGTCTTCCTAGTGATACCATTGCAAACCCAAAGGGAGAAATGAAGGTTATTACTACACTAAGTGGTAAAACTTTCAAGGATCCAATCTCTCGTCCAAGTACTTCTACGGAGAAGGAAATCGAGAAAGAACCCGAGGTGATGGTCGAAAAGGAGCACATTACAATCCACGAAGTACCGCTCAAACCACACCTACGGTTGAACAAATACCAATCATGGAACCCGAGATTCCAAGGCCGTTGCCTAATGTCCAACCTACACCACCCTTACCTTACCCTTCGAGACGAAACAAAGAGAAATTGCAAGAACGTAACAAACAACAAATCGAGCTTTTTATAAAAATGTTTCAACAAGTGCATTTTGATGTGAGTTTAGCCGACGCGTTGTTGTATATGCCTCGTTTCGCTTCCACTTTAAAAATATGATGAGCGATAAGGAAAAGCTTTCAAAGCTTGCTAACTGTTCTTCGATTTATCTTAACCGCATACCGGAAAAAGTTGGTGACCCCGGAAAGTTTCTCATTCCTTGTGACATACAAGATATGAAAGAATGCCTCGCCTTGGCCGATCTTGGTGCGAGCATTAATTTGATGTCATTTTCAATTTGGAAATCGCTTTCGCTTTCGGCTCTTATTCCTTCGAACATGTCTATCGAGATGGCCGATCATTCTACGATTTTAGCATGTGAAGTAGCCGAAGATGTTTTCGTGAAAGTGGGGAAGTTCTACTATCCCGTTGATTTTATAGTAGTTGACATCCCCGCGGATCCTCAAGTTCCTCTAATTTTAGGTCGTTCATTTTTAGACACCTCGAGATCGCTTATCGACGTTCATGCAAGAACTATCACTTTGAGATTCAATGAAGAGGAACTTGTTATAAACGCTACTCAAAACTCGAAACCTTCTCATGTTTATGCAATCGCTACCATCAATCACATTGACATCGTTGATGTGGTTTGCGATGAGTTTTCACAAGAAGTGTTAGGTTTTTCTGATAGCTCGGAAAGTGGCAATCCTACTATTTTAGATCTGATTCTCGCTAATTCCACACCAAATCTCACTCCATTTCAAGGAGGCGATCTCACTTCAAATGAAATCGACAATGAAGATTAGGTGTTGATTAGTGATGATACTTCTATTCCACCATTTCTTCCGCCGATGGAAGTTATGAGTGTTGAACCAAAATCTTCAATCGAGGAACCACCTGTCCTTGAATTGAAAGATCTTCCTTCTCACCTTGAATACGCATTCTTGGAAGGTGATGACAAGTTGCCGATTATTATTTCAAGAGGTCTTGCTAATAATGAAAAAACCGAGCTCTTGAAAGTTCTTAAAGCTCATAAAGGGGCAATTGCGTGGAAAATTTCCGACATTAAGAGTATTGACCCAAAATTTTGTACTCACAAGATTTTAATGGAGGAGGACTACAAACCCGCAATTCAAAGTCAAAGAAGGGTGAATCACAAATTTCACGATGTCATTAAAAAGGAAGTCTTAAAACTCCTTGACGCGGGAATGATTTATCCTATCTCCGATAGCCCATGGGTGAGCCCAATCCATTGTGTCCCTAAAAGGGAGGAATGACCGTTGTACCCAATGAAAACAACGAGTTAATTCCCACTCGTGTTGTGACCGGTTGGAGGGTGTGTATTGACTACCGAAAGTTAAATGACGCCACTCGTAAAGACCACTTTCCTTTGCCCTTCATGGATCAAATGTTGGAGCGACTCGCGGGAAATGAATTCTATTGCTTTTTAGATGGTTTTTCCAGTTACTTTCAAATCCCTATCGACCCTCGTGATCAAGATAAGACTATGTTTATGTGTCCTTATGGAACGTTCGCTTATCGTAGGATGCCTTTCAGACTTTGTAATGCACCGGGTACGTTTCAACGGTGTATGATGGCGATTTTTCACGATATGATCGAGAAGTCGATGGAAATATTTATGGATGACTTTTCGGTATTTGGCAATTCGTTCACGTCGTGTTTATCTAATCTCGAGCAAATGTTAAAACGTTGTGAAGAAACCAATCTTGTGCTTAATTGGGAAAAATGTCATTTTATGTGTAAACAAGGAATCGTCTTAGGACATAAGGTGTCGAAAGCGGGGATTGAGGTCGATAAAGCTAAGGCAGACGTCATCGCCAAGTTACCTCATCCCAAAACCGTCAAGGGAGTTAGGAGTTTCCTAGGCCACGCGGGCTTTTATCGTCGTTTCATCAAGGACTTTTCGAAAATCTCTCGACCTATGACACACCTTCTCGAGAAGGATGCTCCTTTTAACTTCAATGAGGATTGTGTTAGAGCTTTCGAAACTCTCAAAAGGAAACTTACCGAAGCTCCCATTCTTGTTGCTGCTAATTGGGAATTACCCTTTGAAATCATGTGTGATGCAAGTGATTATGCTATAGGGGCCGTCTTAGGGCAACGTTATGACAAGCATTTCCGTCCTATCCACTATGCTAGTAAGACGATGACCGAGGCTCAATTAAAGTACACCACAACGGAAAAGGAATTCCTTGTCGTGGTCTATGCTTTTGAGAAATTCCGACCTTATCTCGTCTTAACTAAAAGCATCGTGTATACCGACCATTCGGATATCAAGTATCTCTTAGCTAAGCAAGATGCTAAGCCGAGATTGCTTCGTTGGATGCTCCTCCTCCAAGAATTTGATGTCACCGTGCTTGACAAAAAAGGAGCCGAGAATCTAGTGGTCGATCATCTCTCTCGTCTAGAAGATCCTCACAAAGATGTTTTCGAGAAAAAGGAAATCACCGAAACATTTCCTCTCGAGACTCTCGGTGTAGTGAATTCTAAAGACACCACCCCATGGTTTGCCGACATTGCAAACTACCATGCGGGCAATTTCACAATCAAGGGTATGACGACACAACAAAAGCGAAAATTCTTTCGTGACGTCAAGTTCTATTTTTGGGACGACCCTTATCTCTTTCGGGTTTGTGCGGATCAACTCGTTCGACGTTGTGTTTTTGGTGCCGAAGCTTCTAATATCCTTAGAGCTTGTCACGAGGGACCCACGGGTGGTCACCACGGTGCTAATCTCACGGCTAAGAAAGTGTTCGATGCCGGCTTCTTTTGGCCTTCTATCTATCGTGACGCACACGCACTTGTGAAGTCGTGTGATTCGTGCCAACGTCAAGGAAAATCGTCTCAACGTGATGAAATGCCGCAAAACATAATTCAAGTGTGTGAGATTTTAGACATATGGGGAATAGACTTTATGGGGCCGTTCCCATCGTCTCATGGTAACAAGTATATCCTCGTCGCGGTGGACTACCTTTCTAAGTGGGTGGAAGCTAAGGCTTTGCCTACTAATGATGCTCGTGTGGTAGTGAAGTTTTTGAAGCAACTATTCTCTCGTTTCGGAACCCCTCGTGCTATTATAAGCGATCGTGGAACCCATTTTTGTAATGACCAATTCGAGAAGGTCTTAAAGAAATATGGAGTTACTCATCGTCTTTCTACGGCTTATCACCCGCAAACGAGTGGGCAAGTCGAGGTTTCGAACCGAGCTTTGAAGAGAATTTTGGAGAGGTCAATTGGAGAAAACCGTGCTTCATGGTCCGACAAACTCGATGACGCTTTATGGGCCTTTAGGACCGCTTATAAGATACCTATCGGTTGCACTCCTTATAAGTTAGTCTATGGGAAGAATTGTCATTTGCCCATTGAATTGGAGCACAAGGCATATTGGGCCCTTAAGCATGCAAACTTTGACTTGAAGACCGCGGGAGATCACCGGAAAATACAATTGAATGAATTGGATGAATTAAGAGACAATGCTTATGAAAATTCATTGATTTTCAAAGAAAAGACTAAAAAGTTTCATGCTGCAAAGATTAAAAACCGGGTTTTTAACGTTGGTGATCAAGTGTTACTTTTTAACTCTCGACTTAAGATATTTTCCGGGAAATTGAAATCTCGTTGGTCGGGTCCGTTCACCGTTACACAAGTGTTTCCTTATGGGACCATTGAGCTAGCTCAAGATGATGGTCCTAACTTCAAGGTGAATGGACATAGGCTTAAGCACTACTTTGGTGGGGAAATTCCTTCAATGGTTGCCCTCGACCAAGTCACCTTCCCCAATGATAATTAGCATTGAGGGGATCGAGTCGAGCTCATGACTCGGTAATCAAAAACGAGGTGCCTCGTGGGGGAGATCCCATGCTTATCCTTTTATGCTTACTATTCACTAATAAGGGGACTTGTACCCTTCAAACTCGTTGTCTGGTGGTTGTTTGTCATTGTGTTATCTAGATCATCATCATCATCTACGATTGAAGACTCTCGTGTTCGTTTAAGTGAGCCTCCATCGTTTGCTTGAAGAAGTTTTTCACGAATCCATTGACATATCCTTTATTGTTCTAACAATTATCTTTTAGCATACTTAATAAACGGCTTTAGATATATTGTTGATCACCCTTTCCATGCTAGATCCTAAGCATTCGATTCTTCGTCTCAAGTATGGGGGTGCTCCACCTTTAGACTCGAAACATTGAGGACAATGTTTACTTTTAGTATTGGGGGGGTGAATAGGTACTTGCTTTGCTACGCCCTCACGCTTTCCAACTTTCAATATTTTGTTTTTGTTCTAATAAGGCTAAAAATGGCCAAATTTTAAAAAAAATTCTTAGTTTTCGTAAGTGTTTTTAAGACACGAATGTATATTTTCCTATGGGTAGAATAAGAGCTAATTTTTGACTTGATGGGCATTTGGAGCCATTTACATTCCTTAACCCGCTCAATTCAAGTTTTGCTAGATATTTATATAGGGAGCTTTAAAACACGAAAGTCTTAGCTCATTCGGGTTAAGAACAAGAACTTTTCGCAAGTTCCTATAATTGATCCTAGAAAGTCACTTATCAAGGGAACTATAAAATGCATTCTCTAAAACTTGAAAAAGTCCAAGAAAGGGCAAGATCCTATATGTGGCTTGAAAACCCAAAAGTTTGATTTGATATAGTCTTAATGAAAGCTAATCCAAATTTGGCTTAATTTTGACTTGCATGGCTAAGTATTCACGAGTCTCTTTATTTAGAGGTCTTTATATAGTGAATAACGAGAGATGATAGAGTTAGACAAGTGATCATGCTAAACGTAGAACATGAAAATGTTCTTTCAAAAACTCATATGTTTTTAATTGTCGCTTTTTCTTTCCCAAAAGATCAATGCATTAGGAATAAATAATAATTGCAATAAGTAAGATCGTACGATTTGAAAGGTTACTTAGCCTCTAGCGCAAGATCGTTTAAAAGTTGCTCGGGGTTGAATAGAGTTCATAGCCAAGGCATAACTTATTGAAGCGGGACGCGAAGATTGGCGATCATCCAAAAAGGCCCTAACAAGGCATGAGGAGCTCTATTTTTGCTAAAGATCCAAGATGATGTGAAGTATCATTATTCCTAAATCAATATGAAGGATCGAGACACACGACGAAAAGCAATTACTCCTCTAAAGATCATGGAGAAAGTCTATCCAAAAAGACCCTTACAAGGTATGAGGATAAATATATCCAAGTCCGAAAAAGAGGCGGATCGTTGAATATCAAAGTCCAAAATAAAGATTGAAGAAAAATGATGAAGTCGTGGTCCAAATATGAAGAATCTCTCAAAAACGTCAAGTGAAGAAATTTCGAATATATGAAGAGAAGACCATAATTTCAAGAACGTCTTCCCAAGATTTGAAGTATGAAGTACATGCCAAATATCGGTCCGAGAAAGGTCTCAAAACGTGAAACGAGTTATGCCAAGATATGAACTTAAGGAGATACACGAGAAGCCGTTTTAAAAGATTTTGTCCTTCGGCTAACTATCGATTAAATTGTGCTACTTTGCTTTCGGACTACTAACTACTCAAATAAGTCAATATGAATCACTTGTGATCCATGACAAATAGTTAAAAAATGCTAGTAACCTATTTTCCTTTTATAATAACTAGGATTGCGGGGAGAAAAAGTATTACACAATTTGGACGTATGAGTAGTGTTAGCATTGTGACTTGTACCAACAATGATCTCGTTTTTGCACTTAGCATGCAATGTATGACAATCAAGGATGACGAAGTATACTCTAAGGGACATTTACTTGTTTCTATTCTTTGACCCTAAAAGTCACTTTCGTGATGAAAATCATACATTATGTCTTTACACATCTTCGTAGTATGTTGCAAGTCTTTTACTATTCAATAAAGATTAATAAAATTGAACTTTGGTAATGCTTAGATACTTTATTCTAGCATTGCGTGAGGGCACGGCAATGTCTTAGTATGGGGGAGTGATGATATGGCATTTATACATGATCTCATCGTTCTTTTCGGGCTTTAAATGCATAAAAATGTCATAAAATACCATATATATGCTTGTGTTTGTTTACTTGTGTATTTTAGGTATGGATATCGTGAAAAAGACAAAAGATCGCAAGAAACAAGGAAAAACGGACACGAGAAACGAAGCCGTACAAAGAACCGGGCCCTAGTTCATGATTTATCCAACAAATACCCTTGAAGACATGCAAGATTGATCCTCAATGAATGAAGAAATGACACTTAAAACCCTTGTATATCGATAATTACAAGTTTGGTCCCTTAAGTTTGTCAAAATTACACAAAAGGTCCTTCAACTTTGAAGAATTGGCAAGATTAGTCCCTCATCAAATCTAATTTGTCAATTATGGTCCCTTATGAAGTTAAAATTGCATTAAAGACCTTTGAAGATCAACAATGTCCAAGATCAGTCCTTGAATTATCCAAAAATGGCAAAAACAACCCTTGTAACCTTTTTTCCAAAGTTTGGTGCCAAAAGTGTAAAGTTATGAAAGTTATTATCAAAGGGAATCAAGTAGTTGGGCTAAAAAACGTTTTATACCACATCTGCCAAAAACAAAGGACCCAAGTTGCCATTTCCAAACTTTGAATCTCATAACTCGCGCCAAACAACAAGTTTCCCCTAATTTCGGATCAAAATCACCACTGTTCACCTTTTTCACCACCCAGATTTTACATCACTTAAACAAAGGGTAAAAAGAAATTACCCACTCCCACGCTTGATTCACATATGCAGCAACTCATCCCACATCAAAACCCTCACTCCCACTTACCATGGACCCCACCCCCAATTCCCTTTCAACCAATCATGTGACAACTTCACCTCTAAGTCATCCAATGTGGCCAAATCAACAGCTGAGAGTCCTTGCTTCATCTCATAGATAAAATGAACACTCAGGATCATTTTGGACAGCTCACACCAAGAATTCGTCTAGAAGACTCAAGGATAGAATAGGAATTTCACTTCTAGGGTTTATGAATAGTGCTAGCTTGGCATTTGCCTATAAAAAGACTCCTCAACCTGTGAGAGAGCTTTTGTTCCAGATTTTAGCTTTAAATTTTTGTAATTCCTTTTTATGAAATAAAGTTTGAATTTTTGAAAATTTTAAATTCTCATTTGTTATTTATAAAAGTTTGGTATCTGATAAGCTAAAATCTGAGTTCCATAATCTTGTTTGAAGGTTTTTGAGGCAAGGTTTTAAGTGATAAAGCTTGTGCTTCAAAAATCAGAAAGGTTTTGTTTATTTGATCTCACCTTATTGTTTGTTCATCTTAGCATCATTGGAAGCTGGTACTTGTTCTGCTAGTACCTAAGCTCAAACAATCCAGGGCCTGGATGTAGGTCTTGGAGGTTTGCACCTTCTCCTTTTTCAATTTCCTCTTTATTTTTCTGAATTTTGTGATTATTGCATGATTATTGGTGAATCTATGTTTTTGTGGTTGAATATTGTTGATCTGTTCTTGTTTGAGGTTTGTGAGTTGTTATTGACAGGATTTGTGGGTTAGAACTGGATAATCCTTTGAAAAATTGTGTAAACAGGTTTTTAAGGGGTGTTTGGGTCAACTGCATAATTTGGATTTGTGGATTGTTAAGTGGTTGTTTATTGTTGCTATCTGTTGGTATCTGTTTTATTGGTGCTCTTGTTCATCTGATTGCAGGTTTTATGGTTTGAAATACCTAGATTCATAAAAAGGGCTATAAAATCTTTGTTACTTGGTGAAATTGGTTGAAATTTAGAGGACACCTAGATCTAATCATAGACTAGGGTTAACAAGTGTTAAATCTAGGTTAATTACACCAGGGAAAGAGATTTGAGTGCTTGAATTTGGATCTATGGTCAATTAGATCAGCAAACTGTCTGCATATTGTCTTGTTCATATCAGTGACTGTTCTTGGTGATTTTTGCTTGATTCTTGTGTGCAACTTGTTGTTTATTGTGTTTATATTGACTCTCCATAAGCCAAAGCTTATTGAGGTACCTTTTGTTCCATCAAACAGCAACAAGCAAGGCTTGAAATCAAGCTAAAACATCACTGCATAACAAGCAGTGGGAACTCCTTTCCCACTGAAGGTTCCCCCTACTAGTGTATTTTGGGGTTCAGCTTATTAAAAAGCTATAATAGCTTATTTCAACCAGCAACAACTTGAATTTTGTAATAGGTGCTCATCATTTGACCCATTTGTTCATACTAGAGCATTTGGTGTGTTGACTTTAGGGTTTGACTAGAAAACCAACTTAATTGACTTTTTCATAAGTGCTTATTGGCTTATTCTGGCCTATTGGTTTTGCTTATTGGAATTTTGTTGATTGTTTTGGCTTATTGAGTTCATTTGTGACATTTTGCAAGTTAAATAAAGTCCTGAGGTGCCTTATTTCTCAAAAACGACTATTTTGTCTTTTAGTGAAATATTACTTTGCTTATTTCTGGCTTATTGAGTGTGTTTTTTCAAAATTTCTTTTTACAGATCTCTTAAGCATCCCAAAAGAAGGTTGTGTGTCAAATTAGAGCTTATGGCATTAGCTTATTCCTTAATGGGCTAAAAAGCCCAATAAGGATAAGTTGATTGCATAATAAGCTGTGATAAGCTCACTTTCAGCTTTTGGGCCTTTAGAGTTTTGTGTTTAGAATCAAATTTTGAGTCGGATTGGGCTTTTCCAAGTTAATTGGGCCACGTTTGACTTTTTGGGCTAAAAAGCCCATTTAAGTGGACTGTTTTTGGTTTTGGCCCATTTGAGGGCCCAATAGGGGTATTCTGGTCATTTCACTTTCATTTTCTGATTATTTAGGGTAAAATAAACTAGTTTGCAAGTTTTTAGAATTTTTTTTATAATTTTTGATTTTTAATATTATTTTGATATTATTTTATTATTATTTTTCAAATTTCACATTTTTCAACTTTTTACATTTTTCATAGCTTAAATACATTAATATAGGATTTTTGCAACTTTTAGAATAATTTTATCATCTTTAGATTAATTTCTATAATTATTTTAAGTTTTAATAGTTTTTAAATCATTTTAAAAAGTTTTAATTAGTTTAAAATTTTCTAAAAATAGTTTTTAATCTTTTTAGTTCATTTTAGAGGTTTACCAATTGAAAAATCTTTATTTGGGCTTTTTGATAATTTATTTGATTTTTAGGGCTTTAATTAGCATTTAAAAATTGAATATTTAATTATTTAAAAGGTTTGAAAAAGTTTTGATCATTGGTAAACTCTTAGTTTATTTATTTTGATTTTTGGTGAATTTTTGGTAATTTTTAGAATTAATTTTTATTTTAGCTTGTTTTACAATTTGACGTTTTGTCGTCGTAGTATTAATTTCACGTCTTCGTCGTCCTCTTTTCTCATCCCCTTTTAAACCAATATTGATCTCAAATCATTTACATCTTAGTCACACACATATACCTCCTTGGGAAACGAACTTGAACTTCATTGGGTCATTAGTGCTTGATTTTCCTAAATCAACACTTAATACTTACCGCTTTTACGCTCCTTTTCCTAAAGGACGTAATTTACCACAATCAGTATCCTTAACGTGTTTAAGTCAAGTTTTGCTAGGCTTTTATATAGGGAGCTATAAAATGCGAAAGTCTTAACTCTCACGGGTTAAGAACAAGAACTTTTCGCAAGTTCCTATAATTGATCCTAGAGAGTCGTTTATCAAGGGAACTTCAAAACGCGATTTCTAAACTTGAAAAAGTCTAAGAGTTTTCAAGATCCTATATGCGACTCAAAAACCCAAAACTTTGATTTAATAGGCTAAGCATCCACGAGTCTCATTCCTTGATATTTTAAATTGTGGAGAACGAGAGATGATAGAGCCAATTATAAGTTCGGTATTCTTTCGTGAATTTATGTGAGTTAATTATAAGCCTATTCTCCCATCGCTTGCTAATAAATTTATCTGCAATAAATAAGGTTGTACGATTTGAAAAGTTACTTAGCTTCTAGCCCAAGATCGTTTAAAAGTTGCTCGGTATGGATTAGAGTTCATAGCCAAGGCATAACCTATTGAAGCGGGATGCGAAGATTGGCGAGTCCGAAAAGGCCCTAACAAGGCATGAGGGCTATATTTTGTTGCTAAAGATCCCAAGTGATGTGAAGAATCATTTATCAAAGATCAATATGAAGGATCGAGACACACGAAGAAAAGCAAAAACTCACCAAAAGTCATGGAGAAGTCTATCCGAAAAGGCCCTAACAAGGTATGAGGATAAATAGATCCAAGTCCAAAAAGGAGGCGGATCGTTGTATATCAAAGTCCAAAATAATGATTGGAGAAAAATGAAGAAGTAGTGGTCCATATATGAAGAATCTCTCAAAACTTCAAGTGAAGAAATTCCTATTATGAAGAGAAGACCATTATTTCATGAACGTCTCTCAAGATTTGAAGTATGAAGTCGCTGCCAAATATCGGTCCGAGAAAGGTCTCAAATCGCGAAGCGAGTTACGCCAAGATATGAACTTTATGAGGTCCCGAGAAGCAGTTTTAAAAGATTTTGTCCTTTAGCTAACTATTGATTAAATCGTTCACTTTATTTTCGGCCTAAATAACTATCGAAATAAGTCAACAATGCATCCTCGTGATCATTCAAGACAACAATAAAATATAAGAGATACACCTAGGAATAAGGGAGTCAAAGTGAATAATTGGCCCACATGAGTTCGTGTTAGTTTGCTAACTTATAATAAGAATGATCTCGTTTTTAAGCTTGGTTTGAAGAAAGTGAAAACTTGAGGATGATGATCATTCATGACTCCAAAACCCCAAGGTATGATTTTGGTTTCTTTACTTGTTTTGTTATTTTCTATCTCTTTAATAAAGGCTAACGTGGATTGATTATGATGAAAAATGTAAACGTGCTTTGTAACTAATATATTGCATGAGGACATTGCAATGGTCAAGTGTAGGGGATTTGATAGGTGTGTAAACAACCATCCTTTTTACCACTTAATTACAATAATAACCGGACCAAAACGTGTATTTTATGTCGTAAATGTCGGAATTATGTGTGGTTTGTGTTTTTGTTGTGATTTAGGACAAAAAGGTGAAAAGTGGAGAAAACACGGGCATTCACGGGCTTTTATCGAAGAAAAAGACGAAAGACGAAGTCAAGAAGTCAAGAGTGCAAAAAGAACGGAAGTCCAAGACCAATTCTGAAGATTTATCGAAGAAAAAGTCAAAAGACGGAAGTTTACTGAAAGCCGAAGAACTCAAGTCTAATTTATTGAAGAATTTCAAGACGAGTTCAAAGAAATCCCGAGACAAAGTCATTAAAGTCCAATATTTAAGAAGATTAAAGACTTAAGGACTTAATGGTGCAATTAAGGAAAGAAGAAAGAGCGGAGGAAGCTTCCTAAGCACCTCCCTAATCTCCCCTATAAATAGATTAGAATTTCCTTCATTTTGTTCTTGTTGGCTAATAGTGACAATTAGTTCTTCCACCATTTAATTACCTTGTCATTTAATTTCATGTCCATTTAAATATATTGTCTTGCACCTTAAATACCTTTAATTTAAGTAAGTTTCCTTTTAATTCTTGTCAATCTTTATTTTTATTGTTCATCTCCTATCTACCTTTCTTTAATCTTTGATCTTTATGTTTATGTTCATGTTTATGTTTTTGAGTTTTTGTTGATTAAAGTGGGTTTTGATTATTTTGAATAGTTTTGTTAGTTTGATTGATTTGGATTGTTTGTTTATGATTAGTAGATGTTATTTGATTAGTTTGATTTAATCTTGTGGTTGATTTAGATTGGACTTGTTTGGATTCGTATTATATTTGTCCCTCCGTGTTCTTCGCTGTCTTATCTGTTTCCCAGGTACATTCCGAATCAACCACACATTCCGAATCAAAGAGCTGTTCAAGAAGTTCCGGATCAAGGGTTGTTCATCCGGAATATTAAACATTCCGGATCAGTCTTGTTTATTCGGAATAATTTAACATTCCGGATCAAACCTTTCATTCGGGATACCAAATATTCCGGATCAAATAGTTTTATTTGGAATAATTAATTATTCTGGATCAAGGTCTTCATCCGGAATCTTCAACATTCCGGATCAAGGAAGATATTTCGGATCAAGGAAGATATTCCGGATCAAGGAAGATATTCCGGATAAAGAAACATTCCGGATCAAGGAATTTCATCCGGAATATATTCCGAATCAAGCTTTTATCTGATTTTATTCCGGATCAGCAAAGTATTCCGAACCAAGGCATTATTCCGAATAAAGAGTTTATTCCGGATAAGTGACATATTCCGAGTGAGCATTTTATTCCGGATCAAGGGTTTTGGTAAATATTCCGAGTGAAGAAGAATCATTCCGAACGAAGGTGACATTCCGGATGAGTGATTATTCCGAACGAAGGATTATTCCGGATGAGCTGTTTTCAGGTTCTTTTTAATTTCAGTTTTTAATTTTTAATTTTCAAGCTTTATTTTTCCCGCCTTTTTACTTAGTTTCACTTTAAGTTTAATTGCTTTAGATTTATTTTAGTCTTGCCTTATTTTAAGTTTGCCTTAGATAGTTTTAAGTTTGCCCTAGATAGTTTTAAGTTTGCGTTATTTATTTAAGTGCCTTTTAATTTCCGTCACGCTTTTAAATACTTGTCATTTATTTTAAATTAGACTTAGATTTATTTAATTGCCCTTTACTTTTAAAGTTTTGCACTTTTAATATACTACAACGACATAATTATTTGTTTCACCAAAGAACGACTGAGTCGCATAGTTAATCCATTTTTCAATTCGAAGAGACCAACACAACGAACTTTAATTTTTATACGGGCAAATGCCTTGTATCAGCATCTGACTAGGTTTGAAATTCCTATATCTTACTTGTGTCTTTTGAATAGCTTCCCTTAGACCAAATTTATGGCAAACGCCATTTGAACTAGTTCGAGACATGTTCTTTGGACTATGTCTAGGGAAACTAGAGGAAATCATGTGATTAGGTCTTGCAAAAGCTATTTTAGTCACATTGGGCCTAGGTGGTGGAGTGACTGTTCTAAAAATATGAACCATATCAACTTGGGAGGCAAACCGCGGTCTCGAGGATTGTGGTCGCTCGGATCTAAATGCATTCGGTTGTCTAACGGATTAATTTGTAGGCGGTTTTCCCAAGATTGATGGTTTTTCAAACTTAGTGTCCACACTAGTTCCTTTAGTTTTCCTCAACTCGTTTTTCAGAGCCGCTATTGCAAAAAACTTTTCCTGAACCTGGGCCTTTAAAGTCTCATTCTCTTTGAGCATTTTATCTTGGGATGCCAATTTAGATTCTAGCAACTTAATTTGTTTCAAAAGATTATCCTTTTCAGCTTTAGAATCTAGAACTTTTTGATCCAATTTTCATTCAAGAACAATGTTTGACTTTTCAAGTTTTTCAAAATATGTTTCAAACTTGTTCGTTTTCTTCGAAAATTCAAGTTTGGCATCCTCAAGATCTTTTGATTGCTGAGCTACGATCGTTTCGAGCTCTTTAATCTTGGAATCAGAATCAGTTAACGAATCAGTCATAAAGCATTTATCATGATGTACTATAGCATTCTGAACAATCTCTCCCCCATTATGACGCACATAGGATGAATCTAAAGAGGTAAAACTATCACCCTTTTCCATCCCATGTTTGTCATAATTAGGTTCGGAATGCTCAACATGCGGTAGTTCATCGGCATAGAAATCATATACAATATTACATTGTACCATATGTGTAGGCTCTTCGTCATAAACAGGTATGGTGTCATCATAAGAGATGTTTGTGTTGGGAATAAATTATAGCCAGTCTACTTGAGCGCTGACAAGAGTAAAACAAGC
This sequence comes from Glebionis coronaria, assembly GCA_025667525.1. NCBI lineage: Eukaryota > Viridiplantae > Streptophyta > Magnoliopsida > Asterales > Asteraceae > Glebionis > Glebionis coronaria. The sequence goes on from CM046874.1 coordinate 557,390,875, forward strand.
GTTGACAGGAGTAAAACAAACGCTGACAGATCAAGCGTTGACAAGACAAAGTCAAGCGTTGATACATTGAAGACAAGCACTGATGGAAGGATATACTCTACGCGTTTATTGTATTCTAGATTACTTCTAGTAAAGATAGGAACAACAATGTATTTTCTATATTTATCTTTACCTAGAATAGTTGATACGTAGATTATTGTACAAGGCTTCTTATGTCTATAAAAGAAGACCTTTAGGTTAATGTTTGATATAAGTTTTCATACGTAAACTACTTTCATTGTAAGCAAGTTTTATATCATTAATCAAAGTGAAAGTTTGTTTACATCTTGTGTGTTCTTGTTTAAGTGTTAATTCCGCATAACACTTAGATTGTGATATACATATACAAAGGTTTCTCTAAGTGTATTACTTGATCTAATCTCGTATACATAAAGCTAAATCGATCTAAGTTTGGGATCAACAAGTGGTATCAGAGCTTGTTGAGGAACTTTTGATCTTAAAGAACACAAAAACCCTAAAATCACCAAAACCCTAATTTTCTCAAAACCCTAACAACATCATGTCAAATCTAGAAGTACCCACCTCCTCCTCACCTTTACCAAACATCAAGATTCCCTTGCTTGATGCTGCCAACTTTGAATTGTGGAAATTCAACTTTGAGCAATATCTGGGGATCTATGACTACACACTTTGGGAGATTATTGAATATGGAAACACATTCAATAAAGCCCAAAAGATTGCTAATGCTATTGCTGGAAGAGCAGCTATTGCTGGATGTTCAGAAGCAGATAAGAGAGAAAAGCCAGAGGATGGTAGAGCTGTGGCTGCTGAAGACATAGCAAAGAAAAGGATTGATATAAAAACCCTAAATATTTTGAAACTCTCTTTGGGACAAGAGAACCAGCATAAATACAGAGGTTATGAATCGGCTAAAGACCTTTGGGCAGCTCTTGAAGTTGCATATGGTGGCAATGAAGATACTAAGGAAGAGAAGAAGAAGCAATTCATGCATGATTATGCTGTCTTCAAGGCTCAACCTAATGAGAAGCTCAGCAGTGTGAGAAGCAGATTGCTTGACATTACAAGCAAATTTTCCTTCATGGGGACACAACTTGGAGATGTCGACATTAATGCCACTTTTCTTAAAAGTCTTGGTGAGGCATGGAAGATTGAGGCAAGATCTATACTTGCCAACAACACTCACAAAAGTTCAACTTTTGATGACATCTACAACAAACTGAGGCTGTTGGAAGATGAAACTCTTTTGGAGCATGGGAGCAAGTCTACCAACAGTAACATGACCTTCTTTTCTCATAGTGAAGGTCAATTCAATCAGAAGGACTCTTACATGCATCCAGTTACTGGATCATCATGTGTCAGCGCTGGAACATGTCCTGTCAACGTCTCATACATGGACGCTGACACATACAAAAATGACTCACCAAGAGTTAAACCTGCTGGTTTAGATCTGGATACTATATGTGCTTATATTGCTTCTTTGCCCAATGGTTCAGTGATTACATATGAGGACCTTGAGCAGATAAGTGATGAGCACTTGGAAGAGATGGATATTAAGTGGAACATGGCTCTTGCTAGTATAAGAGCAAACAGGTGGAACAGAAGGTTTAAGAAGAAAATGGCCTTCAATGCAAAGGACACAGCTGGATTTGATAAATCCAAAGTTGAGTGCTACAACTGTCATCGTATGGGGCACTTCATGAGGGAATGTAGATCTCCTAGAAGATCTGATGCTAGCAAACCTTTAAGCCAAATTGTTAAGGCTCAGGATCCTAAGGCCATGGTTGCAGTTCAAGGAATTGATGGCATGGGATGGGATTGGAGCTATTTGGCTAAGGATATGGAAGAGGATAAAGCTTTGGTTGCTGAGATAGAAATAGAAGAGCATGTTCAATATGCTCTCATGGCACACTCCTCCTCTTCATCTGATAATGAGGTATACGATGATGCTTTTTGTAGTAAGGGTTGTAGGTTAAATACTGAGAAACTTAACAAAGAGGTGTTAAGATTATTAGATGATGTGAGTACTGAAAGATGCAAACTGTCTATTTACCAACTAGCTCTCACTCAAACTGAGAAGACAGTTTCTGAATACAAGAAAATGGAATTTGACTTAAAAGATAAAATAAATATCTTAAAACATGAGTTGAACGCTAATTATGATATTAGGAGTATCATGGAAAGGGTTAATGCTGAATTACAGGCTAAGTTAGATGAGGCTATCAAAAATAAGGATAATGTAGACCTTAAAATTCAGAGATTTGATAAGGCCTCACAAACCCTAGGAGAATGTGTTGGTAAACAAAGGGATCCTAAGGACATGACTGGGATTGGGATGAAAGACTATACTGTTGTTCCACCACCAGCTGGGGACTTCTATGGTGTCCATAGAAAGGATCTCTCTTGGACTGGTATTCCAGAACTCCAAGAAGAGGAATTTATTCCTCCACCTAGAGTTCTTTCCCTAGTTGAGGAATATCAACAAAAGATTATTGACCTAGAAGAGTGGAAAAAGGCCAACCCCACTTTATTTCTTAAAGGTGGGATACTTAGTGAGAGTCCATTTGTGCCTACACCCATTGAGAGTCCAATTGTATCTACACCTATAACTGTGACAAATCCCATCACTGGAAAAGCTGTTAATCTTGGCTCCCCAATTAAGAAACAACCTAGTGTTAAATACGCAGAAATGTATAGGAAACATAGGTCATTCAAAAGCCAAGAAAGTGTTAATGGGACAGGGTTTTATCAGTCTAAGCCTAAGTTTGTGTCCAAAAGGCTTGTTACTCATATGGGAGCTTCTCACATTTGGCCTATAATTGTGTGAGTGAATACAATTCATTCGCTGACAATAGGTCATCCAATGTCAACCATAGACCTTTTGTCCACACTAGACCACAGGCTACTAGACCAGCTCCTTTCTTTTCTAAGGCAGCTAACACCCATGGACAAAGGCCCTTTCAAAAGACAACACTTGGTCAAACAGACAGTATGTTCCTGTAGCAAACCCTAATTTGGGCGCTGATAGAAACAAATTCAGCGATGACAAGAAAAAATTCAGCGCTGACAGGAACAAATTCAACGCTGACAGGCACAAATGCAGCGCTGACAGCTCCAAGTTGGGTATGAGACCTTATTTTAGACCATATAAACAAAGATGCTTGGTTAATAAGGGTCAATGGTCTAAAGCATCATCCCATTTAGCATGGAAACCTAAACAAGAGCAAAACTCTAATTTTAATGGTATTTCAGTGACTTGCAATAGATTTAAATATCTTGAGAAGGTCATTACTAGTGTCATTGGAACAAATTGGGTGTTTAGGTCACAAAGGGATGAACAGGGATTTGTGGCAAAGAATAAGACCACTCTAGTTGAACAACTATACAGATCCAAGTCTGACAAGGCTTGGATCTCCAAAGAAAACAAATATGTTTTCTTTTTTAGCAGACTATCCAAAAGCAGGTTAATGATCAAGGATATTGGGATAGTGGATGCTCAAGGAACATGCATTTTTGGTCTTTCCACTATTATTATTTTTATCCACTAACATGTTATCTCTACCCATTGTTGTGGGAAAAGGTAGCCTCTGTTGGTGTGTTTTTGTGGTTTTTGTCTAACTATGCAGGAATGTGGAGCTACATTTAGATGGATACAGAATTGCAAACTTTTATTTATGATGGTCGGAGTGTTTACATTCCTATCTTGAGATAAAATTTTGCTTCTTCACATATAATGATTTGTATGCTTCTATTAAGGGGAGGTAAACCTCTAGGTTTTTGGGTACTCTTAGAGCACTCTTGCACAATTCTAGATTGTGTCCACTGGTGAGTGGGGGTTAGAAATAATGAAGGCTCTTTCCTATTAAATTGTTGGAATTTCTAAACCTCGAGGCACTGTAGCATGCACGTAGTTTATTTTGCATGCATGTTGCCAAGACTTTTGACCTAGAATTGGGTGTGGTCGTATGGGTGACTTGGGGTAGTTATTATTTTTGGGTTACTTGGGTAGTTGCAAAGGTTTTATATGAGTTAACTTTCTCTTTGGGGCATTTGTGAACAAAGGACTCTAGAGTTCATGTGTGTCTATCATGCTTTTGCATGAGTGTATGCATGAACAGTGTTTGTCACTCTTGCTTATTAGAGACTAGTTAATTTCCTTAGGATTATTACCTTTGTTTATGTTCTAACTAAAGTTTTCCATTCTCAAGTCCATTTTATGCTATGACATCTTAGCTGGTGTGATTTATAAACTTCTTTATAGTCCCAAAATGTTTCATCACCCTTTCATTTTTCAAATTTTTGGATATCTGGAAGCCTAATGATCATTGAGATGTTTTTCCTAGTGATTGACATCTAGTAGCAGCAGAGATCACTTTCACAAGGGTGTATAGTGTTATGGAGAAGGCTAAGACTATTGGCACTAGCTTTAATGCAGGTCAAGTCAGTCTTATCATCAGTAAGTCCATCCCCATGTCCTATGAATCAACATTGAGGATTCATTTCCCGAATGTGGATGAGGACAGTATGAAACCTTTGACATTAATGGAATTGACAAAAATCTGTATTAGCTTGTAAATGCATAATACAGAAATGGTACAAATTGTCAAGGATCGCAGTTTTGAACTGATAGACTTGTTGATTTGGAAGCTGATGCAAGGAGGATGTTCTTGGTTCCGTCCTTGTATATTGATCTTGGAGAGGAGTCTTAAAAAGGGGAGGAGCAATCGAATTTGAGTGACAAAAGTAATAAAGAAAGCTCCGAAGACTCTACATGTGCTGAAGATGATCTCAGTGGTCTTCAATAGAGGTTGTGTACAGCTGCTGGTGTTAATTATTTGAGTTCTACAAAGTTTGTTGAGTATCTACTTGTGGATGGTCAGTATTTCATGTCCAAGGAAGTCTTGGAGAAGATGAAGAACACACAGCTGGAAATTGATTATTCAAGTGACATGGCAAAAGATTTAATTAGATTTATTTATTACCAATATGAGAAGGTTTGTAAGATTCCTCCTAGTACTTAATGATTATTCAGAAACTTGATCACTAGAGTAGATATCAAGTTTAGGGGAGGATTGTTGGGAATAAATTATAGCCAGTCTACTTGAGCGCTGACAAGAGTAAAACAAGCGTTGACAGGAGTAAAACAAACGTTGACAGATCAAGCGTTGACAAGACAAAGTCAAGCGTTGATACATTGAAGACAAGCACTGATGGAAGGATATACTCTACGCGTTTATTGTATTCTAGATTACTTCTAGTAAAGATAGGAACAACAATGTATTTTCTATATTTATCTTTACCTAGAATAGTTGATACGTAGATTATTGTACAAGGCTTCTTATGTCTATAAAAGAAGACCTTTAGGTTAATGTTTGATATAAGTTTTCATACGTAAACTACTTTCATTGTAAGCAAGTTTGATATCATTAATCAAAGTGAAAGTTTGTTTACATCTTGTGTGTTCTTGTTTAAGTGTTAATTCCGCATAACACTTAGATTTTCATATACATATACAAAGGTTTATCTAAGTGTATTACTTGATCTAATCTCGTATACATAAAGCTAAATCGATCTAAGTTTGGGATCAACAGTTTGTAACATTCTCTGACGTGTTGCCGATGTCATGCTTAACTGTTGATTCCATGTCCTTGCAATCTTTAGCAGCCACCAACTCGTCAATTGTGTGACCATTTTCCTCTTGCATCGTAGATTCTTGTACTTCATTACCATATGCTTGCTGAATTCCGGATCTTTCATAAATCGAAGACGAGACCGATGTCATGAGTTTCAATATTGTACCACGAAAATCTCGAAGCTCGGTATGAGTATCTCGAAGAAATGACTGGAAAATCATTGAACTTTCAGACTTGACGATATTAAATTGGAGGAAAGGCGTGAGGTGTGTCACAAGAGCCTTATATGCAAGTACAAATGCAGATTGATTAAAGTCTTTATTGTGGAGTTGCTCTGCTAGTTGGTTTAAGATGATGAACATCGATTCCATGAATATATGACGATCTTGACCAAAGAGCGTCACAAAGTCGCTCCCTCCTTGAATCCATGAAAGAGTCACAAGATGAGACTGAAGTAGTCGAAATGACGTGATGCCACTTTATCTAGCGTTGTCTTGCATTTGATGCAAGTCTCCCTTTTGAAATTTCGAATTCAACGATTCCATTGAAGTTCGATGAAAAAATTCTTGGATCTTTGTTTAGTAATATAGCTTTTTCTCGGCTCAAATGCTGACAATAGGTCATCCAATGTCAACCATAGACCTTTTGTCCACACTAGACCACAGGCTACTAGACCAGCTCCTTTCTTTTCTAAGGCAGCTAACACCCATGGACAAAGGCCCTTTCAAAAGACAACACTTGGTCAAACAGACAGTATGTTCCTGTAGCAAACCCTAATTTGGGCGCTGATAGAAACAAATTCAGCGATGACAAGAAAAAATTCAGCGCTGACAGGAACAAATTCAACGCTGACAGGCACAAATGCAGCGCTGACAGCTCCAAGTTGGGTATGAGACCTTATTTTAGACCATATAAACAAAGATGCTTGGTTAATAAGGGTCAATGGTCTAAAGCATCATCCCATTTAGCATGGAAACCTAAACAAGAGCAAAACTCTAATTTTAATGGTATTTCAGTGACTTGCAATAGATTTAAATATCTTGAGAAGGTCATTACTAGTTTCATTGGAACAAATTGGGTGTTTAGGTCACAAAGGGATGAACAGGGATTTGTGGCAAAGAATAAGACCACTCTAGTTGAACAACTAGACAGATCCAAGTCTGACAAGGCTTGGATCTCCAAAGAAAACAAATATGTTTTCTTTTTTAGCAGACTATCCAAAAGCAGGTTAATGATCAAGGATATTGGGATAGTGGATGCTCAAGGAACATGCATTTTTGGTCTTTCCACTATTATTATTTTTATCCACTAACATGTTATCTCTACCCATTGTTGTGGGAAAAGGTAGCCTCTGTTGGTGTGTTTTTGTGGTTTTTGTCTAACTATGCAGGAATGTGGAGCTACATTTAGATGGATACAGAATTGCAAACTTTTATTTATGATGGTCGGAGTGTTTACATTCCTATCTTGAGATAAAATTTTGCTTCTTCACATATAATGATTTGTATGCTTCTATTAAGGGGAGGTAAACCTCTAGGTTTTTGGGTACTCTTAGAGCACTCTTGCACAATTCTAGATTGTGTCCACTGGTGAGTGGGGGTTAGAAATAATGAAGGCTCTTTCCTATTAAATTGTTGGAATTTCTAAACCTCGAGGCACTGTAGCATGCACGTAGTTTATTTTGCATGCATGTTGCCAAGACTTTTGACCTAGAATTGGGTGTGGTCGTATGGGTGACTTGGGGTAGTTATTATTTTTGGGTTACTTGGGTAGTTGCAAAGGTTTTATATGAGTTAACTTTCTCTTTGGGGCATTTGTGAACAAAGGACTCTAGAGTTCATGTGTGTCTATCATGCTTTTGCATGAGTGTATGCATGAACAGTGTTTGTCACTCTTGCTTATTAGAGACTAGTTAATTTCCTTAGGATTATTACCTTTGTTTATGTTCTAACTAAAGTTTTCCATTCTCAAGTCCATTTTATGCTATGACATCTTAGCTGGTGTGATTTATAAACTTCTTTATAGTCCCAAAATGTTTCATCACCCTTTCATTTTTCAAATTTTTGGATATCTGGAAGCCTAATGATCATTGAGATGTTTTTCCTAGTGATTGACATCTAGTAGCAGCAGAGATCACTTTCACAAGGGTGTATAGTGTTATGGAGAAGGCTAAGACTATTGGCACTAGCTTTAATGCAGGTCAAGTCAGTCTTATCATCAGTAAGTCCATCCCCATGTCCTATGAATCAACATTGAGGATTCATTTCCCGAATGTGGATGAGGACAGTATGAAACCTTTGACATTAATGGAATTGACAAAAATCTGTATTAGCTTGTAAATGCATAATATAGAAATGGTACAAATTGTCAAGGATCACAGTTTTGAACTGATAGACTTGTTGATTTGGAAGCTGATGCAAGGAGGATGTTCTTGGTTCCGTCCTTGTATATTGATCTTGGAGAGGAGTCTTAAAAAGGGGAGGAGCAATCGAATTTGAGTGACAAAAGTAATAAAGAAAGCTCCGAAGACTCTACATGTGCTGAAGATGATCTCAGTGGTCTTCAATGGAGGTTGTGTACAGCTGCTGGTGTTAATTATTTGAGTTCTACAAAGTTTGTTGAGTATCTACTTGTGGATGGTCAGTATTTCATGTCCAAGGAAGTCTTGGAGAAGATGAAGAACACACAGCTGGAAATTGATTATTCAAGTGACATGGCAAAAGATTTAATCAGATTTATTTATTACCAATATGAGAAGGTTTGTAAGATTCCTCCTAGTACTTAATGATTATTCAGAAACTTGATCACTAGAGTAGATATCAAGTTTAGGGGAGGATTGTTGGGAATAAATTATAGCCAGTCTACTTGAGCGCTGACAAGAGTAAAACAAGCGTTGACAGGAGTAAAACAAACGTTGACAGATCAAGCGTTGACAAGACAAAGTCAAGCGTTGATACATTGAAGACAAGCACTGATGGAAGGATATACTCTACGCGTTTATTGTATTCTAGATTACTTCTAGTAAAGATAGGAACAACAATGTATTTTCTATATTTATCTTTACCTAGAATAGTTGATACGTAGATTATTGTACAAGGCTTCTTATGTCTATAAAAGAAGACCTTTAGGTTAATGTTTGATATAAGTTTTCATACGTAAACTACTTTCATTGTAAGCAAGTTTGATATCATTAATCAAAGTGAAAGTTTGTTTACATCTTGTGTGTTCTTGTTTAAGTGTTAATTCCGCATAACACTTAGATTTTCATATACATATACAAAGGTTTATCTAAGTGTATTACTTGATCTAATCTCGTATACATAAAGCTAAATCGATCTAAGTTTGGGATCAACAGTTTGTAACATTCTCTGACGTGTTGCCGATGTCATGCTTAACTGTTGATTCCATGTCCTTGCAATCTTTAGCAGCCACCAACTCGTCAATTGTGTGACCATTTTCCTCTTGCATCGTAGATTCTTGTACTTCATTACCATATGCTTGCTGAATTCCGGATCTTTCATAAATCGAAGACGAGACCGATGTCATGAGTTTCAATATTGTACCACGAAAATCTCGAAGCTCGGTATGAGTATCTCGAAGAAATGACTGGAAAATCATTGAACTTTCAGACTTGACGATATTAAATTGGAGGAAAGGCGTGAGGTGTGTCACAAGAGCCTTATATGCAAGTACAAATGCAGATTGATTAAAGTCTTTATTGTGGAGTTGCTCTGCTAGTTGGTTTAAGATGATGAACATCGATTCCATGAATATATGACGATCTTGACCAAAGAGCGTCACAAAGTCGCTCCCTCCTTGAATCCATGAAAGAGTCACAAGATGAGACTGAAGTAGTCGAAATGACGTGATGCCACTTTATCTAGCGTTGTCTTGCATTTGATGCAAGTCTCCCTTTTGAAATTTCGAATTCAACGATTCCATTGAAGTTCGATGAAAAAATTCTTGGATCTTTGTTTAGTAATATAGCTTTTTCTCGGCTCAAATGCTGATAAAACAAACCTGATAATAATAAACTTAACGAGTACACCACTTGATATCCTTTCAACCCACCACTCCAATATATAGTCAACCAATATATCCGTTAACTAAATTACTTACCAACTCCAATAAGGATTTAGTCGGAACGTGGCCAAGCCCACCAAAATAAAAATCCAATATAAATTTAGTGGCTTTTGTTAAAAAAATACCAATGAGATGAATAGCCGAATATTTATGTTGTCAAACTTGTCAAAATTTCAGCCGAGTAAGACAAACGTCTTTAAAGTCGTTTGAAATAATGCACCCATACTCTCACAATTGTCGAAATCTTTTAATAATCACAAATTGTCAAAAATCGTTTAAATTCTTTATGTTGTCAATCAAAAAATCTTTTAATGTAAGAAGTTTGAACGTGGATTTGGTTTCTCCGTCTCAATAATACGTGTATATCCCACTAAGCAGATTTTTACAAACGTGGCCAAACAAGTAAAAATACCCGGTCTAACCTCAGTTATAAAACTCCTTTCCGTAAAAATTAGGTCAAAAGTTAAACCTAATCACTTTTATCATACTTTCCTTTGCCCCCCAAAATCCTCTCAACCATCAAACACTAATCTCATCAAATCTCTGCCCCCATCAGATCACATCTAATTTATCAGTTCACCAAAACAATAAACATAAATCTTGATGCTATTATCATCTCACACTAATTTATCACACAGCCAGATCAATCTATTAACCTTCGTGTCTCAATCTCAAACCCACGAAATAAAGTCTCAAAAGATGATATGAAACCCACGAATGTCAATCTCACAAGGTTGTTTCTGCTCACAAGGTCTCGGGTACGGTTTTTCTGCATGTGTGTTTGTTAAAGAATCGAAACAGAATAAAGATGATAACAAGTTTGTTATAAATCTTTATTTGATTTCGTAAATAAAAATTGGTTTAAGAACAAACATAAATTAGTGATGATTAGTGTGTTCGTTTGTATAGAATCACAAAAATGAATCTGAGATTTTAATGTTATGTGTCTTGATTTGAGACGTTGGTGTCGAGATTAGATGGGATAGGTGTCGATGGGAAATTAGATTAGATTGATTGGTGCTGTGGAGTTAAAAGGCTGGTGTTGAGTCGGTTTGTGTTTGAGTCAGGTTTGAGACAAGGTTTTGGTTAGAATCGAGTCTATGTCGTTGTGGTGTTGGAGTCGAGAGTGGGTGTGGTGTTGGGGTCCAAGTCGAGTCTGTTTTGTGTCGAATGTGTTGTGTCAGGCGAGTCTAGACGAGTCTAGGTGTGGAGTCGAGTGTAGTTGGTTTGTCAGTTTGGTGTTCGAGTCTTGTCTTTAGGTGAGTCAGTTATAGGTTTGGTCTTGATAATGTCTTTTTTTTAAGTATCCATTGCAATAACTACAATATCCATCGCAATATCAAAATACTCCCATCGCAATAACTAGCCTACATCCCATCGCAATAACTACAATATCCATCGCAATATCAAAATACTCACTATGCCATCGTAATATCTATCATACAACCCATCGGAATACGTGATCGAAAAGGCTATCGCAATAATAGATCAGAATGTCTAACGCAATGTGGACAGAGTGCCGTCGCAATGTTACCTTAGTCCCGATCACAATGTACGAACGTAATGAGCGATCATAATCCACAATCAGAATAAGTGATCGGAATACGTGATCGCAATGTAGAAACCCTAAGGTTTTTGCGATCGGAATGTACAAACCTTGATGCTTTCCGATGGAGTATAGATCGTAATAACAAAAAATTCTACCCGAGACAGATTCTTGCTGAAGTCGATAAAACTGATATACTAGATAAAGTTGACAACACTCAAATGTTGACAAAAGTTGATAAAAGACTCAAATGTTTATCGAGACAAAAATTGATAAAGTTGATGAAACTGATACTCAAATGCCAAAGTTTATAAACAATAAACGAAACTGATACTCTGATAAGACAAAAGTTTATCTTGATATGACCAAGGTTTATAAAACTGATAAAAAATGATAAAAACACGCAACACCAAAAGTTTGTTTAGATTCGAGTCAAAAGTTATAAAACTAATAAAGACAAAAGTTTGTTTATAACAGATGCCAAAGTTATATGATTTCTTGATGAGAAAAAAACAAATCCAAAGATTCAACCATAGCTCTTGATACCGATTGTAGGTCCACGTTTTCTTAGGAAGCGTTTTGATTATCTAAAGAAAGAAGAGGATGAATAACTAGAGAGGAAAAGCTAGAGAGAGAAATGATAGAATGAGAGAAAGAAAGATCTATTGAGTTAAATGTGTATGACAACTAATGATGAACCCCTCCTAACATGATAGGAGGGGGTATATATAGCCCACTCTACATGTGGGTTTGATGGGCTATACCGTTTACATATTGAATCACGAGCCCAATCTACGTATAAATAGTTGGAGTGACCGATCCTTTCTAAATACGTAAAAACGTATTTCCAACAAATCATGATTAAGATATGTTAGTGTAATGATTATTACCTTGATGATAGTGTTTGTTAGATAATTCATTTTACGATTGTGTTTGACTATAAATGTCTTGTATAGTTTGTTGTGATCAAAACTAAGGAAGATTAGTTAACACTAATAATGTTTTTAGGCATTACTTGCATTAACATGGTTTATGAAAAATCCATGGGTGTTTTGTTTACTAATTACCTTGGGTTAATGGGTCGGGCCAAAGCCCTTTTGTTTCTCTCTTTGTGCCATCCAAACACACCCCTCCATATATTTTTATTTCGTTTTTCGTGCTTAATTAAATTATCATGTGTGTTCGTTTTTAATGTCGTGTTTTAATTCTTGTCAGGTTTTATCTCTTATACGTAAATACTTAATTAAATAAATACATAACATACGTAATACTTGTCGTAATTAATTAATATACTTAATACTTATATTAAATGTTCATGATACGTGTCATACATTAATTAATTATAAAGTTTTAATTTATATGTGTTTTCATATATTTAATATTCTTAGTTATTTTATGCGGGTTTTACATCACCAACAAATGCAAAAGATTATTTTTCACACATGTGATGAAGAGTTATTTCTTGTTTATTCTAATAAATATGGTTTAACAAATGTTTCAACGAGTTCGGCTTCGTCATCGTTTTCTATTATTTCGAATCCAATGGTAAGCTAAGAAAGTATTGAACGGGATAGGAGTGACCAAAGTGGTACTAACGAATTTGGTGATATGCCATAACCGATTGGATAAACACCGTGGGACAAGAAAATTTTGCAAGCTTTGATATTTTAGCTTGGTGGATAGGAAGGCAATATCAATTTCATGTTCTAGCAGCCGCGAGTCGAGATTTACTAAACGGACAAGCTTTTACAGTAGCTTCGGAATCTGCGTTTTCTATTAGTAGAAGGGTATTATCGATACGTAGAACAAGACTCACAACGGTCTCTTTGGAGATGTGTATTTGCTTGAACACACAAGAACGTATATAAAACATTTCAAGTCTTGAAGACGTTTGTTAAGAGGTCGAAGAAAATATATAAGATGTCGTGATGGAATCTAGTTATAAAATCTCACTTTTCGATGAATAAATTGCTCGAGATGAATAAGGTAGGTGCAGAGACTTCAAATGAGACATCAGTATCCAATGTATTAGTTTTGCGATCAATAAATTGCTCAAATGTAATAACTTTATGTTTCAAGTAGTTTATATTTGATGTACTATGAGTTTATTTAATAAAAGTTAAAATTCAGTGAATTTATTGTTTATAAAACGCAAACGAACAAAATAAATTCCAAATCAAATCCTGCTTGTTGTGAAGATTTTCAAAAGAAAAGAATATCCGGTTCGTGACCGATTTTTCAACCAAATCGGTCTTGACCGATTAGAACTGGTTTAGTTTTTTAATCCAAACAGAACCGAATAGGTTTTTGATTAAAACCGATTTTTAAAGTTTGACTAAAAGCCGATTTGGTTCTCAAACAAAAATGGATTACAAAGAAACTGGTCTTATAAATGCCTAATGGCCATGGACATGAATACAAGTGATTAAACCGAACCGGCTTTTTAAAAACCAGTCGTGTACACGCCTAATGGGCATGGACATGAATACGAGTGATTAATGAACACATTAAAGTTAAAGCTAAATAGGCTTCTTATCATGTATATGAATAAAGTTCAATGTACACTAACGGGTGTCAATTAATAACACGGCGTGATTAACGACACAAACCCGACACAAAGTTAAATAGGTTTGGTTTAAGGATAAACAAGTTTGGGTCAAAACATGTCAACCCGTATAACTGTTTAGTTAATGGGTCGTATTTAGGTTGAGTAAGTATTAAACAGATCGACACGCGAACTCGTTTAAATATATATAAGCATCTAAAATAAAATATATAACCTTAATTTTATGTTGTATTTGGGTTAAATGTATTATCTAACACCCCCAAATTAAATTGCGCAGCGGAAATACACAATTGGGTGCCAGACACATGCATCATCACACAAGGTATATTGAACGACTCAAAAGTGAGACGTTTACACATAAATATAAACATGATTTCCATAATAGGTCTAAAACATAAATTTCATCCCATGATTGTACTAAAACGATACCAGAGTAAAGCGTTTAGTCCTCATGGATCTCGACCAACAACCAACAAGTTTTGTACAATACATCAACATAAAATAAATTGTTCAACAGTAAAGGATAGAAATTGGTTTTAGACCAACATTCTTCCAAAAGCCAAGCCACAACCTCCACAGCAAAGCTCCATGCTCCATCACTTCCTATTACCTGAAATACATGCTAAAACGAGTCTACAATAAAGTTGAGCGAGTCTATAGGTTTATCAAATCACATTTTAGCACATAGAAGAAAATCAATCATAATTATTTATAGAATTGTTGTACACACAATCTATATTCAAGGAAATAATAGAATATTGTATTTAAGCTCATGACACCGACCCCTAAACCAAATAGTCACCCACGCCAAATGCCGGCATGGCTAGAATAAAACCATTACCCCTCAAGGGTATCAGTTGCTAGAATACCACATTCTTATTCCCGTAAATTATCCTTCCCAGAGGTTACTCAACGTAATGCCCTGGACTCAGATAGGGTGGTCAACCCAATAGTACTATCATTAGAATAAGCGGGTATTCCCGACTCACAAAATCAAGTCAGAAGATAGTTAACGGCTCATGAATTTAGGGTCTTTGGCAACAAGGTACTCAATACAATGTAAACAACTTAGGCAACATTCGGGTCCAACAATTACTCATGACTTGTGTTCATTTATTTTCAAATAGCATGTATCCCCCCCGCGGGTAAAAAACATTTAGTAGCTAGCATAAAAAGCGAGGCTACAGACTCACCTTAGTATAAGAGATCTAGCGAGATGATCGTCGATGATAATGGATGCCTTTCAAATACGAGAACCGCTACCTATCAAATAAGGCGCGTTCATTAATAATGACTCGAGAAATAAATCATACATAAGAACATCAAACTCAAACTCATAAATTCACGATAAACTCGAGAGAAAACGATATAAATAACTTCATTATACTTTACTACACATTTACTTTACCATTTTACACTTTTAACAAAGTCCGCCGGCACATACTACATGTACTAACTTATTTACCCCTTTTAAACTTGTCAAACGTTTATGAAACGACTCGATAAACTAACTTACTATATATAGAAAGTCCTCCAACAATTTTATCAAATGAAATTACTTTTAAAGTCCTTTACCCGACTCATCTTCAAACTACAAAATCCGGAAAGATTTACGTTAATTTTTCATACAACCGTTTTAACTTCTTTAAACGACTCCGTTTACAAAACCGACACTCAGATTTTAAAGTAAACTCAACCTCTAAGGTAAACACCTCATTATAATTAGGTTAAATATTTCAAAACTTCAATTTAGAGTCCCCGAGATTCGATCCAAATATCGACAACAACTATATGTGGTGCCGATACTCGTCTCCCGGTACACGATTAATCAAAACATCATAACTTCGCGCTCGTTTGGAGCTAGAAGCTCTACCTTATATCAAATCGAAGCTAATAAAATTATCTAAAACCCTAGGCTATAAGTTAAGCCATTTTCAAAACATAAATATTCGGATTTTATTGTTTACTTACTGTTATAAAATGACCATTAAAAACTTGTACAAAATCACCTTTTTGATCAAAACCAACCATGAAAATAATCATTCCTATACCCTAACATCAACATATATGAACCATAACATCCAAATAATTATCAAAATCAAAACTTTTGAATCAAAATGAAGTTTTTAACAAAATTCCTGCAAGAATCACCATTGATCATGCCAAGAACACCATGCATGATCATGGCTTTCACCTACCAACATCAAAAAATAAAAATGCTTCCATGTATGATTTTCTTACACCAAAATGATCCTTGATCAATTCTAAGATAGGTACTTGTTTTAGTTTTGCTCAAATCATGATCAAAATCAAGTTAAAATTGAAAATTGAATGGGTTTTGGGGTGGTGGTGATGTTTCGGCAATATGAGAGAGAGAAGGAGAGATAGATGAAAAATTTTAGTGGAGAAAATGAGTTGTGTGTGTTTGATTTTGGCTTTTATATAGTGTATGAGGGACCATTGTTGTAATTTTGCAATAGTTGTGGCTGAAAATGAAAATAGTTAGCTAAAAAGCGGGAAATAACTATTAGTCAATTTTAAAAATATTTACGGGGCTCGGGTTTCATAAAGATACTTTTAAAAATTTAAATCGTACCTCAAATATAATAATATCGACTCCCGACTTGACCTAACACGTCATTTAAAATAAAACATCAAAAATGACAAAAATGAACAACCGACAATAAGACGTAAAATATTTGGCATCCATCGACATCACGGTAGCTAATACTCCTTATACTTATTAAATATAAAATATAAACCTTCCAAAATCGGTTTAAACTTAAACCTCCAAAAATAAATATCATTCAAACTCATTCAAAAATTTCAAATCGTAAAATAAGATTAAGCAATGACCTCGGTTTTGGGTTATCACATCCCCCCCTTCTTAAATGAAGCGACGTCTGCGGCGCTTAATCCTTCCTAAACAAATGAGGATACTTGTCCTTAAAGATATCCTCACGTTCCCACGTAAACTCTGGCCCACGTCTAGAGTTCCATCTCACTTTCACAATCGGAATCCTACTATGCTTCAACTTCTTAACTTCTCTATCCATTATCTCTACAGGTTCCTCTATAAAATGCAACTTATCATCAAGTTGAATTTCCTCCTGATGACGTATAGTCCCCAGTCGGGTCATGAACCCGGCCCACGGGTACTACCCGTATCCGGCCCATCACGAATGGGTGGGAATAATGTTATTTGAGCTTATGGGCTTGGATGAAAAGTAACCGCACACACGTGTACGGCCCACGGCCCGGCATGCCTGGTGTAGGGTTAGACAGAATCATACTCCTATTATGGTTAGGATTTATCCCAAAGGGAAGGATATTCACTCACCATAATTAGAAGATAACAATCAATCTAAATCTGGTGATTATCCTTTCCTTGGGGCCGAAGCATCAGTGACAGCCCATTAGGGTTTCACTGCCTATATAAGGAACCCCCAAGGGTTCCACAAAGGTATTACATTCTACACACTTTCAACTCTCATCCGATTCCTATAACCCTAACCGATTACTTACTCTCACGCCGGAGTCTAATCGTGGGAAACATTCCCACGGTAAGCCTAACGCGTGTTGTTTAGTGTGCAGGATCCCAACCAGATAATTCACTTGGTGCAGGAGCCGGAGTCCAGCCAACCCGAATTAAGCTTAATTCGGGTCTAGCAAGGATCACCCAACTTTTGTATCAACAAGTTGGCGCCATCCGTGGGACCATTACACTAAGCTAGAGCAAAATCTCATCTCGAATTCTCAATGACAAAGGGGCATCCGCAGGGAAACCCCAGGAACACAAATCCTGGAAATCGGAAGTCCCAAGGGGAAGGGATACTCATTCCCAATCGATCCCCTAGCCATCAAGCTGACGGACCAAACAACCGGAGTGGTCTTCAGTCCATGGGTGTGACAAGCACGTTCTCCATGACCCCACCACCTACTTCGACCTTGGATAATCCAGATCCAGGGAGTGCGCCCAACCCCCCTAACAAGGAGCCGCGCAGACCATCGGCCGAGGAAGAAGTAGAGGTCGAACCACTTAGCAAAGAAGATCTCACTCAAGTTCTCACGCAGAACTTTGAGAGGATCGTCCCAGGAATTGCATCAAGGTTGAACCTAGGGAGGGACCTCCAATCTAGGCTCAACTTTGGCAATGCCGGACCAGGCATCTTCTCAAACTCAGAGGAAGCGAAGGACACCACCTCAGGAACGGAACCTCTTTGAGGAAACTCCCCAACCCAGTAATGTGTTCGAACGCATAGGGGATCATCTCATGCAAGAACTAATACAGTCCAGAGAAGAGGGAGAGAAGTCTGACGGTTCACCCGAACGAACAGATCTGGAACTGACCAGAACCAATCGTCGCACAAGCGTGTAGGATAGGATGAATACCGGGAAGAAGGCTGCTGGCCCTTCTCACAAGAACGGTCCTCACCCAAAGGATGGGGCACCACCTCCTTCTCCCGGTCCATCAGGAGAGGACTCGGATGACCATCCGCCCAAGCGTCGCCGACCTAGGCGTACTCCTCCACCGCCACCAGACAATGAGGAGTACTATGGCGGCCCCTATTATCGAGAGACGGAAGCAGAAGATCTTTCCCGTCCGTGGTGTGACCCTAGTCTCACCCGTCCATGGGCAGATCCCAGGGAAGATCCTTTTACTCTCCGCATACGGAATTACTCTGAGGACACAAAGTGTCGCATGCCGGAGTGTGTCAAGACTTATGATGGGACTGGTGATCCGGATGATCACCTCAAGATATTTGATACGCAGACGAAAATTGAGTGATGGCTCATGCCTATATGGTGCCAAATGTTCAATTCAACCTTGATCGGCAATGCTCGTGACTGGTTTGAGGGACTTCCTCCGCGAAGCATTGATAGTTTCACTGAACTACGTATTGCGTTCAAAAATAATTATACTCAGCGGAAGAAGTATAATAGGGACCCGGACTCATTGGCAACCGTCAAGCAACGGTCGGGGGAGTCTACGGAGGCCTTCACTGAACGCTTCAATGACGAGTGCGCACGCACAAAGACAATGTCGGAACTCCTGAAAATTTCCGACTATATGCATGCCATAACAGACAGGGAATTAATCAGACGTCTCAATGACAAACGTCCGGAGAAGTAAAACGACCTTATAGAAAGGGTCAGAAACTTAATAGAGGGAGAAACCGCGGTAGCCGCGGCCTATCCTTCAAAAGGAAACAGCTACCGATCGAACGACCAGTCCAGGAGACAGTCGGGCGGTCAAAATAACCAGAACAATGGGAGGGGCTCAGATTACAAGATCCAAAACAAAGGAGGAAGGTCAGACGATAAATTTACCCCTCTAAAGATGTCCTACCGGGAGATCTTGCTGACGGAAGGGGCCAATTTCCTGAGACCTCCCCCAATGACGACTCCGCTGGACCGTCGTCAAGGAAATCGCTTCTGCGAATTCCACAATGACAAGGGCCATGGCACGGAGGAATGTATCCAGCTCAAGAAGCACATTGAGTCACTGATCAAGTCAGGCAAACTCAAGCATTTGGTCAAGGATTGGAAGGATGGAAAAGATAACAAGAAGTATTACAAGAAGGATCCCCAAAAGGACAAACCTTCAACTATATACATGATCCAATCCAGGTAGCGCCGCACAAGGCAGAAAATTAGTCAAAAATTTTCACGCGGCAGAGAAATCTCATTCCCTCCCATTACGACAAGTGATGTGATTGATGCGCCTCTCACTATTGGATTAAGCATTGGAACACACAATGTCCGCCGTATGTATGTGGATGGAGGGTCAACAGCAAAAGTACTATACGAACACTGTTTCGTACAGTTACGACCAGAAATAAGGAACCAATTAGTACCGGACACGGCGCCGCTCATCGGTTTTAGTGGAGAAACCATCTGGCCAATAGGATAGCTGTGTCTGCTTGTAACCATCGGGAATGAAGAGCACTCCACCACGGCGTAGATGAACTTTATGGTGATACGCTCACACTCTCCATACAATGGGATCATAGGCAGACCAGGCATCCTGGCCATACGAGCGGTACCCTCCACGGCACACGGGATGATCAAATTCCCTATGGAAGGAGGAATCGTCACTATCTATAACACAGTCATACCAGCATCCGAGTATCATGCCGTGACAACACCGGTTCCACCCATTCCCCCTAAAGACAGATCACCACCTCCCAATTGGAAGGTGGCAATCCATCCTGATTACCCGGAACAAGAGGTGTCCACAGGGGGAACACTCTCAGATAGCGGCAAGAGGGCCATCTGCTCTCTCCTGAAGGCAAACTTAGATGTATTCGTATGGGAGCCCAAGCATATGACGGGCGTACCGCGTGCGATAGCAGAACATAAGCTCCAGATCCGCCAGGGATACCCTCCCGTTAAGCAAAAGAAGCACGGTCAGGCACCTGAACGCAGCCAAGTAATATTGGATGAGGTACGGAAACTGGTGGATGCAGGTATCATGCGCGAGGTATACTACCACGAGTGGTTATCCAACCCAGTCATGGTTAAAAAGCATGACGGAAGCTGGCGCATGTGCGTGGATTTCACGGATCTGAACAAAGCCTGTCCACAGGATTGTTACCTATTACAGGAGATTGACTAGAAGGTGGAATCCCTATGTGGATATCCCTTTAAATGCTTCTTAGACGCATATAAAGGATACCACCAGATCCAGATGGCGGAAGAGGACGAAGAGAAGACGGCGTTCCATACTAGTCAAGGCGTGTACTTTTATACAAAAATGCCGTTCAGACTGAAGAACGCCGGGGCAACATATCAGCGGCTTGTTGACAAAGACTTCGACTCACAGATAGGCCGCAACCTGGAGGTCTATGTTGATGATTTAGTCATCAAAAGTCATACGGAGGATGCACTCCTCCGAGACGTCTAAGAGACGTTTGACACATTGAGGAGGATTAATATGAAGCTAAATCCAAAGAAATGCACGTTTGGGGCAACGGAAGGAATGTTCCTTGGATATATGATTGATCCAAATAGCATCAAGCCTTGCCTGGAAAAGACGGACGCAGTAATATAGCTACCATCCCCTCAGACACGGAAAGAGGTGCAGTCCTTAAATAGGAAGCTGGCCGGGCTAAACAGGTTCTTATCAAAGTCCGCAGAGAAGACACTCCCCTTATTCAAAACACTCAAGAAGTGCATTAAGAAGGGAGACTTCCGGTGGACAAAGGAAGCTGAGGAAGCCTTTGGTCAACTCAAGCAATACCTCGCATCTCTCCCCATGCTAGTAGCTCCCCGGCCATAGGAGGAGCTCATTATGTACCTATCAGCCACACATGGAGCAATAAGTTCGGTACTTATGACGGATAGGGACACAGTCCAAACTCCAGTCTACCTCATAAGTAGAACACTACAAGGGCCGGAGTTGAATTACTCCTCTATGGAAAAATTGGTTTTGGCATTAGTGTTTCCTACAAAACAGTTGCGCCGATACTTTCAGGCGCACCCAATTGTAGTCATTACCGATCAACCAATAAAACAAGTCATCTCTAGACCAGATGTGGCAGGTAGGCTATAAAAGTGGAGCATTCTATTGGGAGAACACAACATATCTTATAGACCAAGGACGGCTGTTAAAGGCCAAATCTTGGCGGATTTCTTGATAGAGAAGCCGGATGAAGAGGGACCAATCGTACAACAAGACCAAACTCCAGCAGAACCATGCGTATTATTTACGGACGGATCTTCGTGTACGGATGGGCCAGGAGATGGTCTCATCCTTACGAATCCGGAAGGAATGGATTTTACGTACGCCCTTCGCTTTGAGTTCACAGCCACCAACAATGAGGCAGAATATGAAGCGTTGATTGCGGGTTTAAAAATCGCCGCTAGAATGGGAGTCCGCAACCTTGAGGCCTACGTGGACTCACGGCTTGTCGCGAACCACATTCTGGGAGGATACGTAGCTAAGGAGGATAACATGGTTCGATACTTGGAGAAAGTCAAGTCACTCATTGCGGCTTTCAGCAAGTTTTCTATCAAGCATGTACCAAGAGGTGAAAACAAGAAGGCGGACGCTCTTAGCAAGATCGCGTCTACAAGTTTCGCCCACTTATCCAAGCAAGTCTTGGTGGAAATACTCAAGGAAAATCTATAACAGAAGGGGACGTCACAGCTATAGTTGAGGAAGACGAACCTACATGGATGACCACGATCGTCAGCTATTTGACTAATGAAACCCTTCCAGACGAGGAAAAAGTAGCACGATGCATTAGAAGGAAGTCGCAGCACTTCGAGCTTCGAGAAGGTATTCTTTACAAGAACTCTTTCTTACAGCCGTGGTTGCGGTGTGTTGGGCCGCGCCAGGCTACTTATGTGATCAATGAGATACACGAAGGGTTATGCGGCATACACGCGGGTCCCCGATCCGTAGTGGCCCGAGCTCTACGCACAGGATATTATTGGCCTACTACGCATAGGGATGCATGCGACATGATTCGCAAGTGCAGTGACTGCCAAGTGCACAGGCCAGTACCACGACATCCGCAGCAGGAACTTACACCTATTACATCCCCATGGCCATTCTATAAGTGGGGGATCGACATTGCAGGACCTTTTCCCGTAGTTGCGGGGGGAGTTAAGTTCTTGATTGTCGCAATGGACTACTTTACACGTTGGATAGAGGCCAAGGCAGTCAAATCCATCACATGCAAACAAGTTAAAAAGTTTGTTTGGGAGAACATCGTGTGCCGTTTTGGCTTACCAGGAGAAATCATCTCGGACAACGGGAAGCAGTTCGCGGATAATCCATTCAAGGACTGGTGCGCAGCATTGAATATCAAACGGCGCTTCGCATCTGTTAAGCACCCGCAGACAAATGGTCTTGTGGAACGAGCAAATAGAAGCTTGGATGAAGGCATCAAGGCACGCCTGGAGGAACGAAGTGCCAAATGGGTGGACGAACTACCACACTGGGCGCATAGGAATATGATCAAAACAGCAAACGGGGACACCCCATTCGCATTGGCTGATATGAGTGATTTTACTCATATCATTTGTATCATGAAACGAACAATAATTGCATAAAATCATTGGAAAATGCCTTGTATATGTTTGTTTTTCGTTTCATGTGTGTAGGTACCGAAGTTCGCGAAAAACCGGCAAATATCGACACGAGATTGAAGAAAGTTCAAATGCCAAAAGTCGAGTTTGTTTTAGTTGCGGATTTGTAAAAGTTTGAAGTAAAGTGGGTCCCACATTAGGAATTTGGGCCTGAAAAGCCCATAAATACTTCAAAAGATTTATACTAAAGCTTATTTAAGCAATAGCCCAAAAAAATAAATAAGGGCGGATGGGAAGTCTAATGGGCTAAGCCCATTTGGTCAAAGAAATTAAACGGTTTGATTTTAGTTATAAAGTTTTGGTAACTTGGTCAACTCATAAAAAAAACACCTCTCTCACACTTTTAACCCTCGTTCCCCTTTTCTCTCTCAAGTGAAAAAACCAGAGTTATACCAGTAACTTCAAAACCCTAATTATTCCTATTAATAAATTTTACCAATAAAATTTGGGGCTTTCACTTGGCACGTGTGATTCACGCAAGGGTGAATAAAACCCCCTTAATTTCGGAAGGTTGGAGTGGAAGAGCAATGAGACGTGGCAGTTTTTTATTGGTCTTGATACACCATTTCCATCATTCTTCCAATCAAGAGAAGACACATCAGCAAAGAAGAAGCACAGGATTTGCCACCCTGGCAATCCGTGTGAGGATGGGCTTATGACAACCCTTGGATCGTAACAGAAAGAAGAGAGAGAAGAATGAAGGGTCGAGATGAGAGATTCGTCTTCAACAAACCATCACCAATACTCTCTCGGGTTCCCTATAAAAAACCCCCTTATTTTTCATTGTAGAGGCATCCTTTTTTCATTTTATTTTACTGTTATAATTTTAGATTGTAGGTAGAATTTATATTTCTAAAAATGGTGTACTGATGGTTGAAATTAATAAAAGTTAATTTTCCAGTTTACTTCTCTTTATGCTTCACGGTTACTTTTTCTTTCCTGTTAAAAGTTTTTTATCATCTTCTATTAATACAAGATAAGATTATAAGATTGTTTGTTTATGAAAGCTCAATAATTAGCTCTTGTGAATAACTAAAAGTGAAATAAAGGATGGATGTTTATCCCTACTGGGTAAACATGTTAAATTAATGCTGTTAGTTTGATGATCGAGTGATATTCGGTGTTCGTGGTATTTCAAGATCTGTGGTTCGTGATTTAGTGGGTTTTCGAGGTGGTATTATACTGGAGTTAATGTCGATTTAGGCCCCAAGTCGGTTCAGCACCGCACTTCTGCTTCAACGGATATCGTCAAATTTATAAGCTCGTTTTATTCTTAAGTTTTTAGATTAAATTGATTTTTGGCTGTATGATGAAACTGTTTAGTAAGTTGTTTGTTTAGTTTAAAATCTGTTTGTGTATCTGTATTTGAGTGTGCTAGGTTCAGTAGTTGTTTTATCTGCGTTGCCATGTTTAATATTTTAGCTGCTTAATCTTAGATACGGTGTGGTTTTTATCAGATTTACCTCTGTTTAATATCTTTGTATCTGTCAAATGTTTTAGTAAGATTGGATTGAGTTTCGAACCAGTTATTCAGTTAATTTTAGCCTTTTGATGAATCTGCTTGATGAAATGCGTAGAATCATGATCTTCCATTCTTTCAAGGCCAAAAAGGGGCACACTTTCTTACCCTTGATTTTTATCGACTAACGTTTTATCTTGAGGCATAATTAATAAACGGCTTATAGATTTGCGTGCTCTTTCCATGCTAGGATTTTGCATTAGACTCTTCGTGTTTTAGCAAGGGGGTGTTACTCTTGAGCTAAGAAACATTGAGGACAATGTTTGGTTTTAGCATGGGGGAGTCAATCGATATAATCGCTTGCAATTGCTTTTGTCGTGTCCAAACGTAGTGTTTTCTCATTTTTCAATAAAATTTTAAATTTTTAGTGTTATTTTTAAGTTTTAATAAAGAAAATAAGTGTTTTTGACACGAATGAAGACTTTCAATAAGAATAGTTTTTGACTCGACTCGGGACTTGAACCTGAGACCTCTCGGTCATCAACACAACGCCATTACCACTAGGCCAGCTTGTTACTTTGAGTTTTATTTTGTAAAACTAATTAATATAGTGTATTCTGCTTAGGCAGATTTAATGTAGTTACATTTTATTTACTCTATAATCGTTTTCAAATATTCTTTTTAATTAAAGTTTTTTTTTGTTAAAAATATGTTTTAGTTAAATAAAAATAATAAAAAAAAATATAAAAAAATATAAAAAAATGTTTTTATTTAAAAAAGTTTAATTAGTTTAATTTTAAATAATTAGATTTTTATAAATTTAGAATTAAATAAAATAGTTTTAAAAATAGATTTGTTTAAAGTAAATTTTAATTAAGTAATTACTTTATACAGTTTTATTGGATTTATTTTTAAAGTAGAGTAAAAGTTATTTTTATTAATTAGATTAATTTTTAAAGATTTTCAAATAGATTAATTTTTAAATAGATTTAATTTTTAATTAATTAATTGTGTTTTTAGATTTTTTTTAAATAGGCGGGGTTTACGATTCATGCACTTTAGGATAATTTTAAATAGCTTAAAATTCGTAGATTTAAATTGTAGTTTAAAAACCGAAAACCAATTCAAATCGATTGTCCAAATCAAAGCAAAACGTCTCAAATTCATAAGATCTTCGTGTACAACGAACTCGAGTCACCAACGTGTTTATTTAATTCGTCATTGGTATTATTAGTCTATTACTTTTTCCTAAAGGTAATTTTCTAATTTACCTTATAACGTATCTAATTATCACTATACTATCCACGACACATCAAAAATTTTGGCGCCGCTGCCGGGGATCTTGTGTACGATTCGTCTTTGTGGAGATTTGTTGATCGTTGATTTGAAGACCCTTTCCGTCCTCGGAAAGTTTTGTTATTTTCTTATTATATAGTATGTATCGTTTTTATGAAAAATACCAAAAATAATCTTCTTAATCCTCTATCATGTTTAATTCTTTTTCTCCTCACCCTCTAAATTTTAATTCTTCCTTCGTCAATTGTGAAGGGTGTGGAGAACCGTTATATGGTTTTTCACCATGTCGGTGGTGCACGTGTGAGCGTTGTGGAAATGACTTACGTCACGATATACGTGTTGGATTTTGTCCTTATTGTAATGATATTACTTCATGTGGAAATCCGAATTTTTCAAATAATTCTCTCGATTTCAATCCACATCCACACCCTACATACGAGACACCCTCGTGTGAGTTTTGTGGAAACGATTCTCATTTTGGTGATGATTGTTCACATTGATTCTCGCTTAATTACGAGCAAGAACCGAGCTACAATCAAAACTTTAATGATAATTGTTATCCACAAGATTTACCGAGTTTATCACAACAATATCTTTGTTGTGAGTATTGTGGAGGTCCTCACGAGAGTTTTTGTTATCAACCGAGAGATCAAAATTTTTATGAGCCTAATCCTTGCTATAATTCGATTCCTTCCGGTTTTGACCAATCTCCACAATATTCTTTCGAAATTGAACAAAATGTTGAAATTGTTGAAAAAAGCATTGAAGATTTGTTGCTTGAAAAAAGACAAATTAATC
The DNA here is from genome assembly GCA_025667525.1 of Glebionis coronaria. NCBI lineage: Eukaryota > Viridiplantae > Streptophyta > Magnoliopsida > Asterales > Asteraceae > Glebionis > Glebionis coronaria. The sequence goes on from CM046874.1 coordinate 557,417,373, forward strand.
AAGAGATTAATGACATTACAAATGAATTAGGAAGTCGACGATTTCATGGCGAAATAATTGATGAGGGATTTAGACGAGATTGTGAACTTAGGATTCGACAAATTTCGCAAGATTATAATGGTTTAAGCATTGAGATTCGAAAGAAAGAAAAAATTCAAGAGGAAGAAAGATATCTTGCTAATCGTGAAATCGAGCGTTCTCTTCTTTTGGATGATGATGAGGATAGTACTATTTCTTTGCGAGATCTTATTGCTCTACATCCTTCGTCTAGTGCTATCGTGTGTCCTATTCGTATCTTGCCGGCTATTGAGGCCGAGGATTCTCCCATCCTAGATGATGATGAAATCTCTCATGACATCACTACTCCTATTCATGATTCTTCCACCGTGGAACCTGAAAATTCTCTAAGCAAGGGGGACGAGCATATTAGCACTATTCTTGTCCAAAACCCAAGAGAGTTTGACGGTATTTCCGATGAGATGTGTGATTTGCCACATTGTGATGACTCGACTTCTTCCATTCACGTAGATATTTTCTTTAATTCTAATGATGAAAATTGTGATGGAAATGAAGATTTTGAGGATGATTCTACTTCTAGTGAATTTTCTAATGAGGAGTTCTCCGATGAACTTTCTTATAAAGATGATATTCACGACTCGGATTTTGAGGGGTTCACCGATGAACCTACTCTTCTTCACCCATTTCCACCGGGAAATGAGGATGATAGTGATCCGATTTTTGAGAGGTTCACTTTTGAACTTGCTCCTTTAGACCCATTTCCACCGGGAAATGAGGTTGATTTGACTATTCCGATCCTTGAGAAGTTCTCCGATGAACTTACTCATTTAGATGTGGAAGACGTGATTCTTCGTGAGAAGTTATCCGACGTCTATCTTCTCATTTCTAGGATCGAGGCTTTAAATTCTAAGCCTATTAGAAAGTCTTTCTCTCCATCTCCTATTCCCGTTGAGGATAGTGATCCGCTTATGGAGGAGATTGACACTTTTCTTGCTTCTCATGATTCGATACCACCGGGTGTTGATGATATCGACCCGGAGGGGGGACGCTCTCTTTTTAGAGAATTTACTTGATGATGATTTCGTCCTGAGTCCTCCTCCCACCCACTTTGACCTTAATGTGCGGGTTTTCCATGTATCTCATATTGAGTACCATGACCCTATTGATCACATTTCTAAGGGTGAAATGGTCGTTAAAGCTAAGAATGTTGATTCTACTATTGATGAGATTTTTATCCCACCATTACCATGTGCTTTCTATGATCTTGAATTAGCATGGGGGACGACACCGTGTTATCCTTTCCTTTCTCCACCGAGGACGAGGTATTCGATCCCGGAAATGTTGATTTAGGGAAATCTCGGCCTTTCACCGATGCAATAAATGAAAGACTTTTCTATCATTTTGGTGCGGGTTTATCTCGGGGAGCATGCTACATCCATACCATTTTTTGTGACTACCATCTCTTTTTAGAGATTTATGTTGAAGTTTTATCCTTTCGTTTGTCATCCGACAACGAGGATGAGATCTTTGACCCCGGCATCGCGTTTTATGTTGGATCCTATTCCATTATGCCGGTTTTCACCATCTTTCCCTAAGGACCAATGAATGCGGGGATCAAGTCGAGCTCATGACTCGGTTAACAAAAACGAGTTCATTCTATCTTCTTTCTATTTTCTAACATCTAATAAGGCTTGATCTTTCAAGCTCGTGTTCGTGTTTTGTTGTGTTGTGATCTTAGGTACGACCCTAATTTTTGAAGACTCTCGTGTTCAGTTTTTGCCGGTCCACTTGATCTTCCATTCTTTCAAGGCCAAAAAGGGGCACACTTACTTACCCTTGATTTTTATCGACTAACGTTTTATCTTGAGGCATAATTAATAAACGGCTTATAGATTTGCGTGCTCTTTCCATGCTAGGATTTTGCATTAGACTCTTCGTGTTTTAGCAAGGGGCTGTTACTCTTGAGCTAAGAAACATTGAGGACAATGTTTGGTTTTAGCATGGGGGAGTCAATCGATATAATCGCTTGCAATTGCTTTTGTCGTGTCCAAACGTAGTGTTTTCTCATTTTTCAATAAAATTTTAAATTTTTAGTGTTATTTTTAAGTTTTAATAAAGAAAATAAGTGTTTTTGACACGAATGAAGACTTACAATAAGAATAGTTTTTGACACGTATTTGAATTAAGTTTTGCTAGGCTATTATATAGGGAGCTTTAAAACGCGAAAGTCTTAATTCATACGAGTTAAGGACAAGAACTTTTCGCAAGCTCCGATAATTGATCCTAGAAAGTCGTCTATCAAGGGAACTTTAAAACGCAAATTCTAAAACTTGCAAAAGTTTAAGAAGATGCAAGATCCTATAGATGACTTGAAAACCCAAAACTTTGATTTAATAGGCTACGTATCCATTTATGGAGAACAAGAGATGATAGAGCTAATTATAAGTTTGGTATTCTTTCGGGAATTTATGTGAGTTAATTATGAGCCTATTCTCCCATCACTTGTTAATAAATTTTAATTGCAATAAATAAGGTTGAACGATTTAAAAAGTTACTTAGCTTCTAGCCCAAGATCGTTTAAAAGTTGCTCGGTATAGATTAGAGTTCATAGCCAAGGCATAACTTATTGAAGCGGGATGCGAAGATTGGCGAGTCCAAAAAGGTCCTAACAAGACATGAGGGCTATGTTTTATTGCTAAAGATCTCAAGTGATGTGAAGACTCATTTATCAAAAAATCAATATGAAGGATCGAGACACACGACGAAAAGCAAAATACTCCCAAAAAGTCATGGAGAAGTCTATCCAAAAAGACCATAATAAGGTATGAGGATAAATGAAGCCAAGTCCAAAAAGGAGGCGGATCGTTGTTAATCAAAATCCCAAGTAAAGATTGGAGAAAAATGAAGAAGTCATGGTCCAAGTATGAATCTCTCAAAACTTCAAGTGAAGAAATATTATGAAGAGAAGACCATTATTTCGTGAACGTCTCTCAAGGTTGGAAGTATTAAGTCACTGCCAAATATCGGTCCGAGAAAGGTCTCAAATCGCGAAACAAGTTATGCCAAGATATGAACTTTATGAAGTCTCGAGAAGCAGTTTTAAAAGATTTTGTCCTTTAGCTAACTATTGATTAAATCGTTCACTTTATTTTAGGCCTAATAAATTATCGAAATAAGTCAACAATGCATCTTCGTGATCATTCAAGACAACAATAAAATATAAGAGATACACCTAGGAATAAGGGAGTCTAAGTGATTAATTAGCCCACATGAATTCGTGTTAGTCTACCAACTTATAATAACAATGATCTTGTTTTTGCACTTGGCATGGAAAAGTGAAAAGTCGAGGACGACGAATCTATTTGAGTTTTATGATCCTTTTAGTTATTTTTCAAATAATGAAAGTTATTTTATGTCTTTACAAAATAAAGTGTCAAAAGTTGAATAATGGTGTAGATATAGTTTTATTTTATCATTGCGTGAGGACACGGCAATTGCTTAGCATGGGGGAGTTTGATATGAGTGATTTTACTCATATCATTTGTATCATGAAACGAACAATAATTGCATAAAATCATTGGAAAATGCCTTGTATATGTTTGTTTTTCGTTTCATGTGTGTAGGTACCGAAGTTCGCGAAAAACCGGCAAATATCGACACGAGATTGAAGAAAGTTCAAATGCCAAAAGTCGAGTTCGTTTTAGTTGCGGATTTGTAAAAGTTTGAAGTAAAGTGGGTCCCACATTAGGAATTTGGGCCTGAAAAGCCCATAAATACTTCAAAAGATTTATACTAAAGCTTATTTAAGCAATAGCCCGAAAAAATAAATAAGGACGGATGGGAAGTCTAATGGGCTAAGCCCATTTGGTCAAAGAAATTAAACGGTTTGATTTAGTTATAAAGTTTTGGTAACTTGGTCAACTCATAAAAAAACGCCTCTCTCACACTTTTAACCCTCGTTCCCCTTTTCTCTCTCAAGTGAAAAAACCAGAGTTATACCAGTAACTTCAAAACCCTAATTATTCCTATTAATAAAATTTACCAATAAAATTTGGGGCTTTCACTTGGCACGTGTGATTCACGCAAGGGTGAATAAAACCCCCTTAATTCCGGAAGGTTGGAGTGGAAGAGCAATGAGACATGGCAGTTTTTTATTGGTATTGATACATCATTTCCATCATTCTTCCAATCAAGAGAAGACACATCAGCAAAGAAGAAGCACAGGATTTGCCACCCTGGCAATCCATGTGAGGATGGGCTTATGACAACCCTTGGATCGTAACAGAAAGAAGAGAGAGAAGAATGAAGGGTCGAGATGAGAGATTCGTCTTCAACAAACCATCACCAATACTCTCTCGGGTTCCCTATAAAAACCCCCTTATTTTTCATTATAAAGGCATCCTTTTTTCATTTTATTTTACTGTTATAATTTTAGATTGTAGGTAGAATTTATATTTCTAAAAATGTTGTACTGATGGTTGAAATTAATAAAAGTTAATTTTCCAGTTTACTTTTCTTTATGCTTCACAGTTACTTTTTCTTTCCTGTTTAAAGTTTTTTATCATCTTCTATTAATACAAGATAAGATTATAAGAGTGTTTGTTTATGAAAGCTCAATAATTAGCTCTTGTGAATAACTAAAAGTGAAATAAAGGATGGAGGTTTATCCCTACTGGGTAAACATGTTAAATTAATGTTGTTAGTTTGATGATCGAGTGATATTCGGTGTTCGTGATATTTCAAGATCTGTGGTTCGTGATTTAGTGGGTTTTCGAGGTGTTATGATACTGGAGTTAATGTCGATTTAGGCCCCAAGTCGGTTCAGCACCACACTTCTGCTTCAACGGATATCGTCAAATTTGTAAGCTCGTTTTATTCTTAAGTTTTTAGATTAAATTGATTTTTGGCTGTATGATGAAACTGTTTAGTAAGTTGTTTGTTTAGTTTAAAATCTGTTTGTGTATCTTTATTTGAGTGTGCTAGGTTCAGTAGTTGTTTTATCTGCGTTGCCATGTTTAATATTTTAGCTGCTTAATCTTAGATGCGGTGTGGTTTTTATCAGATTTACCTCTGTTTAATATCTTTGTATCTGTCAAATGTTTTAGTAAGATTGGATTGAGTTTCGAACCAGTTATTCAGTTAATTTTAGCCTTTTGATGAATCTACTTGATGAAATGCGTAGAATCATGATTTGTTAATGGATTGTACTGTTTTGGTAAATGTTTTTTTTATGGATTAGTTTAAGCATTATAATCTGCTTTTTCATGTGTCACTTATAGGTGTTGAATGAGCTACGTTATTAGGTGTTTAAGAATCGGCTGATTCTAATGATTCACAAAGTCTGCTAATCTGTCCGATTTAGTTTCATTGTTGTTGTGAGCTTTTGTATGCTATTTAAATTTTATGAGCTGAAGTTTTTAGCATTTTGCATTGTTGTTTCTATGATAATTTCTTTAGTCTGCTAAGGTTTAGTTTAGACTGTGATGCGAATTTGATTAATCTGTCTTTCAATTATTTAGCCTGCTAAGTAGTTCAATTAGACCTGTGTTTAACTGTTAAATAGCTTAAAACATGTATAAGTGTTTGGGACATTTCGATCTATGATGTCAGTTGAGTAAACATGATCTGTATAATCATTTAATTTAACTGCCTGCTGAGATTTGAGTTTCTGTATGTGATTTTGGATTTTGCTCTATCTGACTGTGAATTGAGTTATTTAACTGCTTGTTATTCTACTGTGCGAACTGGGATGTTTGGTTTGGTAATTTTTTTTCAAAATTTCTTTGTCAAATAAAAATATAATTCCGAAAAAAATGTCCCTTATGGGACTTGAACCCGAGACCTCTCGGTCATCAACACAACGCCATTACCACTAGGCCAGCTTGTTACTTTGAGTTTTATTTTGTAAAACTAATTAATATAGTGTATTCTGCTTAGGCAGATTTAATGTAGTTACATTTTATTTACTCTATAATCGTTTTCAAATATTCTTTTTAATTAAAGTTTTTTTTTTAAATATGTTTTAGTTAAATAAAAATAATAAAAAAATAAAAAAATAAAAAAAAATGTTTTTATTTAAAAAAGTTTAATTAGTTTAATTTTAAATAATTAGATTTTTATAAATTTAGAATTAAATAAAATAGTTTTAAAAATAGATTTGTTTAAAGTAAATTTTAATTAAGTAATTACTTTATAAAGTTTTATTGGATTTATTTTTAAAGTAGAGTAAAAGTTATTTTTATTAATTAGATTAATTTTTAAAGATTTTCAAATAGATTAATTTTTAAATAGATTTAATTTTTAAGTAATTAATTGTGTTTTTAGATTTTTTTAAATAGGCGGGGTTTACAATTCATGCACTTTAGGATAATTTTAAATAGCTTAAAATTCGTAGATTTAAATTGTAGTTTAAAAACCGAAAACCAATTCAAATCGATTGTCCAAATCAAAGCAAAACGTCTCAAATTCATAAGATCTTCGTGTACAACGAACTCGAGTCACCAACGTGTTTAATTGAATTTGTCATTGGTATTATTAGTCTATTACTTTTTCCTAAAGGTAATTTTCTAATTTACCTTATAACGTATCTAATTATCACTATACTATCCACGACACATCATTGGCCTACGACACTGAAGCTGTTATACCAGCAGAAATAGGAATGCCTACCATCCACACAGCGGAGGTTAATGTCATCACAAACGACGAGCAACTCCGGATCAATCTGGATTTGTTGGATGAGAAAAAGGAGATAGCGGCTATCAATGAGGCCAAGTCCAAGGCGCGGATGAAGGCTTATTATGATGCAAACGTTAAAGGTGTTTCTTCTTTACCAGGATATTATGTCTATCGTGCTAACGAGGCAAGTCGAGCGGAGAATACAGGAAAGTTGGGCCCTAAGTGGGAAGGACCGTATGAGGTCACGGAAGCCTTAGGACGGGACGCGTACAAGTTACGTGACATGGAGGGCCGCGACCTAGAACGCACATGGAATATCTGCAATCTTAAAAGGTGCTATCTTTGAAAGCTACGACTTCCGCATGGACACTTCGCTATATCTGGCTTCAATGAAGATCCATGTGCTCTCTTTGTTTGTTTTTTATGCTTTCTAGGTTCTTTTTGTTTTTTAGGACTTCCCATTCTTGTTGAAACAAAAAACGTAAACGTTCTAATAAAATATCGTGGTGCCTAGCTAGCTCCACGACTTGTTTTGTGCAAATTGTTTTTATTCTTTAGATTCCTTTTATAGTCATATGGATTTAATTGTTATTATTATAATGTGCCATGTCTTATTCATATGCATTCATTCAATACCGTACATGTACAATGCGCCTCCAAGTGGGGTAAGAGGATTAAGTGAACCTACTAATTCAACTTGTCACATAAGAGGGATGCAACCCCAGTGACGCGGATCATGCATCCTTACTAGACACCTTATTCACGAGACGTTGTGATAAGTTTCCATATGTCGCGCTCACGTAGTGCTTTGCATGGTAAAGACGCACGCCGCACGTCTAGTAAAATATAGACTTGGTTTTATTCTAGGTAAGACGTGACATGCCATGCGACACAGATACATGATATCTAGAAAAGAATATAAACAAGTTTCCAATCGTCAAAATTGTCATACCTACCACGGAATTATACATAGCATGTCAAGTGTTTACAATCATAAAGCGCCATGGACATCCACGGACGAATACTTAGGTTACAAACCAAATTATCCAAGAGATAACAAATTAAGGGCACCCTACATGGGGGAGAAACATACCTATCTCCCATTGCTCCTCAGCCAGGCAAGGCAACATCTCACCACGTTCCTTTCGCTCTAGAGCTTGAGCCGCATTCATCTCCAGCACCTCGCTTAATGGTTGCTCACCAACTACGATTCTGGTCACATCTTCATAAATAGGAAGAGTGAGGTGGCTGGGTGAGGGGGTGAAGGGAGCCCGGGATTGTCCCTCATCATGAGAAAATGCACCAAGACTTAGTTTCTCCATAATCTCCATGTTAGATGCATCTTTGGTGGATTCCAGCTCGGCCAAGAAGGGATAGTGGAGATCTCGCATTGCGGCCATAGAAGCAGTCATCTTTTCAGCAGCTCCGGTGTTGAAGAAGGCATGCTTTGTGAAGTTTTGCTTCTTCCTTATTAGCTCTACGGCCATGACCATTCCTTCATGACGACCGTGGTCGATGCCATCTGACAAGTGGTCTGCAAATTGCCGAACAAATTCGGGGGCTTCCAACACCTTGGTAACGGCTAAACGCGTCCCGTGACCCACCATCCACCTACGGCCGGTAATGCCTGCTAGTAGTTGGGGGTATAGCACATCGTCACGCTCAGAGATAAGGGCATTCACTAGCACATCTTTCTGGGTGGACGCCTCTTTCAGTTGTTCAGTCACGGCCCTTTCACAAACAAGCTCCTCTTTAAGTTTCTCCCCACCCTGGATCAGTGCATGGGCGTTCTCAAGCTTCTTTGTGAGTATGGATACTTGGTCGGAGGAGGACTTAGCTGAAGCTTCTGTCGCGGTCACCTGTATGTGATAAATCATATATTAGAATGGTTGCTATTATGACATAGGTGTGATGCGGTATGGATACATACCCTGACTATTGTAGCCTCAAGTTTAGTTTCGAGCTCGGCTACATGTTGGTCATGAGCGTTGGCATGGGCCGATTGTTCTTTAACAGTCGCCTCGGCAGTAACGAGCTGGGACTATAGGGTGGCAATCTGGGCCTCATTTTGTTCAATCATCCTCTCTCTTCGACCAACCTTCCTCTTCAGGGACTCAACATGCTCTAGATCAGCCTCAAATCTTACTCTTATAGAAGTGCCCATGGCCATCTGATGAACTAATGCGCCATTATATTCATCCACCAAATCCGCATGGCTTAGTACATTTACATCTCGTACCAAACCAGGGGGGATGCAGTTATTAAGGTACTCACGACACTCCTCGGCCTCTCTCATCCGCGACGCAGTGGTGATCTTCCAGTCAGGATTGAACTGATGATGAGAGCCGGACATCGGGATCTCTTGGGAAGCTATGGGGGTACCTTCTTCAAAGGCAGGGCCGGATCTGGTTGCGGCTGTATACAGCGCAGGTTCACTCTCCATCTCCTTCTCTTTCCCCTTCTCTTTCTGTGCATCTGGGGGAGGCGCGGCACCAGCTTGTTCATCTCTACAAACACACAATTGGAATAAGTATCAAGTATTGTTTGAGGAAAGTCGTGGCTTTTACTTAGATCATGTATGTTTTGAGTAAATAAGAGGGGTAGACTTACATGTTATTCCCTTCTAGTTCTGATGTAGTCGGGGGAACTTGAGTGACCGGATCCACAGGTGCGGCCCGTACCGTTTCAGAGGCTTGGGTGGTGCTCCCAACAGATTGATAGCGGGGGTGGTCCTCGCGCAGTTTTTTGGGTGGGGTATTGTGTTCACCAACCTCAGCCTGGGCAACTCTTCTCACCCGCTAGTTTTTCCTACGGGTACGCTTAGGGGCGGGTTGGGCTTCTTCTTCATCTTCTTCTTCATCTACTTGTTGCATTTCCTCCTCGTCATCGCCCAACATTTGGCGAAGACTGGAGGTGGTCCTCTCAATGTTGTCACCTTGCTCTTCCCCGTGTGCGGGGGTAGCAGTCTTAGGCGGCGAGGAGGGCCCAGCTTCATCTTCAAGCATCATGTGATCACCATCCTCGTTGTCAAAATCTACGCTGGTTCTCAGGAGAGTTGTTTCCTCTTTGTTTGAATGGGGATCCGGTACGGCTTCCAGGGCAACTGTCACATTTCGGGTGTGCTCGAGGAGGGGTAGCTCATTCTCGCGTCGGAGACGGGATCCCTCTGGTATAAGCTTTGGATCGCCTTGACGAAGGATTCCAAAGAAGTTCATTTCTGCCAAAATAAACGAAGTATATTAGTTATAGCAAATAAGTGTATGTACGTCTTTCATGTGCGGATGCTATGCCTACCTTCACCATGCCTCCTCCAAAACACAGGATATCTGTTGGACGAGCCGAAATAATTACGGCTAATCCCTAGCAAACAGAGGAATGATTCGGGAAGGTTTCTATGGAACCCTGTTCTATTCCTATCTATTTCTTGGGAATGTTGGGGATTATATGTACTGGCGTGCGGAGGAGGGTCATGAGATAATCTATGTTTGAAGACATAGTCGGTCGGCCACACTATTGAGTCAATGAAAAGGTAATGGTCGTACCAATTTTTAAGTGAGTCCATGGCCTTATTATGAGACTGGGGGCTGTTTGGAGATCGTTTCTTAAAGGATAGCCAACCATTTACTATACTAGGGGTGTAAAATAGCCAGAATAGTTCTACGGTGGGAGGGATTCTTCTAGCGCGACAAAGGATTTCAAACTGGCTAACCTTGCATGCGCCTATACAGTGTAGTTGGCTAATATGTACATCATAATATCCTAAGAGATCTATGAGGAAACGAGTGAAAGGAATGCGGTAGTTACCCGCATCAAAAAGACGAGTGTATAGGCCGATTTTTCCTTGCGGAGCCTCAGTTATAAGGTCTCCTGCACTAGGGAGAGAAGGGTGTAGGTTGCTGGGAATGAAGTAATCAGTGAAAAAGTGATCTAATTGCTCCTGGGTCATTACATTGAGCACGGATCCAATGGAGGGGTTGTTTCTTTGGGCCATTACTAAATAAAAAGTTAAGGACGTGGTATTCTAACCTGCGAAGGAAGGGATCCGTGCGTGAGAAAGTGGTACTAAGGATGAAAGCTTTAATGGCAGAAATGAAGAAAAAGACTGTGTGTTACACACAACCGTAGGGGTAACTTATTTATAGGGTTGCCTTGTGAGTCATGGTCCGTTGGATGCGTGACACGTGTTTGCCACTATCCTAAATCGTGTGGTTAGGGCGTAAGTGGCAATTGAAAGGTCAGGTGGGACCCACGGGTCACTTCTGACTCAGTAGTTTGCGCCGCTCGAGGTTTTGACTGCTTGCACTTTGTCAGTCAATTGGCAGGTGAACAGTCAATAGTGTCGGGATATGCGGTCTTACGTAAGACTAAATTCAATTCTACATTTAATTCGTCTCGGTCGTCAGGTGCGGCTGAGGTACCATTGGAATAAATTCCTAAGTCAGGTAGCCACGTGCGGCCAAAACAAATTTTTTGATAAATTTATCATTTCCTAAAGGGTCTTTCTTGGTACGTGCAGGGAGCATCTTGATAGTCTAAAGGTTACGCCTACGGCTGTAACAACTAGACTGGGGGGACATGATGACGTATAGTCCCCAGTCGGGTCATGAACCCAGCCCACGGGTACTACCTGTATCCGGCCCATCACAAATGGGTGGGAATAATGTTATTTGAGCTTATGGGCTTGGATGAACAGTAACCGCACACACGTGTGCGGCCCACGGCCCAGCATGCCCGGTGCAGGGTTAGACAGAATCATACTCCTATTATGGTTAGGATTTATCCCAAAGGGGAGGATATTCACTCACCATAATTAGAAGATAACAATCAATCTAAATTTGGTGATTATCCTTTCCTTGGGGCAGAAGCATCAGTGACAGCCCATTAGGGTTTCACTGCCTATATAAGGAACCCCCAAGGGTTCCACAAAGGTATTACATTCTACACACTTTCAACTCTCATCCGATTCCTATAACCCTAACAGATTACTTACTCTCACGCTGGAGTCTAATCATGGGAAACATTCCCATGGTAAGCCTAACGCGTGTTGTTTAGTGTGCAGGATCCCAACCAGATAATTCACTTGGTGCAGGAGCCGGAGTCCAGCCAACCCGAATTAAGCTTAATTCGGGTCTAGCAAGGATCACCCAACTTTTGTATCAACACCTCCAATGGAATCACCACATCCCTTTCAGCTAAACACTTCTTCAGATTAGATACATGAAAAGTATTATGAATAGCCTTAAGCTCATCAGGCAATTCTAACTTATAAGCTACCAATCCAATCCTTTGGATAATCTTAAATGGTCCAATATATCTCGGGCTCAACTTTCCTCTCTTTCCAAAATGAATTACTCCTTTCCATGGAGATACTTTCAGCATAACCATGTCTCCTACTTCAAACACCAACGGTTTCCTTCGGTTATCAGCATAACTCTTTTGTCTACTTCTGGCAGATAACAAACGCTTCTTAATTTCTACAATCTTTTCAGTCATCTCAAATATCATTTCAGGCCCAGTCAATTGACTTTCTCCTACCTCACTCTAACACACTAGAGATCTACACTTACGTCCATACAAAGCTTCAAATGGAGCGGCTTTAATACTAGCATGATAACTGTTATTGTACGAAAATTCAACCAATGGAAAATGCTTATCCCAACCATTTCCAAAGTCAATTACACATGCACGAAGCATATCCTCTAAAGTTTGAATCGTTCTCTCACTTTGTCCATCAGTTTCCGGATGATATGCTGTACTTAAACATAACTCTGTTCCCATCGCTTTCTGCAAAGACTTCCAAAATTCTGAAGTAAACCTACTATCATGATCAGAAATTATTGACAAAGGCACACCATGTCGACAAAAAATCTCCTTCACGTACACTGTTGTTAACCTCTCCATACTATCTATCTTCTTCATTGGCAAAAAGTGAGCAGACTTAGTCAATCTATCTACAATCACCCATATCATATCACAGCCATTTGTAATCCTTGGGAAACCTGTCACAAAATCCATTGTAATCTTCTCCCATTTCCACTCAGGAATCTCAGGTTGCACTAATAATCCAGACGATTTCTTATGTTAAGCCTTCACCTTCGCACAAGTTAAACACTTATTAACATACTGTGCTATATCTGCCTTCATATTCGGTCACCAATAAACTTTCTTAAGATCTTGATACATCTTGTCCGATCCAGGATGTATTGAATACTTTGACTTATGAGATTCATTCATCACTAAATCTCGCACTCCTAACGAACCTTTCTCAGACGGACACAATGGTAACAAAATTCTATTCTCAAAATACCTCAATCCATTCGACCTTACTTCAAACAATGGTTTCAACATTCTACCCAAATTTTTTGCCTCAACATTCTCTTCCTTCAAACCATTAGCTTGGGCTTTCAATATCGCTTCTGTCAAATCAACACTTTCCATCATTGTCAAAGCTCTAATTCTTATAGACTTATCTCTTTCCCTTCTACTAAGTGCATCAGCTACCACATTCGCTTTACCAGGATGGTAACGAATCTCACAGTCATAATCACTCAGCAACTCAACCCATCTCCTTTGCCTCATGTTCAATTCCTTTTGATCCAAAATATATTGCAAACTCTTATGATCAGTGAAAAGCACACACTTGGTTCCATACAAGTAGTGTCTCCACAGCTTCAAAGCAAAAATCACAGGCCCAAGTTCTAAATCATGCGTAGTGTAATTCTCTTCATGCTTCCTTAATTGTCTTGATGCATACGCTATTACTTTCTCCCTTTGCATCAATACAGCCCCAAATCCTTTATGAGACGCGTCACAGTACACTACAAAATCCTCAGATACTTCTGGCAAAGACAATATCGGCGAAGAACACAACTTATCCTTCAACGTACTAAATGCAGATTCCTCTTCCAATCCCCAATCAAACACTCGATTCTTTTCAGTAAGCTTAGTCAACGGCTTAGCAATTAGTGAAAACTTCTCGATAAACCTTCTATAATACCCAGCCAAACCAAGAAATTGGCGACCTTCAGTCGGCGTCTTCGGCACTGACCAATCCTTAATTTCCTCAATCTTAGCAGGATCCACACCAACACCTTCACTATCAATCACGTGCCCCAAAAATTGCACTAATTTCAACCAAAATTCACACTTAGAGAATTTTGCATACAGCTTCTCTTTCTTCAACAATTCCAAAATTGTTCTCAAATGCTTCCCATGTTCCTTTTCACTCTTGGAGTAAACGAGAATATCATCAATGAATACGATAACAAACTCATCCAAATACGGCTTGCATACACGATTCATCAAATCCATGAATACAGTAGGCGCATTCGTTAACCCAAAAGGCATCACTTGAAATTCAAAATGTCCATATCGAGTACGGAAAGATGTTATAGGAATATCTTCTTCCCTAACTCTCAGTTGATGATACCCAGACCTCAAATCGATCTTCGAGTATACACTAGAACCTTGCAACTAATCAAACAAATCATCAATCCTCGGCAGTGGATACCAATTCTTGATAGTCAATTTGTTAACCTCTCTATAATCAATACACATTCTAAAAGAACCATCTTTCTTTCTAACAAACAAAACAGGAGCACCCCATGGCGATGGACTCGGTCTAATAAATCCCTTATCCATCAATTCCTTCAACTGATCAGATAATTCTTTCATCTTAGATGGAGCTCAACGATACGGTGCACGAGCAACAGGCGCAGAACCCGGCACTAAATCAATGTGAAACTCCACTTCACGATGCGGCGGTAATCCTGGAAAATCTTCAGGGAAAACCTCAGGATACTCTCTAATCACAGGCACATCCTCCAATTTTCTTTCATTCACACCATCATTACTTATCTGTGCAAGAAACACATCACACCCTGCTTCTATATGCCTCATCATCTTTAAACAAGAAACAACTCTCAAACGAGAAGTACATTCATCTCCTTTCACAGTCAATACCCTATTCCTTAGCGGTATCTGAACTAATCTTTCTCCACAAACAATTACTACACCATTACCAACTAACCAGTCCATTCCAATAATCACGTCAAAAGATCCTAATTCTATAGGCATCAAATCAATACTAAACACATAATTACCTAACTTCAAGGAACAATCTTTCAGTATAGAACTAGTGCTTACAACCTTACCATCAGCTAACTCCACCTTATAACTAGTTGTTAATCTCACTGGTTCTCTATCCAATAGCTGACTGAATCTAACGTCTACGAAACTTCTATCGAATCTAGAATCAAATAACACACTAGCATAACAAGCATCAGGTAAAAACGTACCAGTCACCACATTCAACCCTTGAGGTTTGTCAGCATCTCCCACGACATAGGCTGGAGCAGCAATCCCAGCAGCAACAGCAGCAACATTGCCTCCCTGTCGTATGCCAACCCTTGGACAGTTTCCTTGCTTATGTCCATGGCCTCCACATCCAGAACAGTTAACTACCTTAACAGCATTGGCTCCAGTGGCCACACCCTTGTTTCTACAATCTGCCATCTTATGTCCGGCCTTCCCACATTTGTTGCAAGAAGGTGGACAATTCCCAACATGATACAGATTACACCGACCACACTTTGGATTCACCTTATTACCTTGATTTCTAGTGGCACCACGAACACCATCATTCCTTCTCAAATTGTATTGCTGAATCCTATTTGGTCCTTGGTTATTGTTATTACGATAACCACCACGATTCTGCCCTTGGTTTGAGTGTGCAGCTTCCCACTTTCTCTTATTCCCTTCAGCAATACTATCCCTTCGATCCTGCAGCTTTACATCCATTAAAGCATGAGCCATTTGAACAGCTTCATCAAATGACTTGGGTTTCGACGAAGTAGTTTCTCCCTTGATATTACTAGATAAACCTCTGATATACTGCTTCATCTTCTTACGGTCATCAGCAAAAGCATCAGGACATAACAAACATAAATCAGAAAATCTCCTGGTATAAGCTACAATATCATTGTTTTTCAGCACCAAATGGCTCAATGCATCTTCCAACTGACCTAACTCTTCCTCAGAAAAAACTTAGCAGTCAACAGTCCCTTGGTCACAGTCCATGTTCTAGCATTAGCTTCAACCAATCCTACAGTAGCTACCTGACTATTCCACCAGCTTAATGCATCATCCTGAAAAGTAGCTGCAGCAAATTTCACCTTACTAGCTTCTGAACATCCACTGATTTCAAAAGTACTTTCAATCTTTTCAATCCACCTCCTTAATTCCAATGCACCACCAGTACCACGAAATTGGGTAGGTCCACATTTCATGAAACTAGCATAAGAACATTCCTTCTGAACCTTCTCAACAACAGCATTACCTCCAACTTGTCCCGCAGCATTTCCTCCTGCTTGTTCATCAGCATTACCTCCAACTGGATTTTCAACATTCCCTCCAACCTGACCAGCAGCATTCCTATTCTCAGCCTCTTGGTTCCTCGCAGCACGTTCAGCTTCTAGAGCTCAAGCGATAGCTTGCTCAATCATGGTATTAACAGTAGCAGTCGTCAATTTAGGCGGCATGTTTTTAGGAAACTAACCAAACAACAATTTAGTAAAGTCAGAAAAATGCCTCCCAACTCCTTCCTGTGTAACCATAAAAGAAAAAGAACAAGTAAGTATTCATATCATGATAAGAAGAAGGATTTCTCTATCAAGATGTAACATGGATACTACATGCACCAACAACACAATTCACAAAAGAACTAATAAGACATATCATAAGTCATGAAGGTAATTTGGATTGCATTGGAAAATTTCCACAAAATTGTGACAAGTAATGTCACTACAACCCTTCATCACGTCAAACTTAAAAGTCATTAAGTTTCATCACAAACTACAGTACAAGTCTACATAAGTTCTATTACAACAAGGCTAATAAAACAACATAAAAGAACTAAACATCAGATCCCCGCAGCTTCTTGTACATCGGCTCATCATCACTGCTGCTATCATCATCCTCAGAATCTTCTTCCACTTTTTCCTTCCCATTTCGACTACCTCCTTCATTCGTTTTCACCAACACCTGAGCTTCAACCTGATTCGGCACATCACGAATCACTACACCTCGACTAGGAAAAGATCTCATCGGCAGACCCTTGCATCCAACCTTGCATTCCTTTCTTGCTCCTTACGTAACCTTTCAACCTGCCCACTCAAATTCAACACCATAGATCTTAATCTAACAACTTCATCCATTTCTCTTGCCCTAACAAACTCTGACCTCCTCACACTTCCAACAAACCTGTCAAACGTCTTCTCATTCTGCTCAAACCTCCTAATCACACGAGTCTCAACCAAATACCTTTCAAACAAAGACCTATCAAACTTCTTAAGAAACCAGAAAATATCATCATAAGACCTAGGACCTGGACAATAAACCTTAGAAATGCCATCATGAATAGATCAAGCACTAGCAGCACTACTCGACTCAAAAGGAACATCACCCCTAGCAAATGCAATCCCAGGCAAACTGCTAATATAAGCATCACAAGTAGGCGTTAAAGAACGAACAACAGGTCGCTGACAATCTGGAACAGTCTGTGGCACAACATTAACCCTTGGAACATAACTACCTTGAATCAATTCATGCTCTGTCTGACCAACTGCAGTAAGTGAAATCCCATCATCTAAATACTCAAAAGGCTCCTCATCGTCACTAGCACCAAATTTATCTACTTCCTCACCATCCAACACATTAGTCATGTCAATCAATCCATCCTCACGAGGTAAACTAGCTATTTTCTACAATTATAAGGGTTCAAGGATACTTAAGGTCATTGTTAATAAAATAATATTAGTATGTCATGCTTATACAAATGTCATACATAATCCATGCTATGCAACACAATACAAATGATGTTTATGCAATGCTCGCAAAAAAATAAATATGATACTGACAAGCACTCGGCGTACTTTCAATAATTCCAATACAATATCGTAGTATTTACTTAATAAATACTCGAGAAATCATTTCCGTTATGAGGGATACATCTATAATGCAAAACAAAACTAAAAGTGATCTTACCGGGGCGTTGCAGAGAAGTTGTGTGCTTTTGAAGAATAAATACTTTCAACACCAAAGTTATAATTTTGGGACAATTTTCAAAATCAACCCAGTTCTCTATAACTTGCAGCTCTGATTACCAATCTCTAACACCCCCAATTTATATTGCGCAACGGAAATACACAATTGGGTGCTAGACACAAGCATCATCACACAAGGTATATTGAACGACTCAAAAGTGAGACGTTTACACATAAATATAAACATGATTTCCATAATAGGTCTAAAACATAAATTTTATCCCATGATTGTACTAAAACGACACCAGAGTAAAGCGTTTAGTCCCCATGGATCTCGACCAACAACCAATAAGTTTAGTACAGTATATCAACATAAAATAAATTGTTCAACAGTAAAGGATAGAAATAGTTTTTAGACCAACATTCTTCCAAAAGCCAAGCCACAACCTCCACAAGAAAGCTCCATGCTCCATCACTTCCTATTACCTGAAATACATGCTAAAACGAGTCAACAATAATGTTGAGTGAGTCTATTGGTTTATCAAATCACATTTGAACACAAGAAGAAAATCAATCATAATCATTTATAGAATTGTCGTACACACAATCTATATTTAAGGAAATAATAAAACATTATATTTAAGCTCATGACACCGACCCCTTAACCAAATAGTCACCCACGCCAAATGCTGGCATGACTAGAATAAAACCATTCCCCATCTAGGGTATCAGTTGCTAGAATACCACATTCTTATTCCCGTAAATTATCCTTCCCATAGGTTACTCAACGTAATGCCCTGGTCTCAGATAGGGTGGTCAACCCAATAGTACTATCATTAGAATAAGCGGCTATTCCCGACTCACAACATCAAGTCAGAAGATAGTTAACGGCTCGTGAATTTAGGGTCTTTTGCAACAAGGTACTCAATATAACGTAAACAACTTAGGCAACATTCGGGTCCAACAATTACTCATGACTTGTGTTCATTTATTTTCAAATATCATGTATCCCCCTCGCGGGTATAAAACATTTAGTAGCTAGCATAAAAAGCGAGGCTACAGGCTCACCTTAGTATAAGAGATCTAGCGAGATGATCGTCGATGATAATGGATGCCTTTCAAACACGAGAACCGCTACCTATCAAATAAGGCGCGTTCATTAATAATGACTCGAGAAATAAATCATACATAAGAACATCAAACTCAAACTCATAAATTCACGATAAACTCGAGAGAAAACGATATAAATAACTTCATTATACTTTACTACACATTTACTTTACCATTTTACACTTTTAACAAAGTCCGCCGGCACATACTACATGTAATAGCTTATTTACCCCTTTTAAACTTGTCAAACGTTTATGAAACGACTCGATAAACTAACTTACTATATATAGAAATTCCTCCTACAAGTTTATCAAATGAAATTACTTTTAAAGTCCTTTACCCGACTCATCTTCAAACTACAAAATCCAGACAGATTTACGTTAATTTTTCATACAACCGTTTTAACTTCTTTAAACGACTCCGTTTACAAAACCGACACTCGGGTTTTAAAGTAAACTCAACCTATAAGGTAAACACCTAATTATCAGTAGGTTACATATTTCAAAACTTTAATTTATAGTCCCCGAGATTCGATCCAAATATCGACAACAACTATATGTAGTGCTGATACTCGTCTCCTGGTACACGATCAATCAAAACATCATAACTTCGCGTTCGTTTGGAGCTAGAAGCTCTACCTTATATCAAATCGAAGCTAATAAAATTATCTATAACCCTAGGATATAAGTTAAGCCATTTTCAAAACATAAAAATTCGGATTTTACTGTTTACTTACTGTTGTAAACTGACCATTAAAAACTTGTACAAAATCACCTTTTTGATCAAAACCAACTATGAAAATGATCATTCATATACCCTAACATCAACATATATGAACCATAACATCCAAATCATTATCAAAATCAAAACTTTTGAATCAAAATGAAGTTTTTAACAAAATTCTTGCAAGAATCACCATTGATCATGCCAAGAACACCATGCATGATCATAGCTTTAACCTACCAACATCAAAAAATAAAAATGCTTGCATGTATGATTTTCTTATACCAAAATGATTCTTGATCAATTCTAAGATAGGGAATTGTTTTATTTTTGCTCAAATCATGATCAAAATCAAGTTAAAATTGAAAATTGAATGGGTTTTGGGGTGGTGGTGATGTTTCGGCAATATGAGAGAGAGAAGGAGAGATAGATGAAACATTTTAGTGGATAAAATGAGTTATGTGTGTTTGATTTTGGCTTTTATATAGTGTATGAGGGACCATTGTTGTAATTTTGTAATAGTTGTGGCTAAAAATAAAAATAGTTAGCTAAAAAGCGGGAAATAACTGTTAGTCAATTTTAGAAATATTTACGGGGCTCGGGTTTCATAAAGATACTTTTAAAAATTTAAATTGTACCTCAAATATAATAATATTGACTCCCGACTCGACCTAACACGTCATTTAAAATAAAACATCAAAAATGACAAAAATCGAACAACCAACAATAAGACATAAAATATTTGGCATCCATCGACATCACGCTTGCTAATACTCCTTATACTTATTAAATATAAAATATAAACCTTCCAACATCGGTTTAAACTTAAACCTCCAAAAATAAATATCATTCAAACTCATTCAAAAATATCAAAAATAATCGTAAAATAAGATTAAGCAATGACCTCGGTTTTGGGTTGTCACATATTATATATATAGTTAATTGAAATAAATGACGACTATAACTCATACATCATTGAAAATGTTTCATAATTATTTTATACGTTATGTTTATCATTTTTATATCCATATATCATGTTTCATACAATTTAGTTTAATGGATGAGCCACCAACTTTTTTAACCGTTTGACATATTTACTTAAACATGTTAAACGGGTCACAAACGGGTTACACGTATTATGTATGTCAGGGTTAGGGTTGAGTTTCGTGACATGATTATTAAACGGGTCGTGTTTAGGTAAAGGTTATAATAGCACGTCAAACCGTGAACCCGAACAGGTTAACACGAACACGACTCGATTTCCACCCCTAATGTACACCTCTACTTTAGCAACTATCCTATCAATCAACTTCAGCCATCCATTTTTAAAGATATCACTTTCATTATTTTTTTAAATTAAACATCTCACAAATTGTTAATTGTTACGTAAAACGAAACATATAATCGCAATGAGAATTAAATCATCTTTCTATCGAGCGACATATATATATATATATATATATATATATATATATATATATATATATATATATATATATATATATATATATACATATATATATACATACATATATACACATATATATATATATATATATATATATATATATATATATATATATATATATATATATATATATATATATATATATCTATATATCTATATATATATATATATATATATATATATATATATACTTTTGACGATCTTTTTTTAATTATTTTTTCAATCGCCTTTGAGAAAATCAGATATATGATTCGTATCATAAATCACATATGATTTTTGAAAATCATATATGTTTCAATCATACATGATTCTTGATACGAATCATATTTGATTTTCATAAACGTGATTTAAAAAAAACAAAAAAAGTTCGTCGAAAATGCCATAACAGGGCCGGATTTAGTATTGGGCGAAGTGGGCGACGACCAGGGCATCAATTGAATATGGGGCATCAAATTTTTGTTATTGGTTTTTTAGTACTAATCTTAGAAATAAACGAGAGACCACCTTGTATCCAAAAACACAAGACGAAAAAAGAGAGAAAAACAAAAACAAAAATCTTTACACATCGGGGTTGAACATAGTTGTTCAGTTGGAAAAGTTATTTTTAATACCCGTGACTTGTTGGCACAATCTTATGTGTGGTTTCAATGCACACCACGTAATTTTTTTTCTTTGATTTTGCTATTGATTGTCAACTATCAAGTATTACTAGTACCATTAGTTCAAAAAAAGTACTACTGGTACCATCTTTGGTGTATTTTCTTTCTTGGTAATACATGTGTGTCACGTTTTAAACATCGTAAATGATTGTCACAAAGTTTGATGTAGACACAAAACCGATCATGACACGACAATGATATGCTTCGCGTCTTTTTTCTAAATCCTTTTAATTCAAGTGCTCAAATGGCTCATAAAGATGATAGTGAATTCAACGCACGACAAACTAGTGTACCATGTTTGTTTAATTTGTCACACAAAATGGAAGACAACTAATCAAATAGATACACGTCGCAAAACATTCCAAAATGATGGTTTTGTGTACTCACAAACAAACAAGGACTCATATCAGAAGGGTGTAACACTGTTTTTACCTAGTTTTTGTGTAAGTACAAAGGGTGAGGTTATATAGACCCCCTAAAAAGCAATCTATACCTCCCTTGAATTTTTTTTAATTTTTATAATTTTATTTATGTTATAAAACTGAGATCCTAAAAATACTGAATGAAAATTATAAAGTTTAATAGGTCAAAATTAATAAACAGTTAAAATACGGAAACGAAACTAATAAAAAAACAGTGCAGGACCGGAAACTGTTGGGAAAAGAGACAAAAAGTAAAAAAATATACTTTATGTACTTTAGGGGGGGGTATTAATAGGAGGACCCAAGTACAAAATGCCTAGATGTATATAAATCATTAACCAAACCAATTTTGTTATGTCGAAATAGTAAAATATACATAAATGTTTACCCATTTATATATATTTTACAAATGAAATTGCAGCAAAATTAAAAATATCATTTATAGCTTTGGTTAAGTATATGATAAAAATTGATGATAGGGACCATAGGGTCTTTGATCAATGTTTCGACTGCATTTGGTGGCTTTTATGCATTTTTTTATGTTTATCTTTTTTTCTCTTTTAAACTTCGTTTGTAATTTGGTTGCGATTTTTCATTTATAAATATAATGTTTTGTAATATTGGTACACAAAAAGTAATTATAATGATTTTTTAATCATGAAATGTTATTTCTCATTTTAGTCATGTAACACCCCCACATTTACAACGCAGCGGAATACAACAATGGGGTGCTACTTCATAATACAAGCTCACGAGTCACAGTAAACGTATTTTAATATAAACTGATGGTGTGTAAACACCCATCCTTTCACCACTTAATTCTGGCTAAAACGAGACCAAAACATGTATTTAATATCATTTGTTTGGAATTATGCGTGGTTTTTGTGTTTATTATGTTTTCAGAGCCAACTGGATAAATATTGAAGAAAACATGGGATTGCACGGGTTTTACTGAAGAGAAGGACTCAAGATAAAGTCTAATGTCCAAGAGATGCAAAAGATTTGAAGTCACTGGGCCTATTCGAAGATTTATCGAAGAAAAGGACCAAAGATGGAAGATTTATATAAGTCGAAGAAACTCAAGTCTATTAGAAGAAATTAAAAGACGAGTTAAATTTAATCGACGACAAATCCCGAATCAGAATCGAAAACGGAAAATTTTCTGAAAAGACGAAAAGACAAGAAGAACGGGAGAAAGCCCACTCACCAACCAAAGGATAAGCCTATATAAAGCTCACCCCTCACACATTTTAGTCAGTTAGTTTTAGTTTCTTTCTCCCCACTTTTTATCCCTTTTTAGTTCGTTTCATCACCATCACCATTAGGGTGATTGGTGATTTTAATCTTTGTTTTTCCAATCTTGTTATTTTAATCCTTGTTTGATCTTGTTAAAACATTAATCATTAAATACAAGTTCTTTGTTTAATCTTTCCATTTCATCTTGTTCATCATCATCTTTATCCTCAAGTTCTTAAGTTTTTATTTTTCTTGATTTGATCTTCGAAAGTTGTTGGGATTTGTGTTTTTGTTGATGGGATTTGTAGCTTATGGTTAATAGATGCTTTGTGTCTAGTTTTATTTAAGATTTGGTGAAAAATTTGGTGATTTTTGGTTTAAAATTAGTTTTCCTTGTTCTTCGGGTATATTACTGTATCTGGGTTTCTGAAAGTTCCGGATGAACAGTAAGTTCCGGATGAACACCTGAACTTCCGAACGAAGCAAAACTTCCGAACGAAGCAAAAGTTCCGAACGAATAAAATTGTTCCGAATGAGTTTTTATTTGAAAAGTTCCGAATGAGTTTGTCTTTAAAAAGTTCCGAATCAGAAGAAACTTCTGAATGAACAGTAACTTCCGAATGAAACTTCTGAATGAACAGTAAGTTCCGAATAAACAGTAACTTCCGAATGAACCTAAGTTCCGAATCAAAGACTTCCGAGTGAAAAGTTCCGGATGAACCAAAAACTTCCGAATCAGTAGAAAGTTCCGAATGAAGGCTAAGTTCCGGATGAGTACTTAAGTTCCGAATCAACCTCTTTGTCAAAAGTTCCGAATGAAGGCTAAGTTCCGGATGAACCAAAGTTCCGAATGAAGGTTAAAACTTCCGAATCAATTTTCTGTTAGTATTACTGTTTTACTGTCTAACTGTTTCTTTACTTTTATTTCACAATTTATATTTTATATCTCAACTTTAATTTTGATTTTAATTTTAATCTTAATTTCAATTTTAATTCAAGTCTTTATTAATTGTCATTAAAGTAATTGTCTTTGATTTAAATTTTCATTTACACTTTTTATTATATTAGAAAACCAAACCCTTTTATTTAGTAACCAAGAACAATCATTCCACTTAAGACCAAGATCAATTCGAGAGGATACCGAGAGAATTAGAACCCATATAAAAATTAAGTGTATCAAATGCCGCCGCTGTCGGCTCTTCTCGTTAAGATCAAAAGTTTTTTGTGAGAACTTGGATTTTGGGATCCGTTCCCCGTGAACGTTAATTTTTCATAAAAAATTTCAAAAATCCTAAAAAATATAAATTTTTCAAAAATACAAAAAAATTAAAAAACATAAAAACCAAAAATATTTTTGCCTTGTTTTTCTTTGTTCGTTCTTTTGCAGGTGTATGCGCACTCGATCCACGTCTTATCAAGAGCCCGAGCCTCTCGATAACCTAGACATGGCTGGTGTACAACACAACAATAACATACCACCTCCGAACAACAATAATAACAACAACAACCCGCCTTTCAACAACATGAACAATAACAACAACAATGAGCCCCTTCCGGATAATCGCCCGATGATTGAACTGCTGCAAGCTCATGTCGATGGCAACACAGATCCAATTGTCATACCTCCAATTGCCGCCAACAACTTTGAGCTAAAAGCAGGCTTTATCCAGATGGTCTCCGCTCAACCATTCTTGGGACGTACCATTGATGATCCTCACGACCATATCAAGAGATTCTTGCAACTTACTAACACGGTCAAATTCAATGACGTTCCACAAGAGGTTATAAGGTTACAACTTTTTCCCTTTTCTTTAGAGGGACAAGCCCGGCATTGGCTTGCTAAGGAACCGCCACAGAGTATTCTCTCGTGGATGGATTTTGAAACAAAGTTTATCAATTACTTTTTCCCACCCTCTCATACTACCGCATTGCGGAATGAGATCATAAATTTTGAACAAAAGTACGATGAGTCGTTCAGTGAATCTTGGGATCGTTTTAAAGATCTTTTAAGAAAATGCCCACAACATGGTTTTACCAAAGTACATCAAATTAATACTTTTTACAATGGTTTAAGCATGAGTGACCAAGATTCACTGAACAGTGCCTCGGGGGGTAATCTATTGGCTAAGACTTCCAATGCTGCTTGGGACATCATTGAGAATAAATCTCGTGTGCAAACCAAGAGTGTTCGGACTAATGTCGCTAGTGCTAGCACTAGTGACAGCGACAAGCGATTGGACAAAATAACCACGCTTCTTGAATCGCTTGTCACCCACACTTTCAGCAACAACAACAGCAACAACGCCAAAAACGCTCAAGTGAACGCTGTCAGCCAACCTTGTGAGATATGCGGTGGTCCTCACTCTTACACAACTTGTACCGCCACCCAAGACTACCCTGCTGAGAATGTGAATGCGGCATATGGCACCTATCCTCAACCTGCTTATCAAGCTAGACCTCAAGGTGACCGTAACTTGCTTAGCTACCGCTCCAACAATTATCTTTCCCCACCTGGCTTTCCTCCTACCAACCCAAACCAACAATCAAAACTCAATCGCCCTCCTCAACAACAACAACAACCTCGACAACCATACATCCCTCCTCACAAGCAGCAACAACCGCCTCAACGTAACAATCAAGTCTACCAACAACCTGCTTACCAACCACCTGCATACAATGCTCCTCCCAACCAAACCACCACTGCATTACACCAAGAGGTTGCAACCTACATGAGGACCAATGATGTGATTGTGGAAAATCTCCAACAGGAAGTGCGAAATTTGAAAGCAGACTTGGTCAAGCAAGGAAACGATTTGAGAGCCGACATGAGAAACACGTTGGATAGCCAAACTAATGATCTGAGGAACATGATGGCTGGTTTCTTCCAAGGTAATCAACCCTCTTCTTCGGGTACTCTTCCGAGTAACACCGTAGCGAATCCAAGAGGGGAGATGAAAGCAATCACCACTCGAAGTGGCAAAGGTACAAAGGAACCCGAGCTTCCTATACCTCCACCGGTGGTTGTGACTAAGGAGAACGAGTCACCTGCTCCTATTCCTCATCCTTCTCCTTCTCTAATTTCTCCACCTCTTCCTTCTACCCCTCCTCCACCCGTGGTTGTGAGTGATCCTATTCTCCCAAAGCCTTCCTCTTCTTCCAATATACCTTATCCATCTAGGTTGAGGAAAGAGAAGCAAAAGAGCAAGGATGATATTCAGGTTTCGAACTTCCTTAAAATGTTCAAACAATTGAATTTCAATATCTCCTTCGCTGAGGCTCTCGCTCACATGCCCAAATACGCGAAAATATTTAAAGGTCTTCTGAGCGACAAGGAAAAGCTCCTCGATATTGCCAACACCCAACTTAATGAGAATTGCTCTGTAGTGCTCTTAAGGAAATTGCCAACTAAGCTTGGTGATCCGGGTCGTTTCCTTATCCCTTGCAATTTCCCGGGAGTAGAGAATTGCATGGCCCTAGCCGATCTAGGTGCCAGTATTAATCTCATGCCTCTAAGTGTTTGGAAGCAATTATCTCTCCCAGAGCTAGTCCCCACCAAAATGACTTTGGAATTAGCTAACCGTACGGTTGCTTATCCAGTGGGGATAGCCGAAGACGTCATTGTAGGAGTCGACAAATTCACCTTCCCTGCTGATTTCGTTGTCGTCGACTACGAGATGGACCCCCGTGTGCCACTAATTGTTGGTCGTCCATTCTTGAGGACCGGTCGCACTCTCATTGATGTTGAAGCCGGTGAGCTTATCATGAGAGTGGGTGACGATAAAGTTGTCTTCAACATGGGAAAGCTTTCTAAACAGCCTTATTCATACGAGAGTGTTAATTGTATTGGCGTTCTTGATGAGGCTTGTGAAGAACACTTCAAAGATGCTTGTAAAAGTATTCCTACCTCTCTTCCCAATGTTGAGACCGTTTCCTCTATCGACTCATCACTATCTCTATTTGGAGAAAGTGATTTCCTTTGGAAAGATTTGGAAGCCACCATGGGAGATGTGAATTTAGACAATGACAATTCTACTACCAATTGGGATGAAGATCTCAGCTTCATTGAAAACCTTCTCAAAGAAGACAATCCTTTTCCTCCATCTCCCACGGTCATTGCTATCGATACTCCGACTTCGAATACGCCTCCCGTCGAAAATCCTCCGGATTTAGAACTTAAGGAGTTGCCGCCCCATCTCGAGTATGTATTCCTTGAAGAAGAGAAGAAGTCGCCAGTCATCATTGCTAAGGATTTGAAGGATGAAGAGAAAGCCCGACTTGTCGCTGTGTTGAAAAAATTTGATCATAAGAAGGCTATTGCTTGGAAGATTTCAGATATTCGTGGAATTGATCCTCACTTCTGCACACACAAAATTCTCATGGAGGACGACTTTAAGCCCACAATTCAAAGCCAACGAAGGGTGAATCCAAAAATCCATGAAGTCATCAAAACAGAGGTTCTCAAACTTCTTGATGCGGGTATGATTTACCCTATTTCGGATTCACCATGGGTTAGTCCAATCCATTGTGTGCCCAAGAAGGGCGGAATAACCGTTGTTCCCAATGAACACAACGAGTTGATTTCCACTCGTCTCGTTACTGGGTGGAGAGTTTGTATAGACTACCGCAAACTTAATGATGCCACGAGAAAGGATCATTTTCCTCTACCTTTTATGGACCAAATGCTTGAATGTTTAGCGGGTAATGAATATTACTGCTTTCTTGATGGTTTCTCGGGTTATTTTCAAATACCCATCGATCCCCAAGATCAAGAAAAGACTACATTCACTTGTCCCTATGGCACATTTGCTTACAAAAGAATGCCTTTTGGCCTATGTAATGCGCTCGGGACTTTCCAAAGGTGCATGTTAGCTATCTTCCATGACATGGTTGAACAAACCATGGAAGTCTTCATGGATGATTTCTCGGTCTTCGGGGATTCCTTCTCTTTTTGCCTTGCCAATTTGGAGCGTATGCTTCAGCGGTGCGAAGACACTCGCCTAGTTCTGAATTGGGAAAAATGCCATTTTATGGTAAAAGAAGGCATCGTGCTGGGACATAAAATTTCCAAAGCCGGTCTTGAAGTAGACGTGCTAAAGTCGATGTTATCGCAAAGTTGCCTCCACCTTCAACCGTGAAGGGTGTGAGAAGTTTTCTGGGTCATGCGGGCTTCTACCGTCGATTCATCAAAGATTTTTCTCAAATCGCTCGCCCGATGACCCACCTCTTGGAAAAAGATACTCATTTTATCTTTTCCAAAGAGTGTCTTGAAGCTTTCAACTCGCTTAAGGATAAGCTAACTAAGGCACCCGTCTTGGTTACCCCTAATTGGGAGCTGCCTTTCGAGTTGATGTGCGATGCTAGTGATTTTGCTATTGGTGCGGTTTTGGGACAAAGAGTGCATAAACACTTCCAACCAATCCATTACGCTAGCAAGACAATGACAGGGGCACAATTGCATTATACGACAACCGAAAAAGAGCTTTTAGCTGTTGTCTATGCTTTTGAAAAATTCCGCCCCTATCTTGTCCTTTCCACCACGATCGTGTATACCGATCATTCCGCGCTGAAGTACTTGTTGACAAAGCAAGATTCCAAACCAAGACTTCTTCGCTGGGTTTTGCTGCTCCAGGAATTTAAAATCAAAATTCGCGATAAAAAAGGAGCTGAAAACCTAGCCGCGGACCATCTCAGCAGACTTGAGGATCCTTACCAGGGGGATCATCCGAACAAAGAAATCAATGATTCTTTTCCCTTGGAGACCTTAATGTCTATAAACTCGAAGCCGAATGAAACCCCGTGGTTTGCGGACTTTGCAAACTACTTGGCGGGTGGAATTCTCAAGGAAGGGTTGACGTCCCAACAAAAGAAAAAGTTCTTCACCGACATCAAGACTTATTTTTGGGACGACCCTTACCTATTCAAACAATGTGCCGACCTGATCATCCGCCGATGTGTTGATGGACCGGCAGCGTCAGAAATCCTTGATGCTTGCCACAAAGGACCCACCGGTGGTCACTTTGGTCCCAACTACACCGCTAAAAAAGTGTTTGATTCGGGATTTTATTGGCCCTCCATATATCGTGATGCTCACGATATGGTTAAAAGATGTGATGTTTGCCAAAAACAAGGCAACATCACACATAAAGACGAGATGCCTCAGAATTTCATTCAAGAATGTGAAATCTTTGATGTTTGGGGTATCGACTTTATGGGGCCATTCCCTTCTTCTAAAGGAAACAAATACATCCTTGTAGCCGTTGACTACGTTTCAAAGTGGGTTGAAGCCAAAGCTTTACCTACTAATGACGCAAGGGTGGTTTGTAACTTTTTGAAAGCTCTTTTCGCTAGATTCGGTGTGCCTCGTGCCATTATTAGTGATCGTGGGACTCATTTCGGCAATGACCAATTTGCTAGAGTCATGGCTAAGTACGGTGTAAACCATCGTCTTTCCACAGCCTACCACCCACAAACTAATGGCCAGGCTGAAATATCCAACCGAGGATTAAAGCGAATTCTTGAAAGAACCGTGGGAGAACATCGTGCCTCATGGGCTGATAAACTTGATGATGCTTTGTGGGCTTTCCGTACTGCTTACAAGACCCCGATCGGCTGTACGCCTTATCGTCTTGTGTACGGGAAAGCGTGCCACCTCCCCATTGAGTTGGAGCACAAGGCTTATTGGGCCTTGACGTGGGCTAATTTTGATATTAACAAAGCCGGTGACCTACGCAAGATCCAACTCAATGAGCTCAATGAACTCTGTAATGAGGCTTATGAAAATTCTTTGATCTATAAGGAAAGAACTAAGCTCATTCACGACTCCAAGATCAAGAACCGAGAGTTCCATGTTGGAGACAAAGTCTTACTTTTTAACTCTCGGTTGAAAATCTTCTCGGGAAAGCTCAAATCTCGTTGGTCCGGCCCATTCACCATTGCCCAAATTTTTCCATATGGTACTCTCGAGCTCGCTCAACCTAATGGACCTAATTTTAAGGTGAATGGCCAACGAGTGAAGTTGTACTTTGGTGAGGACACCTCTCAGGAGGTGATTCCATCCCTCACCACGTTCCCCATGAACTAATTTTGGGTCGAGTCAGGCTCGTGACTCGGTTATCAAAAACAAGCGCTCCTCGGGAGGCAGCCCGAGTTTCTATCCTTTTATGTTTTAACCCCCTAAGTGTAGGGGAGCCTCTATAGAGTGTTTGTATTTGTGTGGTGCTGTGATTACAGGGATTCGTGCACTCTTGGACACTTTGAAGAACCGTGCTCCCGTGTTATCCGAAATCCGGTTCTATCTCTCAACTATCGTGATTCAATTTTCTTCATACTCACATTTGAAATTGATCACTTTAGTCGTCTCTTCCTTAACTCGAGTTAACCAACGTGCACAATGTCATAAGTGTAGGGGAGACTTTTCCCACATGCTTAAACATTGAGGACAATGTTTATCTTAAGTGTAGGGGGACTTCTATCGAAGTTTTAAGTGGACTTTTCCATGAAAATGCCTTCATTTAACCGGAAAATCATGTTTTTCAACATTTTTCAAATTTTTTATTAACTTTGGCCATTTAGTCGCAATTTTTAAATTTTTATCGTTGCTTTCATATGTATATATTCCGCAATAAAGTCAAATTTTAATAAAGTGGTGTAGCTAGTTTAGAAATCTTTGACATATTAGGCCCGTTGCGTTTATTTTGACTCAACCCGAATAGACTTATCCAAGTTTATTCTAGCTAGTATCCTTAACCATGTAGACCTTAATTGGTCTATTAGGCTAAGTGTCCACGAGTCTCATTACTTGAGATTTTAAATTGTGGAGGACGAGAAATGATAGAGTCAATTATAAGTCGGTATTCTTGCACAAGCTCACTTGGTGTAATTATTTGCCTATTCTCCCATCACTTGCTAATAATTTATCTGCAATAAGTAAGGTCGTACGATTTGAAAAGTTACTTAGCTTCTAGCCCAAGATCGTTTAAAAGTTGCTCGGTAATGATAAGAGTTCATAGCCAAGGCATAACTTATGAAGCGGGGCGCGAAGATTGGCGAGTCCGAAAAGGCCCTAACAAGGCATGAGGATTCAATTTTATTGCTAATGATCCGAAGTGATGTGAAAAGCATTATTCACAAAGTCAATATGAAGGATCAAGACTCACGACGAAAAGCAATCAACTCCCATAAAGATGATGGAGAAGTCTATCCGAAAAGACCCTAACAAGGTATGAGGATAAATAGATCCAAGTCCGAAAAGGAGGCGGATCGTTGTATCTCAAAATCCCAATTAGAGATTGAAGAAATAATCATGAAGTCGTGGTCAACAAAGTTGGAGTACCACTCAAAAGTCTCCAAGTGAAGAAACTCTATTATGATGAGAAGACCATTATCTCAAGAACGTCTCCCGAAGATATGAAGTATGAAGTACATGCCAAATATCGGCCCGAGAAAGGTCTGAAATCGTGAACCAAGTTATGCCAAGATATGAACTTTTTGATATCCCGAGAAGCAGTTTTAAGAGATTTTGTCCTTTAGCTAACTATTGATCAAATCGTCCTACTTTGCTTTCAGCCTAAATAAACTATCGAAATAAGTCCAAAAATGCATCTTCATGATCATTCTAAGACAAAAATAAAATATAAGAGATACACCTAGGAATAAGGGAGTCTAAGTATTTAATCAAGCCATGTGTGTAAGTGTTTGAATTGCTAACTTATAATAACAATGATCTCGTTTTTAAGCTTAGTTTGGGGAACGTGAAACTTGAGGGTGATAAATCTTCGTAGCACCAAAGCCCTAATGTAAGTCTTTGATTTCTTTGCAAGTTATTCCATCCTTTTGTTTACTTTAAAGTTTTAATTTCTTTTAGTACTTTAATTTTTGTTTAGTAGTATTTTAATAAGGCCAAGGTTGATTAATTATGAGAAAAGTGTAAAATTGCTTTACCACTAAGTATTGCATGAGGGCATGGAAATGGTTAAGTGTAGGGGATTTGATGGGTGTGTAAACACCCATCCTTTCACCACTTAATTCTGGCTAAAACGAGACCAAAACACGTATTTAATATCATTTGTTTGGAATTATGCGTGGTTTTTGTGTTTATTGTGTTTTTAGAGCCAACCGGATAAATATTGAAGAAAACATGGGATTGCACGGGTTTTACTGAAGAGAAGGACTCAAGATAAAGTCTAATGTCCAAGAGATGCAAAAGATTTGAAGTCACTGGGCCTATTCGAAGATTTATCGAAGAAAAGGACCAAAGATGGAAGATTTATATAAGTCGAAGAAACTCAAGTCTATTAAACGAATAAATTAAAAGACGAGTTAAATTTAATCGACGACAAATCCCGAATCAGAATCGAAAACGGAAACTTTTCTGAAAAGACGAAAAGACAAGAAGAACGGGAGAAAGCCCACTCACCAACCAAAGGACAAGCCTATATAAAGCTCACCCCTCACACATTTTAGTCAGTTAGTTTTAGTTTTCTTTCTCCCCACTTTTTCTCCCTTTTTAGTTCGTTTCATCACCATCACCATTAGGGTAATTGGTGATTTTAATCTTTGTTTTTCCAATCTTGTTATTTTAACCTTGTTTGATCTTGTTAAAACATTAATCATTAAATACAAGTTCTTTGTTTAATCTTTCCATTTCATCTTGTTCATCATCATCTTTATCCTCAAGTTCTTAAGTTTTTATTTTTCTTGATTTGATCTTCGAAAGTTGTTCGGATTTGTGTTATTGTTGATGGGATTTGTAGCTTATGGTTAATAGATGCTTTGTGTCTAGTTTTATTTAAGATTTGGTGAAAAATTTGGTGATTTTTGGTTTAAAATTAGTTTTCCTTGTTCTTCGGGTATATTACTGTATCTGGGTTTCTGAAAGTTCCGGATGAACAGTAAGTTCCGGATGAACACCTGAACTTCCGAACGAAGCAAAACTTCCGAACGAAGCAAAAGTTCCGAACGAATAAAATAGTTCCGAATGAGTTTTTATTTGAAAAGTTCCGAATGAGTTTGTCTTTAAAAAGTTCCGAATCAGAAGAAACTTCCGAATGAACAGTAACTTCCGAATGAAACTTCCGAATGAACAGTAAGTTCCGAATAAACAGTAACTTCCGAATGAACCTAAGTTCCGAATCAAAGACTTCCGAGTGAAAAGTTCCGGATGAACCAAAAACTTCCGAATCAGTAGAAAGTTCCGAATGAAGGCTAAGTTTCGGATGAGTACTTAAGTTCCGAATCAACCTCTTTGTCAAAAGTTCCTAATGAAGGCTAAGTTCCGGATGAACCAAAGTTCCGAATGAAGGTTAAAACTTCCGAATCAATTTTCTGTTAGTATTACTGTTTTACTGTCTAACTGTTTCTTTACTTTTATTTCACAATTTATATTTTATATCTCAACTTTAATTTTGATTTTAATTTTAATCTTAATTTCAATTTTAATTCAAGTCTTTATTAATTGTCATTAAAGTAATTGTCTTTGATTTAAATTTTCATTTATACTTTTTATTAGATTAGAAAACCAAACCCTTTTATTTAGTAACCAAGAACAATCATTCCACTTAAGACCGAGATCAATTCGAGAGGATACCGAGAGAATTAGAACCCATATAAAAATTTAGTGTATCATAAACGTTTACCAACGATGATTTTATCGAAAGATCAGAGTTACAAGGTCCCAATAAATTAAGAAAACTTATTTTCAAATAAGTTGCAATATACAAGTTTTTGTTTTATCTTTTTAAAAGAAAATATTTTTATCCAATGTACAAAGTTCACCAAGTCCACTTCCTTCGATATCTGCATCCAATCCTATCCAATCATGCCAATATAAACCTGAGATAAACATGCTTAAAGTCAACAAAAATGTTGAGTGAATCCATAGAGTTTATAAATAGTAACATTGAACACAAGCTTAATAAACATTTTATTCATAGAACAATAAAACGATGCTAGAGCCACAAACCGAACCTTAACCATGTGCCCAACCTGGAGTGAGACACTCTCAATACTAAATACAATATATCCTCGTATGCTTCTCGCAAGAAAACATACTCCGGATAGGTCGTTAGGCCAAAATAGATCTATTATTATTGTACTAGCGTTTACCGGTTATCGGTAATTAATGGTCCATGAAGGAAAGGCCACTACATAACACTCATAGCAACGTTCACATAAAAGCTACTTGTGTTCGATTTTCTAAAACAAGCATGTATCCCCCTCGTGGGTTTGAAAAGCATTAAAGGATTTAAATGCGAGGTTATGAACTCATCTTAGATGCAGACAATCAGCAGAATATAAGTATCAATACCACACGGCATATCATAACCCAATACTACTTCACATAATTATCAACACAGCATCATAATCTATAGGGCTTGATTCCAATAGTCGTAATACACCATAAATAGCTAATAATCATGTAGCGTCAACTGTATCCTTTCGTGGTTGTAATTAATTCCACAGCTATGCTCCAATCGTTTTGTGAGGTTTAGGTTTTGGTGTTTTCCCGATGGATGGTTACATCAACTCGACACAAAATAAATTAATAAAATTCAACTCGTAAAATCTTGGTGGTTAGCCAAGTAAAATAAAATAATAAAGCAAATTATATAATATATATATCCAGTATATATATTTTATAAGTGAAAATGACGCAAATGATTCATGTCGTATGTTACTATTTAGAACAAACATTCAAAAATGTATCTCTTAAATTATATACATAATCCTTCAGAATTAATAGTGTATACAAAGTTAGTTTTATATAATTCGAC
Source organism: Glebionis coronaria (assembly GCA_025667525.1). Classification (NCBI taxonomy): domain Eukaryota; kingdom Viridiplantae; phylum Streptophyta; class Magnoliopsida; order Asterales; family Asteraceae; genus Glebionis; species Glebionis coronaria. Next base: position 557,452,500 of record CM046874.1, read on the forward strand.
ACTCGTTCGAAAATTATTATGTAACTCATTAGAATTCATTTACCATAATTATACGTTAAATGTTATCTTAACTGGAATAATACTTTTCGAAAGTTATTATATAACGTAGTTATTTGTTATCAATTTCTTTTATAAACGTATACATTTTTAGAAATTTTTGGCATGACCTTGCCGTTTTTATAACGTTTCCATGTATATAAAATACATAATTTTTCCCACTTTTCTCAATCAATATTCCAATTAATACTTTCCTCAAACAATATTCTAATTAAGGTACCTTTAATCAATATAATTATTATATTAATTATATATATTCCCACCATTAATATTTTAATTACCTTCCATATTTCAATCAATAATCTAATTAATATATTAATTACATATATTTCCACAATTAATATTTTAATTACTTTCTATATATCCTCAAATGATTTTATATTTTAATATACTAATTATTAATAATAATATTATTAATTATTGTATCCTCAAAATGTGTATACTCTTACACTCCACTATCAAATAATTATTATTATTTTAATATTTTCAGAATCTTCCACTTTATATTTTAACATACTATTTATTTGTTTGTAGTCCATACTCTCCTAAAATAATAAATATATAATAAAAAAATAATTACATATATTAATTATAGTCCATCCCTTTTAATATTATTATATCCTCTATTTATTTATTTTATTTTATCTTTTTATACATCACCTTTTAACATAATAATAATAATAAAGATAAAGTGATTATAATTTTATTTAACCTTCTATTTATTACACTTTATTTATTATATCATTGTATAAAATAAAATAAAAATATATTATACATCTAGATCTATTATACCCAAAAATAAAATAAATAATAAAACAATTTCAAGAACATCACCACCACAAGCCCAACACCACCATGGTGTGGCTGTGGTTGTACCGCCGTTCGGCCGCCACCACAGTGGTGGTTTGGCGGCGGCAGCCCTCTTTTTTTGATCAAAACTAAGGCCAAAACCACCATATATAAGATAAATAAAAACTAGATAAACTAATTTTTCTAATCTTGGTTGTAACCATCTTGTATGTGTAGATCGGGATTAAATCCGGGGTTTTCGAGGGTTTTTAAGGTATGCTTATGTGTTATAATCATAGATTCATCACCCACACACCACCACACGACGGCGGCGGCGACGGCAACCCACCACAAAAAGGTGGCAGCGGCGTTTCGAGGATTGGGGAAGAGTGGGTATGAGATTCGTGTAGATCGGGTATTTTGGAGCAACTTTAGTCTCGGCCGGAAAAAATAGTGTTCGCCGGAAAATACGGCCGGAAATCTTTTCCGGCGGCAGCAGGTGGTGGCTGGCCGGATGTGGGAGAGAGAGATGAGAGGATTATATGTGTGTGTGTTTTTTGTTTGAGTTAAAATGAAAGAATGAAGTGAATTTTTCAATTTATACTAAAACTTTTAAAACAAAATAGCAAATAAATGATAGTTTAGGGTACATTTCCTAACTGTTTTATTTACTTTAGCAAAATAAGTGTTTGAGGCTCGTTTGGACGACTTATCGGACGATTCAAGTCACGAGACTTGCGCCATCGTTTTTAAAATCATTTTTCCAATAAATATGAGTCCGTACTTTGTCGAATTTCGAAAACATTTGCTATTATTTATTCAAATGCTCGTTTAATCATTTTTAGCTATTTCGGTTAGATTTCACCGCAAAAATAAAACGTAAATTCTTTTACTCACGTTATTAGCAACGTTTTAGGATACAATGAAAAATACTATTTCTTCATATTTTCAAAGTTTTAGTTTTGAGTCGTTTCAACTATTATTTTTATTATTTTCGTTCAGTCCGACTCTAAAACGTCGAAAAATACTCCAAGTAATTAAATAATAATTATTTAATTTATAAGACGTAAATGTAAAAATTAAGAAATATCAAATATCGAAATAATCGATATTAAAATATAATATTTGGGCATCCATTGGCATCGCGATCACCAGTAGTCCTCGTTACTCGTCAGAACGAAAAACTAAAACGTTCAATATTGGTTTCAACTTAAACCGTTAAACGTCATAATAATTAACGTTATCATATACTTCAAAAATATCCAAAAAATAGAATTAAATTATGATCTTATTTTTACGGAGTTTACAAGTCATCTAAAAATATGAAACCGACCCGAGTATATTTGGAGAACCTAAAATGGGATTGCTATATATACGGGGGCATAGTCTGTTAGTCTCGCCCTGGGCATTCAAAAGCTCAAGACCGTCCTTGGCCTATAATTCTCGTTCTAATGATATATTTTTTGTCGCTTGATAATTTATCGTTTGTAAGATATTTAATTTACTAAAAAAAGGTAAAATGTGGGTCTTTTAAAAACTGAGTGAATGTAATTTGGTTGATTGAGTTTATTTTTCATCCCTAAATCTCGATCTTTATTTTTACTACACACGTTAAAGTTGTTTTTTTGAACGGCAACATTTTATTAAGAAACTAGCAAGGCGCTAGAAAACTTACAAAGAAATAAAAGAAGGGTTCAAACACCAAAGATCCCAACTATTAAGGACATTACATCTAGCAGAAAACCAAAGAAAAGAACGCTCGACTATGTCGTCAAAAATAACCGCCTTTCGAGGAGTAGACGCCGAGAAAATAGATTGGTTTCTAAAACACCAAATGCACCACCAAACCACATACCAGACTCCTTCAAACAACTGCTTGAGCTTAGACGACATCCGAAGAGATTGTAACCAACCAAGCCACTCAGAATAGCACTCTAACGGCTCCCAATCAACATCCCACCAACGACATATCAGCCGAGAAACATCCACCGCCAATGAACAAATAAAAAAGGAATGAGAAACGTCTTCAACACAGGAGCTACAACTTGGACAAATGAGGGTGTCCACCTGAATACCCCTATGTAACAAATTAGCCTTTGAAGCTAAACGGTCTAGAGACACTCTCTAGGCAAACACATTGACTTTGATGGGACAAAATTTAACCCAACGGGTGCTTGTATCAGAATTAGGAAGAAAGAAATCATCCAGCATGCGTCGAGCATCTTTAACACGAAAAACCCCATCCCCGTTCATATCCTAAACCCACCGATCAAGGGAGTTTGATAAAACTATGTCACCTAACGACTCCAACAGAAGCTGCAATTAAGTGGACTCAATACCTCCCCTCACGGGTCGACGAAATAAGGACACTACCGCAACCTTCATCTTATCCACCACACAGATGTCCTTGTTCAACTCTAGGGAAAAAAGTCGTGGAAAATGACAGCAAAATTGCATGTCCCCTAGCCAATTGTCCTTCCAAAAACGAGTATGTACACCATTACCCACTTTTAGAATACAATGAAAAACCATATCAATACCTTGAGTCTTCAGAAGACTCACCTCACGGAGAATATTACACCATAACGACGACGAACAAGCAGAGCGAGGCTCCAAAAGAGGACCGTGCACAGCAGTAATGAAACGACGCAACAAAGAATTATCTCGAGAGATGCAACGCCAAACCCATTTAAACATAAGAGCTCTATTAAGAGCGAAAAAACTGGCAGCCCCTAACCCACCATTTTCTTTCGCAGAAAGAACTTTACTCCATTTAACCCAAGTAATCTTCTCATCATTACCTTGAGACCCGTAAAAGAATCTCCTACGGATATAGTCCAAGGTATGTAAAACAGCCATCGGAACTTTGAATTAAGACATACAATAAATGGGAGAAGAACCTAACACTGATTTGAGGAGCGTAAGTCGACCACCAATAGAAAGAGTCTTAAGCTTCCATTTCGACAACCGAGACTTCATATTAGATACAACCTCATCCCAAGCATTGATTCTAGACATGTTTCCCCCTACCATAACACCAAGGTACTTAAATGGAGTTGTCATAACAAAACAACCAAGAACCGTAGCTGCGGCAATAGTCCTCTCATGAGAAATACCAACACCTAACAACTGACTCTTCTTGACATTAATGTTCAAGCCAGACGCTAACGAAAAACAGAGAAGAACATGCATTATTCGATTAAGGTTATCAGCCGACCACTCACCAAAAAAGATGGCGTCTTCCGCATAAAACAAGTGAGATAAAGTGAAGTCATTATCAATTTGAATACCTTTGAAGATCCCAGCTTCAACAACTCTAACAAATGAAAGATGCAAGGATTCCATGACAAGAATAAAGAGATAAGGGGCTAAAGGATCCCCTTGCTTTAACCCTCGATAAATCTCAAATTCAGCCGTGGGGCCTGCCGTTAACAAGAGCAGAAGCCATACTGGACGATAGAGTACCCCTAATCCACGAACACCATTTATCACCAAAACCGAAAGCTCTTAACACATCGATCAGATAATCCCAACGGATGGAATCATAAGCGTTAGCGAAATCCACTTTAAACACCATGGCGTGCTGCCTAAGTTTTTTACACCTAGCAAGCAGCTCATTAACAATGAATGGATCATCAAGAATTTAGGGATTCGAAACAAAAGCACTCTGGACATCTGAAACCAAATCAGAAATTACTACCGACAAACGCATAGCAAGGATTTTAGTCACGACTTTGTATATGCATCCGATCAAACTTATAGGCCGATAATCAGATACAAACTTCGGGTCCAATACTTTAGGAATAAGGGAAATAAAAGAAGAATTACAGCCTCGCGCAAAAGAACCGTGATCAAAGAACCAGGAAACCGCCGCAAAAAAATCTGGACCAATAATCTCCTAAAATTTACGAAAGAAATCGAATCTGAAACCATCTGGGCCAGGCGATTTATCGACCCCACAAATCCAAACTGCACGACGAATTTCATCATTAGATACACATCGCTCCAACTCCTCGGCCTGAACCGAATCAAGACGGTTTGGGAATTGAAAGGAGAGTTTACAACGATTACTGACAGGATCATTAAACCGAATAGCAAAGTGAGAACAAAACTCATCCTTAACACGATTCGAATCCACAACCCAATCTCCATCGGCCATAATACCTCTTATAGAAAGGGAGGCCCGTTTCCTATTAATAATGCCATGAAAGTATTTAGAATTTTCATCTCCCTCAATTGCCCATCGGATCTTAGCTTTCTGAATATAATCATGATTAACAGAAGACTTATATTCATGAAGATGTTTCAACAGATTCAACCGAGAAAGAAGAAGGTCATCAGAAACACCACCTTGGTCAAGCTTAACATCGATATCATGAAGCTTGGCGTTAATATCATTCACCAAGTCAGACTTCTGCTGTTTTTGGATCAAAACCCACGCCTAATTTCTTTTTTCAACAGTTGTAACTTCTTCTTGAACCGAACCATACCGTTACTATCATCAAGAGAAACTGAACCCCACACGTTAGAAAACAAAAGATCGAACCCGTTCCACTTCATCCAAGAATGAAATAATCGAAAAGGTGTAGCACCATAATCAATATACACGTCCCTCATCAGAATAGGGCGATGATCAGACAGGTGTCTATCCAAACAAAGAGCAGACATATGAGGAAAAAGAGAAAGAAACCCATCTGACACCAGAAATCTATCCAACTTGCTCATCTTGGAGGCTGAAGGATGAGACCAAGTAAACGAAAACCCTTCCAGCCTAATGTCATGAAGATTAGATCTCATAATGAAATCAATGAAAGCTACTGCCCCTTGAACATTAAATATAGACCCCATACGTTCTTCCACACAACGAACTTCATTAAAATCTCCTAATACAATGCATTCACCATTCCATCTACTGATGATTAAGGAAATATAACTCCACAACTGCTTCTTATCGGAGAGAGATTGAGGAGCGTAAACAGAGATAACTAGCAACTTGGTCTTAGACGGCTTCCACACACCATAGAGAGCAACAAAATTATCCGAAATAGTATGATTCTCAACTTGAAATAACATAGAATCCCACACACATAAAATACCACCCGAGTAACCATGCGCTTCACTAATAACATAGTTAAAACAAGAATTACCCCAAAGCGATTTTACCTCCATATCCGAAATAATAGCCTTCTTAGTCTCTTGAAGAGACAGTAAATTCACCTTATATTTAGTAAGTAACTCCCTGGTCCAATATTTTTTGGCCTTAGAACCTAGGCCTTGAATGTTTAAAGACAAGCAATTCATTGATTAACATCGTTAACCCCTTGTATATTGATAATACCTTCGATGTCCGTCTCACACCCTTCCATGGAGTACCCCATAGCTTGCCCAACCTTAATTGTTAGTCCTATATTTTATATAGTCGAACAAGAATGTAATAGGTCATCTTAGTCGTTAAAAGGTCTTGTATTGTAATAGGTTAGTCGGGAAAACCGGGCTTGGACTTTAAGCTAATATTGTATAAGTTAGGGGCGTAAGCCCAAAACCAAGCCAAGCCCGGCCCAAGATGAAGCCCACAAAGGCCTTAGAGCCGTGGGGTATATAACCCTCTTTCACATGTGAAAGAGGGTGTTGGTTCATTTCATTAAACACATAGTTTTAGTGTAAACCTTCCACTTCTCTCTCTACTTTCTCTTTCTACTTTTCTTCTCTTTCTCTCTCTAAGAATCTTGTGTTATGGATTAAATAGGAACAACATTTGGTATCAAGAGCCTATAGTGGATAGGTGATTGAAGATTCGTGTGTGGTGTTCTTGATTTTTCGTGGCTTCTTTGATCCATATCTCACGTCCCATCTTTCTTTTTGTGTTTTATGGTCTTTTCTTGATACAAATCATATACATACTAGTAGTAGTGATTTGGGTATCTTGGTTTTGGCTAAAACACAAATTTTTTGGATCAAAAGTTGCGAAATTTCTTGTTTTTCTTCATTCCGAAATTCAAGCAGGTGTTGCCATCGGAAAGTACAAGTGAATCGTGGGCTTCCATCGCAATAACCATCACCATCGGAAAGGGTTTTGGTTCTACATTGCGATCGTTGGATTTTGTTACTTATTCCGATCTGGCATTCCGATCGTACTTTGCGATCTGGATTCCGACGGGTATAAGGAAGTACTTTATGTCGTTACTCTGCTTGAATTTTGTCAGCCACTTTGCGATCTGAGCATTGCGATCTGAGTATTCCGATAGACTTTGCGATCTGAGCATTCCGATAGACTTTGCGATCTGAGCATTGCGATCTGAGGATTGCGATAGAGCATTCCGATCTGAAAGTGCATTGCGATAAGACATTCCGATCTGAACATTGCGATAGAACATTCCGATCTGAACATTCCGATGGACATTTCGATGGATATTTTGTTTGAGTAATTTTTAGACTTAGCCACTATCTAGACTAGTTTCGGAACGTAGTTTACACGAAGATTAAAAAAAAAAAAAAAAAAAAAAAAAAAAAAAAAAAAAGAGTTAAAATTTTTTAGGTCAGGTAAAATCAAATTTTTTCCCTACTAGTTTTTGGCTATTTCTAACTCAAATTCAAAATTTGGCGATACAAAATTTTTCGGCTTACCGTTTTGTCAGACTGAGGAATTTATTGTCGGACTGAGAAAAAAAAAAAAAATTTCTGGAAATTTCGGAATTTCAATTTTAACCACACATCATCACAACAAATCCACTAAGATCTGCAATTCATCCACAAGTATTCACCATGTCTAACAACAACATCAACATTGCAACTGCTAATCAAATTCGTTTGGAACAAGGTGGCAACGGTAACCCACCTGTGCTCACTGCCGGTTGCTACGTTCAATGGAGATCTCGCTTTCTCAGATTTCTCGACGGAAAAGAAAACCGAACTGCTCTTCGTCACTGCCTTGAGAATCCACCTCCAGTTTTTGAATTCAAACCAATTACCACACAAGCAGAGGATGGTACTTCATCAACCATACGAGCTATGGAGGATTTTGACACATGTTCTGCTGAGAAAAAGAAACTCCTCCAAGCTGAAGCTGATGCTGTAAACTTCATACTCACTGGAATTGATAACGATATCTATTCCACAGTTGATGCATGTCCTAATGCTATGGAAATGTGGAATGCAATTCATCGATTGAAGCAAGGTGAGTCAATCAATGTTCAAGATCTCGAGACTAATCTACTTTGGGAGTTTGGAAAATTCACATCTGAAGATGGTGAATCCATTGACTCATATTACTCGAGATTCTATAAAATGATGAATGAGCTTGTAAGAAATCAGTGCACCATCTCCAATCATCATGCCAATGTTCAGTTTCTACTTCAACTCAAACCGGAATGGCAAAGGTTTGTGACTTTGGTCAAACAAAGGGAGGATATCAAGACTATATCTTACCACAAACTTTATGATATCTTGAAACAACATCAGAATGAAGTGAATGAACTAAGGGCTGAAAAGGCAGAACGGTCTGCTAATTCTATTGCTTTTGTGGCTGCTACTTCAACAAAACCCGTTCCCCGTCAACAACCACCTACTCATTCCTCAAAGTCATCAAGCGCATCCACCAAACCTCTAGTTGCTGCTAAACACAAAGCAAAAGCAATTGTCCCCACTCCACCTCCAAAATATGACACCGAGTCAGATGGAGACAGTGATGATGAACAAACTTCAAGGGACAAGAAGATTGAAGAACTCATGTCTTTACTCACCACAACTTATAAGAAGATCTACAAACCTACCAACAACAACCTCAGATCATCATCCAATGCTAGATATAAGGAAGTTGATCATGCACCTAGGTATGATCGTGATGCTAGGTATGATAATCAGAGGATGCTGAATCAAGTTGGGGCTAGAGATACTGTAGGCACTCCGGTGGTGCAGAAGACTGGGATTCAATGCTTCAACTGCAAGGGATTTGGTCACATGGCTAGGGAATGTAAGAAGCCAAAACGGGTTAAGGATTCGGGATATCACAAGGAAAAGATGTTGCTGTGCAAGAAAGAAGAAGCAGGAATTCCACTCACAGCAGATGAAGTTGATTGGCGTGATGACACTGATGATGAAGCCGATGATCAAGAGTTAGAGGCACATTATGTGTACATGGCAAAGATTCAAGAAGTGATCCCAGAGACTGATGATACTTCTGGACCCATCTATGATTCTGAGCCACTTGAAAAGGTACCATCACATGATAACTATAATGTGTTTGCTAATGAACGACGGCATCCTGAGCAACCCGAAAGCATCAATGACACATATGTAATGGACACGGAGGATAGCAATATCTCTACGGATTCACAGCATATGTGTAATGATGACGGAAAAGCTGTTCAAGATACTGACTCGGATGAGGACCGTGATTTGCTTGCGTCTATTATTGATTCTTTAAAACGTGAAATTGATGAAAACAAAGAAGCTAATAAACGGTTGAAGCAAGCAAACACATCCTTAGCCGAGGAGATAGACAGGCTTAAAGAGTGTGATTATGTAAAAGAAGCTGATCGACGGGTTGCAATAGCTAATGGTTTGGTATATGAACGTAAGGTGCTCAACGAACAATATTGTTCTGAAGTAGCACACGAAATTCATATGTCAAAACAGAAGATATCGGAACTTGAAGAACAACTGCTGCTACATAAACTCCAAATTACTGAATTAGAGTCGGTTAACAAAGAACAAACTGAGCTTTATAAAACTCGTGAAGAAAAGGATATTGAAAAAATTCTTGCTTTGGAAAAGAGAGTCGACACGTTAAACAACATTGTTTACAAAACGGGTCAGTCTATTCAAACTATGAATATGCTCAATAGAAATATGAAAACGAGTTTTGTCAAGCCTGAATATCTCAAGAAAGCTCAAAGTACCAAGCCTGCTCTTTATGATATCGGTTGTTATGTTGATAATCTTGCTCTTATGCTTTCCCCTGACTGCGACGAAATCATTCGTCAACAAGAAGAAAGTCGATCAAACTTAAGTGATTTAATAAACCTTTCTGATTCTAACAATCATATTAAGTTTGTCCCTCAAAAAGAACTTTCAAAAGAACAAAAGATGTATAATAGTGTTCCACCACCAAGTGATGAACCACAAAAGAAAGTTTCTTTAAAAAGGAGTTTCAAAAAGCAATCAATTTTGTTAGAAAAGCGAATTTTGGATGAAAAACGTAAATGGAATGAGAAAAGCAAAAGTGTTCAGCAATTTGAGTTTATAAAACAAGGGGTTTTAAATTTGTACAAAGGTGTCGTCGACTATGAAAAAGTTTCTAGGGATACCATTTGGAATATTAAACCTAACCCACAAGTAGAAGTCGTCATCCAACAATGCATTGTTCCAACCATTGATGATCTTTCAAAAAATGTGGAAATGTTTTATAATGCTCTCACTGAGGAAATGTTAACTGATTTAAGCTATGTCAAATCTCTTGAAGATGAAGTTGATTTTCTTCAAATTAAATTAAAGACACAAGAACACCAACTTTCTAACGAAATTGATCGACTTTCCAAGGAATATTTTTATGCTGACCATATGAATGCTATACTTGGTGTGTATACCGATCTGGATCAATATTGTCATGTAGCATGTTTAGTGTCAGAATCGGACGCGAAATGTCGCAATCTTGAAGTAGAGCTTTCGAAACAAATTCAGTCATATAACAAACTTTCGAAAAGTTTTTCTCAACTTGAGAAACACTCCATTTCTCTTGAACTTGCTTTACAAAAAGGTGAAAAATCTCATAATCATAAAAAGTGTCTAGAAATGTCAGCTTCTTCGTTTCGTCTACTAAATGAAAAAGATTTCGAAATAAATGATTTGAAAGCTCAGCTAAAAGAAAGGGACATTGCCATTAGTGAGTTACAGAAACTCATTGAGAAAATGAAAGGAAAGTCTGTTTTGGGTAAACCATCTGCCGTTCGTCAACCGAATGCGGTTAAATGCCCTAAAACATCTATTTTGGGACAACCCCCACAGACTTTGCCTAAGATAGGAAATGATAAGAGCACTAATGTGATAGCACCTGGAATGTATAAGATGAACACTAGGTCCACTCAAACTGGAACAACGCAGTTACCTCAATATACTAGGAAAACTAATCAACGTGTGTCTTCTTCTACAGGAGTAAATCCCACTACTAGTGTTAGCGGACCACAGCTTAAGAGCACTAGAATTGAAGATAGAGTCATGCCTAACAATAGTCAAGGGAAGAAGAATGAAGTAGAAGATCACCGTAGGAATTTTAAGTTTTCTAAGAATAAAACGTCTGTAACTGCATGTAATGACAGTTTAACTGCTAAGACCTCGAATGTTGAATTTGTTTGTGTTGAATGTGGCAAATGTGTTCGTACTTTCAATCATGATGCTTGTGCTCTTAATCATAATGGCGTGAATGCTAGAACTAGGAAGCCTATTCGTATGCCCACTAGTACTAGTAAACCCACAAGAACTTTGAACCAATCCACTGAGCAACCACTTAAGAAACTAAGTGCGTTAGAATCCACTACTCTACGTAAACAAAGCAGGTTAAAGAAGCTGTATGAGAACATGATTAGGACATGTACACGGGGGTATTCAAGATTTACACCACCCGGATACAAATGGGTACCTAAGACAATCCCCATTCTAATTGGGTCTATGAATGTTAGCTTGCCTTTAGAATCTAGGTCCACTACTATTTTGGAACCCGTTTCTATCAAGGGCTCCCATTTGTCAAATGCTACATTGTCTTCTAATTCTTCTACAGCTCGTCGAACTCATCCTATTCATAATGGACTCCGGGTGCACAAAGCACATGACGGGCAATCTCAAGCTTCTCATTAACTTCGTGGAGAAGTTTCTGGGTACGGTACGGTTTGGAAATGATCAATTTGCACCGATACTCGGATATGGAGACTTGGTTCAAGGGAATATCACTATAAAACGGGTTTATTACGTCGAGGGACTGAATCACAATTTATTCTCGGTTGGTCAATTTTGTGATGCGGATTTGGAAGTGGCTTTTCGGAAATCTACTTGCTATGTTAGAGACTACGATGGGAATGACCTTCTTACAGGTTCTCGTGGTTCTGATCTCTACACAGTAACTCTTCAAGACACATCTTCAACAAATCCAATTTGCTTAATGGCTAAAGCATCATCATCTCAAGCATGGTTATGGCATCAACGATTGTCACATCTCAATTTTGACACCATCAACTTGCTTTCTAAGAATGATATTGTGACCGGTCTTCCTAAGTTGAAATTCGTCAAAGACCATCTTTGTTCTTCTTGTGAGTTGGGGAAAGCAAAACGGAAGTCTTTCAAAACAAAGACTACCCCTAGCTCAAAAGGACGATTGGAACTTCTACACATGGATTTATGTGGTCCCATGCGTGTAGAGAGTATTAACGGGAAAAAGTATATTCTAGTGATTGTCGATGATTACTCTAGATACACATGGACTTTCTTCTTAAGGTCCAAAGATGAAACACCAGAGGTTCTCAAAAACTTTCTCAAGATGATACAACGCAATCTTCAAGCTCAAGTCTTAACCGTAAGAACGGATAGGGGTACTGAATTTTTGAACAAGAACTTGCAATCTTATTTTCAAGAAGAAGGCATCGAACATCAAACGTCTATTGCTCGAACTCCTGAACAAAACGGCGTTGTCGAAAGACGGAACCGTACTTTGGTAGAGGCTGCTCGAACAATGCTTTCTGCTTCAAAATTACCGCTATTCTTCTGGGCTGAAGCAATTGCAACTGCCTGTTATACTCAAAATCGTTCTCTCGTCATCCCTAGACATGAAAAGACACCTTACCACATCATCAATGGCAGGAAACCTACTGTAAAATTCTTTCACGTATTCGGATCTTTATGCTACATCCTTAAAGACGGTGAGAATCTCGACAAGACGAAAGAAAAAGGTGATGCATGTATTTTTGTGGGGTATGCTACATTGTCGAAAGGATATCGAGTCTATAACAAGAGAACAAAGATTATTGTCGAAACAATTCATGTGAACTTTGACGAATTGCCACAAATGGTACTTGATCACAACAGCTCAAGTCCCGCAACTCAATGTCCAGCAATGGCACCTACACAAAACAGTGTACGTCCCGTGCAAGAATGTCAACAAAGTACTCCTACAGCAGACTCGACGGATACGACACATATGAATGAGTTGGTTGACTTATATGATCCTATGTTTGATGAATATTACTATGGAAACAATCAAATTGTGTCAAAGCCTTCCGCTGTCAATACTGCTGATGCACCTGAACAAAATCAACAAGACACAACTGCCTCTACTTCAGCAACCGTTGCTCAAGAGACAATTCCAGTGGATACTCAACAAACTCAAGAAACTGTCATACAACCAACATCACCAACCGTCAATGCTGAAGGAGGAAACAACAATCAAGCAGTCGATGCACAACCTGACGATGAAGAATTTATCAATCCGTTCGGTACACCGGTACACGAAGTCGGAGAGTCTTCTAGTCAACATGTTGATCCGTCCAACATGCATACATTCTACCAACCATATCCATCCACTCACCATTGGACACGTGATCATCCATTGGAGCAAGTCATTGGAAATCCTTCACAACCGGTTCGAACACGCAGACAACTCGAAACCGATGGCGATGTGTGTATGTATGCACTCACCGTGAGTTCAACTGTACCTACAAACATCAAACAAGCCATGACTGATCATGCGTGGATTGAATCAATGCAAGATGAAATTCATCAGTTTGAACGCCTAAATGTTTGGGAACTTGTTGACAGACCCTATGGAATGTCAATTCTAGATTTCAAATGGATCTGGAAAAATAAACTGGATGAAGAACAAACCATCATCAAAAACAAATCTCGTCTTGTGGTTAAGGGATACCGTCAACAAGAAGGCATAGACTACGATGAGTCATTCGCTCCAGTCGCTCGTTTGGAAGCAGTCAGGATATTCCTTGCTTATGCTGCACATAAAGGCTTCACGGTTTTTCAGATGGACGTTAAAACTGCTTTTCTCAACGGTCATTTGAAGGAAGAAGTGTATGTGAATTAGCCGGAAGGATTCATCGATCCTCATCATCCTGACAAAGTCTATCGTCTCAAGAAGGCTGTATATGGACTTAAACAAGCTCCAAGGGCATGGTACGAAGAACTTTCAAACTTCTTGGTGTCCAAAGGATTCTCCAAAGGTTCTATTGATCCTACTCTCTTTACTAATAAATATGGGGATGACATAATGCTGGTGCAAGTTTATGTTGATGACATTATTTTTGGTTCTACGAACCCAAAACTTTCAAAACGTTTTGAAAAATTAATGCACAGCAGATTTGAAATGTCAATGATGGGGGAGCTAAAATTCTTTTTAGGCCTCCAGATTCATCAATCCCCACGTGGTATCTTCATTAACCAAGCTAAGTATGCTCAAGAGATACTTAAAAAGCATGGTATGACCTCATGTGCTCGTGTTGGTACACCATTGTCGACCACATCCCTAGACGCTGACTTGTACTCATATCCCGTAGATCAAACGCGATATCGCAGTATGATCGGGTCACTTATGTACCTTACAGCCAGCAGGCCTGATATTCATCATGCCACATGCTATTGTGCACGATATCAAGCCAGACCTACTCAAAAGCACCTCAAAGAGGTTAAACGGATCTTTCGGTACCTTAAGAATACCATTCACATGGGACTCTGGTATCCGAGGGAAACCGGTTTTCGTCTAACGGCTTTTTCAGATTCTGATCACGCAGGTTGTCTTGATAGTCGTAAAAGCACTTCTGGTAGCATACAATTTCTAGGGGAAGACAAGCTTGTCAGCTGGTCGTCAAAGAAGCAGGATTGCACTTCGCTCTCATCAGCTGAAGCAGAATATGTGGCTCTATCCGCGTGTTGTGCTCAAGTCCTCTGGATGAGAACTCAACTCACGGATTATGGCTTCCACTTTGATAAAATACCTATGTATTGTGACTCAAAGTCGGCCATAGCCATATCTTGCAACCCGGTTCAACACTCCCGCACCAAGCACATCGATGTCAGATATCACTTCATCAAGGAACAAGTGGAACGTGGCATCGTGGAACTATACTTTGTCAGAACTGAGTACCAGCTGGCAGACTTGTTTACAAAAGCTCTATCGAAAGACAGGTTTGCGTATCTCGTTGGCCGTCTTGGTATGAAGTATATGACTCCAGAAGACTTGGAGGTTTTGGCAAATGAAGCTGCTTGATATTCTCTCACAATGACTTCTAGGCGCATCACAGCTTAGAACTCGGACCTCAACTAAGGAAAGTTTATCTCGGACGATAACTTATCCTTCTCAACGAGAAATTCATCTTTCTCGGTCATGAGCTTCTCATAAAAACATTCAAAGTTTTTAAGTTCATGAAAACGATTTCTAAGTAAATGTCAGCTTAGAACTCGAACTTCAACTTAAGGAAAGTTTATCACGGATGATAACTTATCCTTCACAACGGGAAATTTATTTTTCTCGGTCATGAGCTAGTCACAAAACAATCAAAGTTTTGAGCTCATGAAAAACGGACCCGAAAGGGGAGTGTACGTTTCAGTGCGCTTTCCCTAAGCAATAGACGAGAAGTCTTCTATCCTGATTATTTTAAAACCGTTGAACACAATTTTTCAAGAATTTCTCAAAAGGTTTTTCTAAATCTTTCAAAATTGTGTGTTCAACACTCCCTTCCTCATAATAGGTTTTTATATCTAAAAATGTCATATGTTATTTTGATCAATTTTTGAGGGGGAGCGTTTTAAAATCAAGCCTTTAATGTTGTTGGGTACATCTCTAAAATTGTCATATTTTATGTATCCAACACATTCCGAAAATGATATGAAATTGTCAAATGTAATATATTATATCGGAAAAGGCATCTCAACTCCGTACCTCAACATATTTTGTGGTGTCGTTTTTCTAAAATTTTGTCAAATTTTGTCTCAAGACACACATATATTGTTGAGGGGGAGCGTCCCGACTGAACATGTTCCATGCTTCATACGTGCACACATGTTTCTCTCCCAATCGGTTTTCAGAAATTGTCATATTTTAATCAATTGGTATCTCTAATATTATGTTTTTATATTAGAGATAGGGGGAGAAAATGTGATTAAAATGTAATATATCGCAACATGTGATCTTAAAGACTCAAGTGCAACTCTTTCCTTCACATGCCAAACTATTTCGTATATCGATGCATGTGTGTAGGGGGAGCTTTTCGAAAAGATAAAACTTTCAAAGTGTTAAAAGTTTTGATTTTTATCTAGCACTTTGAATGGCTTTCAATGGTTTATGGTTACGATCTATACCCAAAACAACCTACTATCCACGACGGAACGATGGAGTCAAAAGGTGGTTTAGGATAGGAAACTAAGTCCTATGATCCAACCAGAACCGGAGGGATCTACCCAAGGACATTCCATAGCTAGAAATAGTTGTCCTTAGGAAAGATGGAGTGGAATGAAGATGAATGCGGACCAAGTACTTAAGTTAGCACTGGAACAATCACAACAAGGTGCTAATGATGACGTATTGGTAAGCATTGAAGGAGTTGAATATTCTATGCAACTTAGGCAGAAACCGGGTCAATACATCTATTGAAGACAAGTCATCATGGACCCAGTGATGCAATGCACAACCCTTCCCAGCCATTCGAGTTTCTCTCAAAAGAAACTTGTCTCATTGTCACGGAGATCAACACGTATCTATTGACTTTCTCACTCCGAGTCAGTTAATATTGAAAAGGTGGCAGTCTGCTCCAGCCTCCGATTACCAAAATGCACTTATTGAGTCTAGAGCCAATCGAGATCTATCTATCATCTCATTAGGACACAATCGAGTCCTACGCATTATCCTTGTGATATTGCCAGAACATCTGAGTGATAAGATTCACAATGAAGATGGAAATCCTGCTTGAGCCAGCATCAAACAAGCTCATGGTAGGTAACTTGTGCGATTCTACACGAATCAAACTTGTGAGAACTGGAAAGCAACTAAGTTTGCATTCTTAATTGATTCAAACTTGATTCCAGGTTTCTTCGCAAAATCCATGTGATCTTGCCAGAACATTCAGAGTGACACTCATTAGTGTTCACAGTGACGAATGGAAATCCTTCCAGTGTCAACATCAAACAGCACTGCGGTAGGTAACTCGCAAGATTCTTATGAATCGAGCTTGTGGCAAACTGGAAAGCAACAATGGTGCGATTCTTATAGAATCAAACTTGTTCCAGGAATTCTGAATTGACGACTCTAATCAAACGGATAACCGTATCCTTTTTGATTCACTCTTTACGTTCGCAGTCTGCTTTGAGACGGTCGAGTAAAGAGAACTGGCTTCTACCGCCGGGAAACCCTGTCAAGGAGGTTCTTAATCGAATCTACCTGATCACAGGTACGGTATTTAATACCGTTTAACGGTCTTCACCGACCGGAGGTAAAACGCTACCGAGTTAGGATGAAATGTTCAAAGCCATTTTATCCGTGTCTATACATGTTGCTGCATATCAAGAAGGTGGCGTAGCTGTGCAACCGATGTCGATTCAGAAGTCACAAGAGCACGAGATGGCGATAATCAAGATACCTAAGGATGTAAGAATGTAATAGGTCATCTTAATCACAAGGAGTACAGATGAAGATCTCAAGCACTCAAAGTCAAATGACAAAGGCTCAAGATAAAGATCACGAAAGCATGAAGGAACAAAGCTGTTACAAACAAGATCAAGACCAAGATACAAGACCAAAGCAGGAAGATCTCCTCTACAAGAATGTATTCACTCAATCATCTTATGCTTTTTAAGCTTTTTAAGATGACCGATACATTGGGGGAGATTGTTAGTCCTATATTTTATATAGTCGAACAAGAATGTAATAGGTCATCTTAGTCGTTAAAAGGTCTTGTATTGTAATAGGTTAGTCAGGAAAACCGGGCTTGGACTTTAAGCTAATATTGTATAAGTTATGGGCGTAAGCCCAAAACCAAGCCAAGCCCGGCCCAAGATGAAGCCCACAAAGGCCTTAGAGCCGTGGGGTATATAACCCTCTTTCACATGTGAAAGAGGGTGTTGGTTCATTTCATTAAACACATAGTTTTAGTGTAAACCTTCCACTTCTCTCTCTACTTTCTCTTTCTACTTTTCTTCTCTTTCTCTCTCTAAGAATCTTGTGTTATGGATTAAATAGGAACAACATTAATCATATTATCTAGGAGCTCCAACATAGATCCTCCCTTATTCAAAATATCATCAGGTTTGTGTACGCCCGAACCCAAATCAAAATCCAACACCTCACATTCTTTCACTACACACGAACAGACTGAGTGACTAAGCGACACATCGGCCTCTCCCTCACAGACTTCGTTCTCAGGGTTATCATCCTTAGAATTCGGTGGTGTATATCCAGGAGGGTGTGAAGAACTTTTATCCACTTCGGGAACGTCCTCTGGGCCTTTTTTCGTCAACAAATCATAGATTTCAAACGGATCACTAGACTTCGCCTTATCCATCGATGGTTGTTCTACCACCTGATCACCTTCATTTTTTTCATTAGTCTCTCCAAAAAAAGTATCAGATACCGCATCATCATCGCTATCATTAACAAACATGTTCTTTTCGAACACTCCTTTTGAAGCCTCTCCGCTTGTAATACCTTCATCATCAGAACAGTAGGCACACTCTTCAGTTTCTTTAAATTCCGGAGACCACACAAACAACTCCTTGGCTCTGAGCACAAACGTCTTTCCTTTAATAATGACCTTGAATTTATCCAAAATGAGATCTTCTTGTTTGGTTTTGACACATATACGTTTACGGGAAAAAAAGTTGTTTTTACCCTCCTCTAAGTCCATAACCTCACCCCATTTAGAGCAGATCTTAACAAAAGTTGCATGCGACCAAGCACGTAGGGGAACGCCTTCGATGTCAACCCAGACAATACGTTCTTTAGCTACAAAATCCGGTTGAGCATTACACACGCAACAAAACCAAGACGCGACACCCACGTGTTCCATAAATTTCTCTTTAGCGCTGAGAGATTCCAGTCCAATAAGGACCCATAACCCTCCCAAATATGATAACTGCACATTCTGAAAACCCTCCTTCAGTAAGATGGAACGAAGATTAGGAATAGACGAAATAACCTTGAGTTCGCCCATAACAAAAGTAGATAGTTCACGCTCCACCAGACAATCATCATCTAAAACCAAAACAGGCTGCGTAGGAACAACCAAGGGTGGAAGACGAACATGCCCGTGGACTGCAGAAGCAAACGTATGCCCTTGAACATGCTTAGGGGGCTGAGCAGGAGTCTGAGCAGCGCGTATGTTCCGTGTGGGACTCGTGGTACGCTCGAACCGAGCGACATTGGCATGCAGATGCATACGACCGATCCACAACGTGCAGAGATTCCCAACCAATCTGTCAATATTAACCACCTTAATAAACCGAACGAAAGCAAACCGTTTCCCCGCTTTAGACACCCGATTGGGAATGAAGACATCCACCACTGTTCCATAAGTATTGCAAACATTCCACAAATCTTTTTTGGTAGTATCCTGAGGAAAATTAGTAACAAAAATCGATTTGGAAATCGACTGGGTGAGATTCACGTTAGTTTGTGCCTTAACCACCATAACGAAACCCTAAATTATAGAATTACAAAACCCCAAAAAAACCCAAAACAATCGTTAATTCAATTGGATCTAAATTTATCGGATCTTCAGATGGAACTGAATAACAAACGATACAGAATTAAATAAGCAAGTCCGAGACCGACAAGGCTAAAGAGAAAAGGAATTTGGATTGAAGGGAGATCACAAAGCTAAAAACCAAAACAGGGGAAAAAGAAAAAGGGGGATCTGACTAAGGAATGAACCCTAAAATCATCTAAAGACAAAACCTAAAAACACATCAGTCGATTAAAAACACATACGGAAATCAAATCAAAGATCTAACCCAACCTTCGGTAAATTAATTGATCATTGAAGATATAGGGAGTGATAAATCACAAGCCTATAACCCTCACAATTAATAGCAGCAAGATCAGAAAGACACATAGTTGAATCACGATATGTAATTGTTAATCGACGAGAGGCGTCTATTAGAGATGGATCAGATGATTTGAAGGACAGGTTCAAAGATGGAAGCCATTACTACACACGTTAAAGTTAAAGCTAAATACATCCATTACGTTTTTCATCCCTAATTCCCGATCTTCATTTTTAATGCTTCCTTAATTATGTTTGAAACCTTACTTGGCTACTCATAATTTTGATCAAAATAACTTTTATAAAATTATTTTGCACGTGTATACATTCGTGTCTTAACGTAACCTTTTCTTTGAAAGTGAAGCTAGAAGATACATCAAAAAGTTATTCAAAAAAAAAAAGATACATCAAAAAGAAAAAGAAAATACAGCAGGTATCTATACGTATTGGATGTGAACCAAAATGGCGTTAAAATCTAATGTATACTTGGTTCCTCTTGATCCTCCTCCTATGGGCTGCTTCCTCATCTCCCATTTCTTCCCAAACGATTGTCGAAACGTTACCTGGTTATCCAGGTCCTCTCCCTTTCAAGCTAGAAACTGGGTATACTTATATTTCTCTGTCTCTCGTGCACACACATATATGTATGCTGTCCTACTTTTTTTTGGCAGAAAATACTTGCACCGTCGTTGCACGCAAAACATGTGTCCTTGATAGGACTTGAATCTATTTTAGTTTGGTAGGATAATAATGGCAACTTTGGTATCTCCTGGCCAAAGACATATTATGTTTTGCAAGTTATTTCTTAGGTATGTGAATCGTGAATACCAGGTATATCGGAGTTGGAGAAAATGAAGCCGTGCAGCTATTTTACTTCTTTGTGGAGTCTAAAGGGAACCCGGAGGTTGATCCTCTCATAATTTGGCTTGCTGGGGGACCTGGTTGTAGCAATCTCCATGCCTTCTTTTTTGAAATCGGTATGTAATTCTTGTATTTAAAACTAATCAACAGAAGAAAAAACTGTGGACCTAGGGGGTTCCCGGGGTTCACGGGAACCCGATGGCATTTGTCACGTAATGTAAATTTTCACTAAAAATCTCGATTTATTCAAAATGAACCTGATGTCAAATATGTGTGTTACGTTAAAAGAATTTGTGCATCTGATGGCTTTGTGTTCTGGGTCTGCCCGTGAAACTAGACCATGTGTAATTGTTGGCTTCTTCCTTGCATTTAGATGAATATCTTTAAATCCTTACATTTACATTTTTTACAGGTCCACTGAAAATTCTGAATGGAAATTATATAGATGATATCCCAGCATTAAAAAAGGACCCTAATTCTTGGACAAAGGTTTGTGTTAATCCTTTTTTTTGTAAACTCTGTTGTGACGTTAATAATCTCTGCTAATTATCTTCCAATATAATATATTATTGTGTTCCAAAGCTGGCTAATATTATATACTTGGATGGCCCGACGTTAACTGGATACTCGTATACAACAACTGCAGAAGCTGCTCGCTCCAGTGATACATTATCGGCATCACAAACTACTGAATTTATTAGAAAGGTTATTAAAAGTTTACATAAAGTTATACTTATTTATGGATAGATTCTTACTGAAGATTACTTGGTATGCAGTTTGTTAGGGATCATCCAAGGTTTCTAAAAAATCCTATGTATGTCACTGGAATTTCTTATTCGGGGATTGTCATTCCAATGATTGCTGAGGGGATATATAAAGGTCTAATATTTTTCTATCTTGCTACCGCGCCATTCTCTTATATTCCCTAAAATGGATTTATTGAGCGATCGACTCAAACAATCCCACTATTCTTCATTTCTTCATTTTACGTACAGGTAACGAGCAAGGTTTAGAGCCAACAATAAACATAAAGGCAAGTTCACAAATCACAATACATAAAATACAGATACTTTTTCAAACAAGTGCTTTGTACATAAAATTAAATTTTTTCTTTTTTCAGGGATACATGACGGGGAACCCATTGACAAACAAAAGTGGCGATATCAACTCCCGGTTTGAATATGCTTATCAAATGGCAATTATATCTAAAGACTTATATGAGGTATCAATGAACATCAATCACATATAAAACGTGTGTTTACGTACACGGCTTTTCTTCTAAATTGAATGAATATTAAAGAGCCATCCACTCTTGAATTTAATATAGTCAACAAGAGATGATTGCGATGGAGAGTATGCAGAAGCTGATGATAAGAATATTCTATGCATATCACGTATCAATGAAGAAACAAAGTACGTAAGCCTGCTGATTCAGTTCATAACATTATATGTTTATCTATCATAAGTATTTGTTTTTAATGTTATTGCCTAACTAGCTATTGGTTTACCATATGTTTATTGTCAGCGTGTAAGCCACATTAACATGTCACATATTCTAGATCCTATTTGTGATAATTCAACAAGCAAATTGCTTCCGACTGTGAATCCGATAAGAATGATTGTTCGTGCACAACCATCACTCAAGGATACCTTTTGTCGAGTAATAGTCTCTCCCGTTCTGTCCCTCATTATCATCCCGTCTTGATCTCTATGAATATTTAAACTTAAAAACTATTTTCCCTCTCTCTAGGCTGACTATTATTATGCAATGCTTTGGGCCAATGATAAAAGTGTCATGAGAGCACTTAATGTACGCAAGGTATGTTAACAAGATTTACAATTACAACTGGGAGAAAACTTCCATTTTCAGACATTAATTTTCCGTAATGCAAATAATCTTATGGTTATATTCTATGATTGATTAGGGAAGGGTAACTGAAAAATTGCTATGTAATATGGACATGAAGTACGACTATGGATACACTTCATTGCCATTATATGAGTTCAATGTGGAAAGTAGTATTGTGCAGCACGAAGAGTTAAGTAAGCGTAACTGCCGAGCCTTGATATTTAGGTGATGCAAATTCTTTGCCAAAATTTATTTACCTTTATCAGATTGAATGTACCGTGTTTACATAAACTAATATGTTACTTTTATGACACAGTGGTGATCACGACATGATGATTCCACATGTAGGTACGAATAATTGGATAAAATCCCTTAATTTGACGATCACGGAGAGTAACTGGGACGCTTGGTATTCTAATGGTCAAGTAGCAGGATTCAAAACCACATATGCCCATGATAACTATTCTCTAGTATTTGCCACTGTAAAGGTAAAGATAGTTATTACCACACAAATACATAAGCTTTGTTGGGTACATATACATAGTTTATGTGTTTTGTGTAATTAACTACGTTTGCAGGGAGGAGGTCACACAGTTCCGCAGTACAAGCCCAAACAATGCTATGGTTAAGAGGTGGTTCGCGCATGAACCTATATAAACCAATGGATCATTTATGCCTTAAATCACTTGAAACAAACCGTGAAGAGCTACCAATGAATCATACATATAAAATGTATCATCTCTCTTATGTCCAAATATGTACTGTATTGTTTTCTTTTGATAGCGGATAAATAATCAATGCATTATCTCCTGGTATTGTAATTTCTAAGGTATAAATTTGCACACAGGAAACAAACTCAACATTTATAATGTAACAAAGTATTCTAATTCTAGGAATGGTACTGGTCAAGAGTGTAAACAAAACGTGACACCTCGTGTGCCGTTTGAAGGTAAACCACTCAAAATGGAATATGTAAACAACCAGTTAATATACATTTAAAATATGTTCATGTCGTTAATATGAACGGTTTAAGCGGTCATCTTTAAAGGATTTGACAAAATTACCCTTTTTTTATCAAGTGATTTTGTTTTTAGTTTTAAAATTCATATCATTAAAAAATATTATTGTAAAAATTTATTTTATCGAGAAAGATTTAATTACTATTTTATTTTATTTTCAAAAAAAAAAAATTTATGCAATTTTGTTTTTGAGAAGAACTATTTTATTTTATTTTCGAAAAAATTATTTAATAATTTAAAAAAAATATAATTACTAAAAAATGAATTTCTCAAAAGATTTAAAAAAAAATTTAGTTAAAAAAATCTAATTTATTTTGAAAATTTTGATTTTAGAAAAATGGAAATTTTAAAAGCCTTTTGATATTTTAAATTCTTTAAAATTTCAGATTTTTTTGAAATTAATTTTTCCGAATGTTTTTTTTTTCGAAAACAAATAAATATTTTTAAGAACTTTTTCGAATTTTTTTCCGAATCTAAAATAAATTTGTTTCAAAATTATTTCTTTTCTACATATAATAAACTTTTTTTTAATTCATTTGATAATATAAATTCATACTATACTATAAATTAAAGAATAAATGAAAAGTGGAGAAATACATGGGTTTTTTTTAAGTTAATGAGATCGAACATATTTTGAATTTATATTAAGGAGGTAGGTTGTTTACATACTATATTAGCGAGATATGTCATTTTTTGAATAAATGTTACGTATTTATGACGTTTGTCCTAAAAAAATATTCTTCATAAAGGAACAAAGTTTTCCATCAATAAAAAAACGTTATTCATTGGTTAAGAGATTGGCTCATTAGTAAAAAAGTTTTCAATCGAAGAGTTGTAAATTACGGAGAAGTAAAAATAAACAATAATAAAATGTGTCCACTGATACGTTCATCTTCATATCATCGAATTCGAGTTCCATGCACACGTAAGGACATGAGATGAAGACCAGTTAATATTTGCATGCATGTAAAAGTTGGTTTATTATTATTGCACTTGTAGGGATCATGTGTTAGTTATTTTAAGGTACTCGTACACGTTTTATGTAGTTCCTATTTCTTAGACAAGTAGTTATATCTTTCTTCTATAAATTGTAATCATATGCATCACTGTTGGGATATGAATGAAATGAAAGTATTTTAGAGTCTAGTTTCTCTCTAGTATTCTTGGAGCCTTGCCCGCTCTAAGGGCCTTATCCTTCCGCTTCTCGTATCTACTTCTTGAGAGATTGACCATCTATAATCGGTCTTTAACAATGGTGCTTTCATTGGCTTACTCACCACCTCCAACACCATATCTACCTTCTTCTGGCGAATCTACGGACACCACACCCGCTTCACCTCATCTTCTCCACTTTTCTGGTGAATATCCATTCCAATGGATCTCGCAAGCCGAACGGTTCTTTGAATTTCACGGAATCTATGATGACGACCGATTTCCGTATGTCATTGAAGTATTTGCTGATGAACCTTTTTCATGGTTCAATTCATGGTTTCGAGGACCCGGACGCCTCACCTGGAAGTCTTTCACCACCGCTGTGCTTCATCGTTTCCATCCCACCACCACATCCAATAATGGAATCCCCACACCAGCACCAAAACAACCCTCACAACCTTGTCCATTGACACCACAAACCAAACCCAAACCAGCCCCCCAACCGACGCGCCCATCTATCATTTATGGCAACCAGATCATCACCCGCAACACCCATTTATCGATGACCAACATGGACCCAAAGGCTGTCGGAAGACGTGACTGGCGACCACCACCGTACCGCCTTGTGGAGAATAATCCAAACGCCACCGGAAGACGTGAGTGGCGACCTCCATGGGTCTGTTTGCATTCCGTCCTTGAGGACAAGGACGTTTTTCAGGACGGAGGTATTGATACGTTCATCTTCATATCATCGAATTCGAGTTCCATGCACACGTAAGGACATGAGATGAAGACCGGTTAATATTTGCATGCATGTAAAAGTTGGTTTATTATTATTGCACTTGTAGGGATCATGTGTTAGTTATTTTAAGGTACTCGTACACGTTTTATGTAGTTCCTATTTCTTAGGCAAGTAGTTATATCTTTCTTCTATAAATTGTAATCATATGCATCACTGTTGGGATATGAATGAAATGAAAGTATTTTAGAGTCTAGTTTCTCTCTAGTATTCTTGGAGCCTTGCCCGCTCTAAGGGTCTTATCCTTCCGCTTCTCGTATCTATTTCTTGAGAGATTGACCATCTATAATCGGTCTTTAACATCCACTCATAAAAAAATTACGTTATTTTAATTTTCAATAAAGAAATTTATGTTACTCAACAGTTTTTTTAGAGCTTCTTCTTAATTTATTTTCACAATATTCTATCGTTTAAAAAAAGAGTAATGCTACAACCACACAAATTTTACAAAAAGATATCCACACAATGACATGTTCTTTATTTAGAGCATCTACAATGGTACCAAGTCTTTAAAGACTTGGTACATTTAATGCATGATAATTTTGTTAATTATTTTGCTTCATAATTAATGCTTACTTCCATTTATTGATAATAGCTTCTTACTTTTTTTGTGAATGACTTGCTAGATAACAAGTCTTTGTTAAAAAGTCTTTTGTAAAGTGGTTATTTCAATGCTAAAAACCAAACTTATAGCTTTTTCAAATAGGAAAAAGTCATTTGAAAACCACTCATTGTGGGTGCTCTTAGTGGTATTCTCTCTCTTACTTTTAGATTTTCTCTTTCATAAACATCCAATAATAAATAATACATGTCATTGTGTGGATAACTTTATGTAAAATGTGTGTGATTTTAGTATTTCTCTTAAAAAAATTATGTTTTAAAATTTTGAAAGAGAAGGAGCATTATACTTGTCAGACTACTGATAAAAAGTTTAAGGTTGTACTCCAGACAAGGCGCAATATTAATTTTACTTCGAGTGCCCTTGATTTAAAAAGTGCAAATCATAAGAGCCAAAAATAAACTATTTTAGATATTTAGGGTCCATTTAGTTTGAATTTGGGTTTTTTATTTTAGGTGTAAGTTTATAAAGTAAAGGGTCTAGAATTAGATTTAAATTTGTGTTTTGAATATAATATTAATTGTTATGTAAATAAATATATAGTATATTAACTTGTTATTTTAAAATTAAAAAAAATAAATATTTTATCATAAAAAGACAAATAGAAAAAGTAATAAATGTGAGATGACCCACAAAAAAGTTATGGTTTCAGTAAAGGAAGGCTAGTATCCAGGATTTCACAATGGTAATAAAATGAGGGTTTTGATAGGTCTTTTGAATGTTACTTTAGAATCAAACATACATTTTTTAGTCAAAACCTAGACATTGAGGCTGGTACCTCTTAACCAAACGGGCCCTAATAGAAAAGAGATGTCCAGATCATATATTAAATACGACCATCTCTATCCTTAAATCTGTAACGACTAAGCATTCTCATCCACATGTTAGATTGCGTAAACTGATAACATAACACTACCTCTATATCGATTGAAAAATAATTTACACACTTTTTATTTTGATTGAGACACTTACAGTACAAGCATATAAAACACATTGTTTATTATTTGATGCATATATGTCCCGATCAAAAAAATGAGTGCGTGAATCAATTCTCATATCAATAATGAGAAAAGACCTCTTCATCCTTAAAGCTACCCACAACTGGTGAGGATCGATCTCGGTCGATCTCGTTGCAGCGATCAAGTAGAATCGATCAACTCAGCAAACTAGGTCACACCCATGACCAATTCAAAAAAATTAAAAAAAGTCTAAATGTTTATAATTTCGACCGTTACATAAGTTTTTTCTTTACGTCACTCATCACTTGGTTAAACTCAATGTTCTAAAAGGTCACAAAAGCCCAAGGCTTGACATTCACGTTACGCAGTATATCAAGATGTCTACTTACAACTTAACGTAATATGAAAAGTAAAAAAAATGTGACAAGACACGATCAGTCATGAAAGAAAGAGGTTTTCTTCATTTCAAATTCGATTAAATAGATCATTTGCATTTTTTGAACTTAACCCGAAAAATCTGAAAATTATTGTGAAACAATAAAGTAATAAACAATTGACAAGAAGAAGAGATATAAAGAGAGAATACAGACACTTGTATTAATTGATATCTAGAGAATATATTATAAGTATTTATAAGATAAACTAGGGTAAAAACCCTAGTAGTTAATTAGGCCATGGGCCTAATATGGACATACATAATTATTATTCATAACACTCCCACTTGGATGTCCATATTTAATAATACGCTTTTGAGAATACTACCTCGCTAAAAACCTTGTCAGGAAAATCCAGTGGGACAAAACCATGACCAAGGACAAAAAGAGTGTAGCGCGTATTATCTCCCTTTGATGACTACATCACTTGAGATCTTCTAGTCGACGCGTTCCATTGTTGTAGATTAACTTCATAATGTTGAGTAGAAAGTATCTTGATAAATTGATCCACCAAATAATCGCTTGAACAAAATGTGTCGTCTTATCGCCATTGATGGACAACATCAATTCAGTATTTATCCATTAGACCAATATGCCTCGTAGAAAACCTTACTAGACAAAACCCATTGGGAAAAAATCTAGTGTAGAAAAAAAATACATGATTCAGATAACTACTAGAATAAAAGATATGGACATGCATTCCATGTTTATCAATAATAATCCTTCTTGGATTTTTATATGAGGATTATGCCTCGTTAAAACCTTACTAGACAAAACCCAGTGGGATAAAAGTCTGGTGAAGGAAAAAGAGTACATAATTCCTTTATACGCTCGGGGATGTTGCCTTGTTAAAAACCTTGCCGGAAAACCCTGTGGGGATAAACCATGGTCAAGGAAAAATAAACATAACCCCTTTATACGCTCGGGGGTGATACCTCATTAAAAACCTTGTCGGAACACCCTGAAGGGACAAAACCTTGGTCTAGAGAAAAAGAGTGTAACGCGTATCTTCTCTTCCTTTATGATCACAATATCGATGATCATCATCTTTATAAATCAATGAGTTCTTTCCAATATCATGTGACCTCATAAACATGAGAGTCATTTATCCATATAAATATATAACTTTATTTTTAGCTTTCATGATGCACACATATTTCATCTTTAAGATGTTCAATTTCAGAACTAAGACAAACTTTGTCTTTTAGATCAAACTCAATTTTCTATGTATCTAATCGCCTTTATAATCATAATTATTTATTTAGCATAATTCTACACACTAAGGCGATTATACATATATGCCCAAAACATGATTAACATAGAACAATCAAGTAGTGTTCTCGAGAACTTTTATTATATGCTTTAAGCATTAAAATCATTAGCATGCTCCATGCATTTTATGCAATAATGAACTCTCAATATCACATGAGCTGTAATCATATATTTTTAGACGCATATCACTTATTTATCACATTGCCGGTGTAACACCCCACTTGGATAATTGGACCGTTACGTGTATTTATGGCATGTCATCAAAGCATAAGGTAAATGTCCTAAAACATTAACTGACCATAAAGGAAATACCGAAATCAAACATCGGTAATCCAAACATAATCTCAAAACATGAAAAGTAAAAACTGAAGGGAAGGACTAAATAATGTCCAAATAAGCATAATAATGTAAGAAGTGCATAAAGTCAAATGTCTTGATAGCTTCCATCCAAATGCACATGCTCTCAGAATCCTAAGAGCGTCCTGATGTACTTGCCGTCAGAACATGAAAAGAACTACGGCTGAGCATAACGCCCAGTGGACGGATATAAAGCATGATAAGAAATACTGAAATGAAGCAGATGATAAAATACTGAAGCTGTAAGATTGATAAGTAAAGTTGCAGCAGAAATTTGTGTATAATCTGAAAAGTCTGATTTATAAATAATAAAGCTGAACTGTTATCTGTTAAACTTGAAAACAAGCATTTACTGTATTTTAATTTCCAAGAGCTTATATAGGTCATGTGCTCTAACAACTGCTGCATGAGTACATGGAGGGGTGACCTCGTCATGTTGTAGAGGGGTGACCTCTAAATAATGTGTTGGGTGGAGGGATCAACTCCAATGTGAAAGATGTAGAGCACACACCACATTCACCTGATAAATGTAAACTGATAGCCTAGGATTTCTCACTATGAACATCGAACTTACCGGGGATCCTATTCATTTTTAGCGTCAATAATCTTTTATTAATCAAATCGCCGAGGCTATAAGATCTGTGATCAGGTTACCTTCTTGGGTTTTTTTGTTCAATTAGGGTTTCACTTTTTAGGGTTTCAATTTCGATTCGTCTCTCTTTTTCATTTTATTGTTGAAGGTTGTTTTGTTTCGTCTCATAATGGTTAGTTTTCGATCTAAAGAGGATGATGTATCCAAGGTATCGACATCTGTTTTCGTTACTAATTTTCCCGATTCATTTTCCGCTAAAGATTTGTTTCACCCGTGTAAACAATATGGGCATGTTGTGGACTCTTTCATTCCACTAAAGAAGACAAAAGGAGGTAAGAGATTCGGATTTGTGCGGTTCATAAATGTATTCAACGCGGATCGTTTGGTGAATAACCTATGTACGATATGGAATGGTAGATTCAAACTCCATGCCAACATTGATAGGTTTCAACGTAATATTCAGAGTGATACCATGCAAAAAGATAAGATGGATTCTGGGATAGATAGAAGAAATGCCTCTCTTAATCAAGGTGGGAACACCACGAAGGGTCGATCTTTTGCTCATGTGTTGCAAGGCAAACAACCAACGGTTTCGCCACAGAGTGAATTTTTGCCAGCCACTGTCCTTGATGACGCATGTTTAAACATTCAAGATTTGTCAGCCACTCTACTGGGAAGGGTTCGTGAATTTACCTCTTTATCTAACATCAAGAATGCTCTACTCAATGAAGGTTTCCCTCACATTAAAATTTGTTACATGGGATAAATGTGGATCATGTTGGAATTCAACTCTAGCAAAATCAGGGATGCATTACGTGTCAACGTGGGGGTAAACTCATGGTTCTCTGATATTCGACTCGCTTCAAATAATTTTTCTACTAGTGGGAGAATTGTGTGGATAGATGTCGAAGGAGTTCCATTTAAAGTTTGGTCAGGGAACACGTTCAAACGGATTGCTTCTAAATGGGGTGATCTGTTGGACTTGTATGATAAAGAGAATAACTATTTTCACTCTAAAAGGTTATGTGTCTACACGAACAGACATTCAAATATCTCTGAGGAGTTTAAAATCATATATGTAACAACTCGAGTTTTCGCGTCTATTATTTTATGAATAAAACGTGCGAGTTATTAAGCGTTTTATGCATTAACCGTGTGTCGATTAGGATTGTTTGCTGGTATCCCTCGAGAATACGCGTATCCGTCTTTGATTTTTAGTCGTGTGTCGAATTGTTATCAAGTTGCTCACGTCGTGTTTTCGCGTCTAACATTTGACAAACCTGGGCCGTATGATACAATGGTACAACTCATGCAAGAATTAAAATTTGTGAACTTTTTATTTATTTTCTTTCAAAACTTGGTCAACAAGAGTCAATATTCAGACCTGGACTTAATTACATTGTTTATACACCCACTAACCACTAAAATCCAGCACACATGCCTAGTTTACCCAAAATGGGTACATCACAAGCATACCATTTCCAGTTTTAGTCTAACCCTAAACTAATAATACAAAGTTAAATACAGCCCAAAATTATTCAATGTCCAAACATAACACAAAACATTATCCACATTCCAAATATTACAAAATTGTTCCTGAGCAGTTTCAAATACAAATTCTGGGTAAGAGTAAAGAGTAGTGTCAAGCCGATCCATTTCCTTCTCGTCCACACCTGCAAACCGAAACGAAACACCCGTTGTGAGTCTTTTAATCATCTCTTTATTTTTCTGTACATGTCTTAGTTGTGCTCGTCATTTGTAACCAAACCTGCGAAAATAAAACAAATGTATTAGTTTTGTTACGGTTCAGTTTAAACCAAAAATATATAGATGAATCATAGCAATATTAACTTGGACTTGACCACAAACCACAACCCCATTATTTCTGTCAAGACCAAACCGAGACCCCCTTTACCATTTCTTTTGCATTATTTCTGCCATGACCAAATCATGACCAAACCGAGACCAAACCGAGACCAAACCGAGATCAAACCGAGACCCTTTGTTTCTGCCGAAACATTTATCACTCAAAAAGTAACCATAACCCAAGATTCATCTAATTCTTTTTACAGAAACATCATCAAACCCCCAATAAGTCGCGGGTATAAAACCCCCTTTATTAATCCGAAACCCAAAAATTGTAAACCCTTTTTATTTATGAAATTAACACATTATATGTTCCAAAAACACTATTTAATTACAAATAAACAACCGTGTACAAAAACCCCCAATTTATATAAACCCTAATTTCATTTTATTAATTTAAACTCTAATTAGACCCAATCCAAACACGAATTGATTAATTAATTTAATTAAAACCGAGATATGAATAAACCCCCAAATTTGACCGAAACCCTAATTTTTACAAATCGTCTATATGATGAAATTAATATGTTTTTATGATAGAAAATGTTAATTGATTATTATTAAACATTAGATTTGGAAAAACCCCCAATTATTTTCAAAACCCTAATTCGATTATTATTTAATCCGAGAGCCCTTTGTTCACAGCTTGTTTATACAAACGATTTAAAATCATAAATCCTTTTTATAAACGAAATCAGTAGACCATCTAATTAAAAGGAAAAAGGGATGTAAAACTTATCTTTGATTGATGAATCTATAACTTAAACTCCCGGAAAACACCTCAAAATCGAATCGATTTGATGTGGGGATGAAAGCCCACATCCCACGCATGTTATTCATCATAAACCATCATAAATAATGGATATTAATAATCTGGAAACCTTTTACCCATGGGAATGGCTTAGATCCGATTGATTTTTAGAGAGAGATAGAAAGGGGCGGTGGGAGTATTATCGAGAGAAGAGAGAGAGATTGACTGAGAGTTATGGTGAAAACCAAAAGGGTTATAACCCTTATTCCTTGTTTGTATCGCCTATGGGCCAGGCCGGGTCAAAAGACCATTGGGCCGAACCATTGGGTGGGTAATTTGGTTTATTGTTGGGCCAGTTGGGTGCATTGGGTTATTTAAGGCCCAAAACGAATTTGTTTAACTTAAAGGTGTTATTTAGCCGTAAATCTCATTTATTAAATACCCGACTTTTATGTATCGTGTTTTCCGTAAATGAAAAGTATTGTCAAGCACAACTAGGATGTCATGTCTTTTTATTAGTATATTTTTAATGTCATAACACGAACTTTATATTCAAATAGGTCGCGGCTAGCGTAACCGTATTCTCGAGCTACCTTTACCTTTTGTCACTTGCTGATTTACGAGGTGAGTTTATAGCCCCACGTTTAACTACTTTTACTGCTTTTTGGGGTGAGACATTGCTTGATTTAACGTATGAACGCAAGTGCATTTACTGATTTATATATTAGTCTAAGTCCCACTAAAAACCCAGTTGCATTGGCCCGTGAATCGTGAACCGTTAATTACTTTGTGTAAGCGCGAATGTTATGGATAGATCTATCGGGATTGACGTCCCTGTCTGTCTTGTCCAACAAGGGACAAGTGGGCACAGTTTCATTTGAGTCTGAGATAGGATGTCGTGGGTTTAGGCATCCAGTTGGGCTACATTCATATGATTATACTACCGGTGTTGTTAACGCTTCGTTGTCACGAGCTTATATGAGGATTATGCCTCGTTAAAACCTTACTAGACAAAACCCAGTGGGATAAAAGTCTGGTGAAGGAAAAAGAGTACATAATTCCTTTATACGCTCGGGGATGTTGCCTTGTTAAAAACCTTGCCGGAAAACCCTGTGGGGATAAACCATGGTCAAGGAAAAATAAACATAACTCCTTTATACGCTCGGGGGTGATACCTCATTAAAAACCTTGTCGGAACACCCTGAAGGGACAAAACCTTGGTCTAGAGAAAAAGAGTGTAACGCGTATCTTCTCTTCCTTTATGATCACAATATCGATGATCATCATCTTTATAAATTAATGAGTTCTTTCCAATATCATGTGACCTCATAAACATGAGAGTCATTTATCCATATAAATATATAACTTTATTTTTAGCTTTCATGATGCACACATATTTCATCTTTAAGATGTTCAATTTCAGAACTAAGACAAACTTTGTCTTTTAGATCAAACTCAATTTTCTATGTATCTAATCGCCTTTATAATCATAATTATTTATTTAGCATAATTCTACACACTAAGGCGATTATACATATATGCCCAAAACATGATTAACATAGTACAATCAAGTAGTGTTCTCGAGAACTTTTATTATATGCTTTAAGCATTAAAATCATTAGCATGCTCCATGCATTTTATGCAATAATGAACTCTCAATATCACATGAGCTGTAATCATATATTTTTAGACGCATATTACTTATTTATCACATTGCCGGTGTAACACCCCACTTGGATAATTGGACCGTTACGTGTATTTATGGCATGTCATCAAAGCATAAGGTAAATGTCCTAAAACATTAACTGACCATAAAGGAAATACCGAAATCAAACATCGGTAATCCAAACATAATCTCAAAACATGAAAAGTAAAAACTGAAGGGAAGGACTAAATAATGTCCAAATAAGCATAATAATGTAAGAAGTGCATAAAGTCAAATGTCTGGATAGCTTCCATCCAAATGCACATGCTCTCAGAATCCTAAGAGCGTCCTGATGTACTTGCCGTCAGAACATGAAAAGAACTACGGCTGAGCATAACGCCCAGTGGACGGATATAAAGCATGATAAGAAATACTGAAATGAAGCAGATGATAAAATACTGAAGCTGTAAGATTGATAAGTAAAGTTGCAGCAGAAATTTGTGTATAATCTGAAAAGTATGATTTATAAATAATAAAGCTGAACTGTTATCTGTTAAACTTGAAAACAAGCATTTACTGTATTTTAATTTCCAAGAGCTTATATAGGTCATGTGCTCTAACAACTGCTGCATGAGTACATGGAGGGGTGACCTCGTCATGTTGTAGAGGGGTGACCTCTAAATAATGTGTTGGGTGGAGGGATCAACTCCAATGTGAAGGATGTAGAGCACACACCACATTCACCTAATAAATGTAAACTGATAGCCTAGGATTTCTCACTATGAACATCGAACTTACCGGGGATCCTATTCATTTTTAGCGTCAATAATCTTTTATTAATCAAATCGCCGAGGCTATAAGATCTGTGATCAGGTTGCCTTCTTGGGTTTTTTTGTTCAATTAGGGTTTCACTTTTTAGGGTTTCAATTTCGATCCGTCTCTCTTTTTCATTTTATTGTTGAAGGTTGTTTTGTTTCGTCTCATAATGGTTAGTTTTCGATCTAAAGAGGATGATGTATCCAAGGTATCGACATCTGTTTTCGTTACTAATTTTCCCGATTCATTTTCCGCTAAAGATTTGTTTCACCCGTGTAAACAATATGGGCATGTTGTGGACTCTTTCATTCCACTGAAGAAGACAAAAGGAGGTAAGAGATTCGGATTTGTGCGGTTCATAAATGTATTCAATGCGGATCGTTTGGTGAATAACCTATGTACTATATGGAATGGTAGATTCAAACTCCATGCCAACATTGATAGGTTTCAACGTAATATTCAGAGTGATACCATGCAAAAAGATAAGATGGATTCTGGGATAGATAGAAGAAATGCCTCTCTTAATCAAGGTGGGAACACCACGAAGGGTCGATCTTTTGCTCATGTGTTGCAAGGCAAACAACCAACGGTTTCGCCACAGAGTGAATTTTTGCCAGCCACTGTCCTTGATGACGCATGTTTAAACATTCAAGATTTGTCAGCCACTCTACTGGGAAGGGTTCGTGAATTTACCTCTTTATCTAACATCAAGAATGCTCTACTCAATGAAGGTTTCCCTCACATTAAAATTTGTTACATGGGATAAATGTGGATCATGTTGGAATTCAACTCTAGCAAAATCAGGGATGCATTCCGTGTCAACGTGGGGGTAAACTCATGGTTCTCTGATATTCGACTCGCTTCAAATAATTTTTCTACTAGTGGGAGAATTGTGTGGATAGATGTCGAAGGAGTTCCATTTAAAGTTTGGTCAGGGAACACGTTCAAACGGATTGCTTCTAAATGGGGTGATCTGTTGGACTTGTATGATAAAGAGAATAACTATTTTCACTCTAAAAGGTTATGTGTCTACACGAACAGACATTCAAATATCTCTGAGGAGTTTAAAATCATATATGTAACAACTCGAGTTTTCGCGTCTATTATTTTATGAATAAAACGTGCGAGTTATTAAGCGTTTTATGCATTAACCGTGTGTCGATTAGGATTGTTTGCTGGTATCCCTCGAGAATACGCGTATCCGTCTTTGATTTTTAGTCGTGTGTCGAATTGTTATCAAGTTGCTCACGTCGTGTTTTCGCGTCTAACATTTGACAAACCTGGGCCGTATGATACAATGGTACAACTCATGCAAGAATTAAAATTTGTGAACTTTTTATTTATTTTCTTTCAAAACTTGGTCAACAAGAGTCAATATTCAGACCTGGACTTAATTACATTGTTTATACACCCACTAACCACTAAAATCCAGCACACATGCCTAGTTTACCCAAAATGGGTACATCACAAGCATACCATTTCCAGTTTTAGTCTAACCCTAAACTAATAATACAAAGTTAAATACAACCCAAAATTATTCAATGTCCAAACATAACACAAAACATTATCCACAGTCCAAATATTACAAAATTGTTCCTGAGCAGTTTCAAATACAAATTCTGGGTAAGAGTAAAGAGTAGTGTCAAGCCGATCCATTTCCTTTTCGTCCACACCTGCAAACCGAAACGAAACACCCGTTGTGAGTCTTTTAGTCATCTCTTTATTTTTCTGTACATCTCTTAGTTGTGCTCGTCATTTGTAACCAAACCTGCGAAAATAAAACAAATGTATTAGTTTTGTTACGGTTCAGTTTAAACCAAAAATATATAGATGAATCATAGCAATATTAACTTGGACTTGACCACAAACCACAACCCCATTATTTCTGTCAAGACCAAACCGAGACCCCCTTTACCATTTCTTTTGCATTATTTCTGCCATGACCAAATCATGACCAAACCGAGACCAAACCGAGACCAAACCGAAACCCTTTGTTTCTGCCGAAACATTTATCACTCAAAAAGTAACCATAACCCAAGATTCATCTAATTCTTTTTACAGAAACATCATCAAACCCCCAATAAGCCGCGGGTATAAAACCCCCTTTTTTAATCCGAAACCCAAAAATTGTAAACCCTTTTTATTTATGAAATTAACACATTATATGTTCCAAAAACACTATTTAATTACAAATAAACAACCGTGTACAAAAACCCCCAATTTATATAAACCCTAATTTCATTTTATTAATTTAAACTCTAATTAGACCCAATCCAAACACGAATTGATTAATTAATTTAATTAAAACCGAGATATGAATAAACCCCCAAATTTGACCGAAACCCTAATTTTTACAAATCCTCTATATGATGAAATTAATATGTTTTTATGATAGAAAACGTTAATTGATTGTTATTAAACATTAGATTTGGAAAAACCCCCAATTATTTTCGAAACCCTAATTCGATTATTATTTAATCCGAGAGCCCTTTGTTCACAGCTTGTTTATACAAACGATTTAAAATCATAAATCCTTTTTATAAACGAAAATCAGTAGACCATCTAATTAAAAGGAAAAAGGGATGTAAAACTTATCTTTGATTGATGAATCTATAACTTAAACTCCTGGAAAACACCTCGAAATCGAATCGATTTGATGTGGGGATGAAACCCCACATCCTACGCATGTTATTCATCATAAACCATCATAAATAATGGATATTAATAATCTGGAAACCTTTTAGCCATGGGAATGGCTTAGATCTGATTGATTTTTAGAGAGAGAGAGAAAGGGGCGGTGGGAGTATTATCGAGAGAAGAGAGAGAGATTGACTAAGAGTTATGGGGAAAAGCAAAAGGGTTATAACCCTTATTCCTTGTTTGTGTCGCCTATGGGCCAGGCCGGGTCAAAAGACCATTGGGCCGAACCATTGGGTGGGTAATTTGGTTTATTGTTGGGCCAGTTGGGTGCATTGGGTTATTTAAGGCCCAAAACGAATTTGTTTAACTTAAAGGTGTTATTTAGCCGTAAATCTCATTTATTAAATACCCGACTTTTATGTATCGTGTTTTCCGTAAATGAAAAGTATTGTCAAGCACAACTAGGATGTCATGTCTTTTTATTAGTATATTTTTAATGTCGTAACACGAACTTTATATTCAAATAGGTCGCGGCTAGCGTAACCGTATTCTTGAGCTACCTTTACCTTTTGTCACTTGCTGATTTACGAGGTGAGTTTATAGCCCCACGTTTAACTACTTTTACTGCTTTTTGGGGTGAGACATTGCTTGATTTAACGTATGAACGCAAGTGCATTTACTGATTTATATATTAGTCTAAGTCCCACTAAAAACCCAGTTGAATTACTTTGTGTAAGCGCGAATGTTATGGATAGATCTATCGGGATTGACGTCCCTGTCTGTCTTGTCCAACAAGGGACAAGCGGGCACAGTTTCATTTGAGTCTGAGATAGGATGTCGTGGGTTTAGGCATCCAGTTGGGCTACATTCATATGATTATATTACCGGTGTTGTTAACGCTTCGGTGTCACGAGCTTAGACTGTAATAAATACTTTTATGATGACTTTGTATTTGTTATATTGTCATCACTTTTGGGAAAATCTTGTGGTTCATTAAACATTTCAAATTAACTAAACCTATGAACTCACCAACTTTATGTTGACGCTTTAGCAATGTTTTTCTCAGGTATTAAGAAGGAAGATGCTAAGTGAGGTCTCATGCATTGCCGTCATTTCTATTGAAACAAAGATCATTTGTACTATTTGGAAAACTATGCTTTGTAACTGCGACCAGATTTATGCTTCCGCACTATGTCAAAACTATTTATTTAATTACAAGTGATCTATTTTCTGAACGTCTCATTTAGAGGTCGTTCTTTGTAACTGTGTGTGTATGGTAATCATGACGTCACCACTCCCTTGTCGCCATTATACTCTGATATTTTGGGAGTGTGACAGATTGGTATCAGAGCCAGGTTATAGAGAACTAAGTTGCATTTAGTAACTCTAGACTATAACTGCTATGTGTTTAATCGATTATCATACGGATTGTAAGTATTAAGTATATATATACATGGATATATATATAAGTAATAAATGGGATACATGTGATTTAACAATTACGAGGTATATTTACATGGGTTACATGTGCAACAACAAAATCTGAATTATGTTATATGGGATACATGTGAGTTCAACAATCATTGCTATATGTGATGTTAATGTCCCTTTTTACAGACTAATTATATGAGATATTTACACACATTTATTCTATCTATGTTACAGCGATGTCTTCTTCTGATGATTCCACGTCTACAGGAGCATACTACAACCGCAGTTCACAGTCGACTATCAGTTCATCAGTAGGGCTACCTAGAGGATCACCATCAGGATATCCGTGGTACCGGATGATTTCAGATGATGAGACTGAGAGAGAGACTGAGGAGGTTCACCGTTCACCGATCCGAATCACTGATGCATCAGCTGATGACGTACTTAGCCTAGAAGGCAGAGGAGAGGATGACCTAGCCGCTGATGTGGTGCAGTCACCAGGACAGGCATCAGTCACTAGGGATGAGTCGATGGAGGAGACAGAGGATGATGATATGGAGTTCACCGATGGAGAAGGTGAACCCATGGAGGTCACTAACACTGAGGACCCTCCTGCTACATATGCTGCTACTCCTGAGGTTTCCCTCGCACACATCTCCTCGTCTTCGTCTGAAGACGAAGGGGAGAGGACTGACATCCCTGCTCCAGCACCTGGTACTCTGCCTTTCTACTATGTTAGGCGACGTCTTCGGGGGAGAGCTGCCCGACCACCACCTTCACCTTACCGACCCCTCATACCCTTCTCTGCCACTGACAGGCATGCAGCCCGCACACCTGCCAGTCCTGC
Source organism: Glebionis coronaria (assembly GCA_025667525.1). NCBI lineage: Eukaryota > Viridiplantae > Streptophyta > Magnoliopsida > Asterales > Asteraceae > Glebionis > Glebionis coronaria. The sequence goes on from CM046874.1 coordinate 557,492,274, forward strand.
CCCAGAGGCGTCACTACTACTACCACCACCAGAGACTGTACCTGCTATGTACCAGGAGATGCTTGCTGATGTTGGCATCTCTACTGGGCCGAGAGCTACGACTCCTCTTCCTAGGAGAGCTACATCGACAGTTGTGATGCTTGGAGCAGCAGATGGATGTGTGACGACCCGTTTAAACAAGTTGGAGGATGCTGTAGAGGCTTTGGGTGAGGAGTATAATGAGGTGCAGGATAAGCTGGAGGCACTGACGGAGAAGAGTCCAGTTAGGGATGAGACGGTATTGACGGTTTGTGTGACCCGTCTACGAGGACAGCTCCATGCTGTTCTTGATCAGATGGATACCATGCCGAATGCTCGTCTTGAGGAGATCGAGAGCCTGATGACCCGTTGGGGAGTAGAGCCATTGGTTGAGACAGGTGGACTAGAGGCACCCGTGGAGGACCCTATTGCTGACCTGGATAAGAGGTTTAGGGTCGCTTGTTATGATACCGATGTTAGACTTAGGGATTCCCAGGCTCGTGAGATCGTGGTTGAGAGGAGGTTAGCAGAGTTGGATAGAGAGCTTCGTCAGCGCCGTGAGGGCACTAGTTAGACTTATCTTGTACTGTTGATTTATTAGTGTACGACCACTAAGCTTTGAGGTTTATCTCAGCTAGTTGACATTTTCTTTTTCCTTATTATGTATGACAAATTATGATGTATTACCAAACAATTCTATGAATGATATTATGGGTTACAAAAATTGTGAGATCATTATATATTGTTTATTATACCATGGAGCATTTCATAATTGTATTGTGCGTGCCATGCATGTTATGTCTGGCAAAACTCATTATCCTATTACCTTTTTAGATTATGGCGCCAGTTAGAAGGTCTGAGACACAGAATCCACCAGCTACTACCGGTGGTATTGATCCCGTCATGCTCAGTCAAATGATCGCGGAACGGGTGGCTGAGGCACTCGCAGCAGCTGAAGCAAATCGTACATCAAGCACACAAGAGGAGACCAACCAAGGAGCTACTATTGCCATTGCACGGACTTGTACCTACAAGGAATTTCGTGCAGTTACGCAAGTAAGTTTCCGCGGTACTGAAGGAGCAGTAGGTTTGACCAGATGGTTTGAGAAGTTGGAATCTCAATTTGGGATTAGCAATGTTGCTGAAGCTGATAAGGTAAAGTTTGCGTCAAGCACGTTAGTGGATGGTGCTTTGACTTGGTGGAACGTCTATGCTCGTGCAGTGACCATTGACGTTGCCCAAGCGACGCCCTGGAGTGAGTTCAAAGCTATGTTTGTGAGGAAATACTGCCCACGAAATGAAGTCAAGCAGATGGAGGTTGAGCTGTGGAACCTGAAGGTCAAGGGTACCGCTCTTACTGCTTACAATCAGCGCTTTCAAGAGCTGATCTTGTTATGTCCCGAAATGGTGCCCAACGACGACCGATTGTTGGAGCGATACATTGAAGGACTACCTTTGAGCATCAAAGGGAATGTGACTTCATCCAAGCCAACTGATTTACACGACGCAATCGATATGGCTCAGAGTCTGATGTACCAAGTGGTACAAGAGTTGGGAGAAAATACGGGAGATAAGAGGAAGTGGTCTGGCAACCACTACAACAATAATACCAACAATAGCAACAACAACAACAACACAAACAACTACAATCAGAACAAGCGACAAGAAGTAGCAAGGGTGTTTACTGTTGGACAAGGTAATACTGGAAACTACGCTGGAAGACTTCCTTTCTGTGGAAAGTGTGGCTGACACCACGAAGGAGCATGTCCCCCTACATGCTACAACTGTGGGAAGGCCGGACATAAGGCAAAGGAATGTCGAGCACCACCTCTTCCTACTAACCAAAGAGGACCAGGAACACAGGGTGGCCAAGGAGCAAATGTCACTTCCTTTGGATGTGGAGAGAAAGGTCACTACAAGAATAAGTGTCCAAGCGGTGGGAACCAAGGTCGTGGTAATCAGATTCGAGGCAATCAGAATCACAACCAAGGGAACCAAAAGCAGAATCAAGGGAACCGAGGAGGAAATAATCGAGCCACAACTAGTACTCCTGGAGGATTTACGGCACCTAGCAAAGTGTATCATCTGTGTGCTGAAGCTGCGGTGCAGGACAACAATGTTGTGACTGGTACGTTTCTAGTCAATAACAACTATGCTTCAGTACTATTTGATTCTGGTGCGGATAGGAGTTTTGTGTCATCTGTATTTAGTGAACGCCTAAATATTACCCCCACTGCGTTAGATGTTAAGTATAATGTAGAATTAGCCGATGGGAAGTCAGTAACCCCCGACGCTATTCTGAAAGGATGTAGTATAAGGTTACAAGATCGTTCGTTCAGTATCGACTTACTCCCCATAGAATTGGGAAGTTTTGATGTCATCATTGGAATGGATTGGATGTCGAAGCATCACGTGGAAATTGTATGTCATGAGAAGTGCGTCCGTGTTCCTTATGGAAACGATGTACTAATCATACAAGGCGAAAGAAGTGGAGTGAAGAATGGATCAAGACTGGAAGTCATCTCATGTATTAGAACCCAAAGATACATTGAGAAGGGATGTCCAGTATTCTTGGTTCAAATAACGCAAAAAGAAGAAGAAGAAGATCATGAGAAGAAAGTGGAAGATGTACCGATCGTTAGAGACTTTCTAGACGTATTCCCAGAGGATTTACCGGGATTACCACCAGCACGGCAAGTGGAGTTTCACATCGAGCTTACACCAGGAGCCGCGCCTGTTGCTAGAGCCCCATACCGCTTAGCACCAGCCGAAATGACAGAGTTAGCTGAACAAATAAAGGAACTTTCTGACAAAGGTTTCATTAGGCCGAGTTCCTCACCTTGGGGAGCACCGGTCCTATTTTTCAAAAAGAAAGATGGATCCTTTAGGATGTGTATTGATTACCGAGAGTTGAACAAGCTGACGATAAAGAACCGTTACCCATTGCCAAGAATTGACGATCTTTTCGACCAATTGCAAGGATCTAGCATATACTCGAAGATCGATTTAAGGTCAGGATATCATCAGCTAAGGGTTAGAGAGGAAGACGTTCATAAGACGGCTTTTAGAACCCGGTACGGACACTACGAGTTCCAAGTTATGCCTTTTGGTTTGACAAATGCACCCGCGGTATTCATGGATCTCATGTACCGAGTTTGCAAACCATACTTGGACAAGTTTGTGATTATATTTATCGATGATATTCTCATCTACTCTCGTAATGAATAAGAACACAAGGAGCATTTGAAGACCATACTAGAGCTGCTAAGGAAGGAGAAGTTATATGCAAAGTTTTCCAAATGTGAGTTTTGGATAAACATGGTACAATTCCTTGGGCACGTAATCGATAGCAGTGGTATTCACGTTGATCCTGCTAAGATCGAGGCCGTGAAAGATTGGGCGACTCCAACAACACCCACGGAGATCCGCCAATTTTTAGGTCTTGCTGGTTAATATAGGAGATTCATTGAAGGTTTCTCCAAGATAGCTAAACCAATGACGGAGTTAACTCAAAAAGACAAGAAGTTTGAGTAGAAGGAGGATCAAGATTTGGCATTCCATACATTGAAGCAGATGTTGTGTGAAGCACCTATACTAGCCCTACCCGAGGGTAACGAAGACTTTGTGGTGTATTGTGATGCATCCATAAAAGGGCTAGGTGCGGTATTGATGCAAAGGACTAAGGTCATAGCTTATGCATCAAGACAACTAAAAGTGCAGGAGAAGAACTACACAACTCATGACCTAGAGTTGGGAGCAGTGGTGTTTGCCCTGAAGATTTGGAGACACTACCTTTATGGTACTAAGTGTGTTGTATTCACTGATCATAAGAGTCTACAACACATTTTGAATCAAAAAGAACTCAACATGAGACAACGACGTTGGCTAGAGTTGCTCAGTGATTACGATTGCGAGATCCGTTATCACCCGGGCAAGGCAAATGTCGTGGCCGACGCTTTGAGTCGAAAGGAGAGAGTTCTTAGGGTGAAGGCCTTGGTGATGACCATTGACTTAGACCTTCCATCTTTAATTCTCAAGGCTCAGAAAGAGGCAGTCGAGGAAGAAATTCTCAAGACTGAAGATGTTGAAGGCATGATAAAGAAGTTAGAAGCTCGCTCGGATGGGACGTTATGCCTTGATAATAGGAGTTAGTTACCGTGCCATGGTGACCTACGACTTTTGATTATGCATGAGTCGCATAAGTCAAAATACTCCATACATCCGGGATCTGACAAAATGTATCATGATCTGAAGATGTTGTATTGGTGGCCGAACATGAAGGCGGACATTGCTACATACGTTAGCAAATGCTTGACTTGTGCCAAGGTTAAGGCCGAACATATGAAACCATCAGGATTGTTGGTCCAACCCGAACTGCCAGAGTGGAAGTGGGAAAGGATCACTATGGATTTCATTACAAATCTACCTAAAACCTCAGCTGGATTTGACACTATTTGGGTAATCGTCGACCGACTCACCAAATCGGCTCATTTCATACCAATCAAAGAGACTGATGGAATGGACAAGTTAGCAAGAACCTACTTAGAAGAGGTAGTCACGAGGCATGGTGTGCCTGTGTCCATAATCTCTGACCGAGATAGCCGATTTACTTCACAGTTTTGGAAGTCGCTGCAGAAGGCATTAGGAACGCAGTTGGATATGAGCACTGCGTATCATCCCCAAACTAACGGTCAAAGTGAAAGGACCATCCAAACCTTAGAAGATATGCTGAGAGCTTGTGTGATCGACTTTGGAAATAGATGGGATAGGCACCTACCTCTGGTGGAGTTCTCATACAACAATAGTTATCACACTAGCATCAAGGCAGCACCGTTCGAAGCATTGTATGGGAGAAAGTGTCGTTCACCCGTGTGTTGGGCAGAGGTTGGTGAAGCACAACTCACTGGACCCGAAATCATACACGAGACTACTGAGAAGATCTTTAAGATCAAGAGCCGTATGCAAGCCGCAAGAGATCGACAAAAGAGTTATGCTGACATGAGACGCAAACCCCTTGAGTTTGAGATTGGTGATAGAGTCATGTTGAAGGTCTCACCTTGGAAGGGTGTGATTCGCTTTGGAAAGCGTGGAAATGTGAATCCTCGTTATATTGGACCATTCAAGATCATAAAAAGGATTGGCCCCGTAGCCTATCGTTTGGAGTTACCTCAAGAACTTAGTCGAGTGCATAATGTGTTTCACATCTGCAATCTGAAGAAATGTTTAGCCGACGAGACGCTCGTTATTCCTTTAGAAGAGATTCAACTCGATGACAAACTCAACTTCGTAGAAGAACCGGTGGAGGTCATGGACCGTCAGGTCAAACAGCTCAAGCAAAGTCGTATACCTATTGTAAAAATCCGTTGGAATGCACGTAGAGGTCCAGAATACACGTGGGAACGTGAAGATCAATTCAAGAGCAAGTATCCTCATCTTTTCGCTAATCACCCTACTACAACAACGTCTTGATTTCGTGACGAAATCTCTAAAACATTGGAATACTGTGACATCCGTCAAAATTTTCATCTTTATTTCTTCATATAGTGAAGTACCTTAATTATTTACCAATGTGTTGTCGATGTAAGTGTATTGCTTGTTTTGCTTTGCGGACAAAGCCCTCTTTAGAGAGAGCGAATGTAACAACTCGAGTTTTCGCGTCTATTATTTTATGAATAAAACGTGCGAGTTATTAAGCGTTTTATGCATTAACCGTGTGTCGATTAGGATTGTTTGCTGGTATCCCTCGAGAATACGCGTATCCGTCTTTGATTTTTAGTCGTGTGTCGAATTGTTATCAAGTTGCTCACGTCGTGTTTTCGCGTCTAACATTTGACAAACCTGGGCCGTATGATACAATGGTACAACTCATGCAAGAATTAAAATTTGTGAACTTTTTATTTATTTTCTTTCAAAACTTGGTCAACAAGAGTCAATATTCAGACCTGGACTTAATTACATTGTTTATACACCCACTAACCACTAAAATCCAGCACACATGCCTAGTTTACCCAAAATGGGTACATCACAAGCATACCATTTCCAGTTTTAGTCTAACCCTAAACTAATAATACAAAGTTAAATACAGCCCAAAATTATTCAATGTCCAAACATAACACAAAACATTATCCACAGTCCAAATATTACAAAATTGTTCCTGAGCAGTTTCAAATACAAATTCTGGGTAAGAGTAAAGAGTAGTGTCAAGCCGACCCATTTCCTTCTCGTCCACACCTACAAACTGAAACGAAACACCCGTTGTGAGTCTTTTAATCATCTCTTTATTTTTCTGTACACGTCTTAGTTGTGCTCGTCATTTGTAACCAAACCTGCGAAAATAAAACAAATGTATTAGTTTTGTTACGGTTCAGTTTAAACCAAAAACATATAGATGAATCATAGCAATATTAACTTGGACTTGACCACAAACCACAACCCCATTATTTCTGTCAAGACCAAACCGAGACCCCCTTTACCATTTCTTTTGCATTATTTCTGCCATGACCAAATCATGACCAAACCGAGACCAAACCGAGACCAAACCGAGATCAAACCGAGACCCTTTGTTTCTGCCGAAACATTTATCACTCAAAAAGTAACCATAACCCAAGATTCATCTAATTCTTTTTACAGAAACATCATCAAACCCCCAATAAGCCGCGGGTATAAAACCCCCTTTATTAATCCGAAACCCAAAAATTGTAAACCCTTTTTATTTATGAAATTAACACATTATATGTTCCAAAAACACTATTTAATTACAAATAAACAACCGTGTACAAAAACCCCCAATTTATATAAACCCTAATTTCATTTTATTAATTTAAACTCTAATTAGACCCAATCCAAACACGAATTGATTAATTAATTTAATTAAAACCGAGATATGAATAAACCCCCAAATTTGACCGAAACCCTAATTTTTACAAATCGTCTATATGATGAAATTAATATGTTTTTATGATAGAAAACGTTAATTGATTGTTATTAAACATTAGATTTGGAAAAACCCTCAATTATTTTCGAAACCCTAATTTGATTATTATTTAATCCGAGAGCCCTTTGTTCACAGCTTGTTTATACAAACGATTTAAAATCATAAATCCTTTTTATAAACGAAAATCAGTAGACCATCTAATTAAAAGGAAAAAGGGATGTAAAACTTATCTTTGATTGATGAATCTATAACTTAAACTCCTGGAAAACACCTCAAAATCGAATCGATTTGATGTGGGGATGAAACCCCACATCCCACGCATGTTATTCATCATAAACCATCATAAATAATGGATATTAATAATCTGGAAACCTTTTAGCCATGGGAATGGCTTAGATCCGATTGATTTTTAGAGAGAGAGAGAAAGGGGCGGTGGGAGTATTATCGAGAGAAGAGAGAGAGATTGACTGAGAGTTATGGGGAAAACCAAAAGGGTTATAACCCTTATTCCTTGTTTGTATCGCCTATGGGCCAGGCCGGGTCAAAAGACCATTGGGCCGAACCATTGGGTGGGTAATTTGGTTTATTGTTGGGCCAGTTGGGTGCATTGGGTTATTTAAGGCCCAAAACGAATTTGTTTAACTTAAAGGTGTTATTTAGCCGTAAATCTCATTTATTAAATACCCGACTTTTATGTATCGTGTTTTCCGTAAATGAAAAGTATTGTCAAGCACAACTAGGATGTCATGTCTTTTTATTAGTATATTTTTAATGTCGTAACACGAACTTTATATTCAAATAGGTCGCGGCTAGCGTAACCGTATTCTCGAGCTACCTTTACCTTTTGTCACTTCTGATTTACGAGGTGAGTTTATAGCCCCACGTTTAACTACTTTTACTGCTTTTTGGGGTGAGACATTGCTTGATTTAACGTATGAACGCAAGTGCATTTACTGATTTATATATTAGTCTAAGTCCCACTAAAAACCCAGTTGCATTGGCCCGTGAATCGTGAACCGTTAATTACTTTGTGTAAGCGCGAATGTTATGGATAGATCTATCGGGATTGACGTCCCTGTCTGTCTTGTCCAACAAGGGACAAGCGGGCACAGTTTCATTTGAGTCTGAGATAGGATGTCGTGGGTTTAGGCATCCAGTTGGGCTACATTCATATGATTATACTACCGGTGTTGTTAACGCTTCGGTGTCACGAGCTTAGACTGTAATAAATACTTTTATGATGACTTTGTATTTGTTATATTGTCATCACTTTTGGGAAAATCTTGTGGTTCATTAAACATTTCAAATTAACTAAACCTATGAACTCACCAACTTTATGTTGACGCTTTAGCAATGTTTTTCTCAGGTATTAAGAAGGAAGATGCTAAGTGAGGTCTCATGCATTGCCGTCATTTCTATTGAAACAAAGATCATTTGTACTATTTGGAAAACTATGCTTTGTAACTGTGACCAGATTTATGCTTCCGCACTATGTCAAAACTATTTATTTAATTACAAGTGATCTATTTTCCGAATGTCTCATTTAGAGGTCGTTCTTTGTAACTGTGTGTATGATAATCATGACGTCACCACTCCCTTGTCGCCATTATACACTGATATTTTGGGAGTGTGACAATATACCAAGGCAAGGTAACACATATTCGGGCTAAAGAGGCTCCTGGTTGGGTACCTGATTTTATTGACAATTTGGAGGAAGATGAATGATCAAAACAAGGTGAAGTAGACGGAAACAAGGAGGGTGACGATTATGTTGACAGTGACATTGAGAAAGTCCAGGAGACTGAATTTAATGTAGCATGTGGGGAGAATGGTAACCTATCACATGACCCTTTTGTCCTATAAATAGTGGACCATTCTCAGCTTTTCAACTCACCTCTTTTGCACATCTATTTCCAGATTCAAACACTCTTCTTTAATCACTCAAATCTTTGATCATTTGTTTGATTACTACTTGTTTAAGAAGTGAATCTTGTTCTTCCATCCCTTCCTCTCCAAGTGCAAAGAGAAGAACACTATCCTTGTGAAGTGTTGAGTCCACCACCAAAGATCAATTGAAGATCTAATTTTATACACTTGTAGTTGTGTCATAGTTGTGAAGATCCAAGTAGTTGTGTCTATTTGGAAGTTGTGTATGTACTAAGTATAGTTGTGTAGATTGGTCCTAGCTACGATTAGGGCTCGACTTTTAGCTTAGAGTCGGAAATTGGTTAAGCGACGTGTACGGTTTTCTCCACCATAAGGAGCTTGTTGTGTAGTGAACTCTCGAGTAAGGAGTACTCGAGGAGTGGAGTAGGAACGAGGAGTGAGCTTCGTTGCCGAACCACTATAAATCCTTGGTGTTCGGTTTGATCTTTCTTTACCCTTAACTCTTTACATTCTTTATTCTTTGTGCATATAATTTTTGTTAGTATTAGTTTAGTTACCCTATCATTGTTCATATTGTGCATAAGAAGATTTCACATATTTCCTCAAGCCTAAGTTTTTGAAAAAGGAATTTTTGAAAACCACATTTTAACAAGTAAATATAAGAAACTATTCAACCCCCCCTTCTAGTTTCTACAATTGGTATCAGAGCGGGTTGCTCTAGAATTTTTAAATTATATTGTATTTTAAAACTTGAATCGATCTACGGATTCCAACAAATACCTAGAAGGGAAATCTATGCAAAGACCACCATTTTTTGAAACCGATAGTTTTATTTATTGGAAAAACAGATTTGAAACTTATGTGAAATCAAAAGATTTAGATCTTTGGCATGTTATTACCAATGGTGATTTTTTACCTTATCAATTTAATGAAGTTTCTAGAACAAAAGAATTGGTCACTTTTGACAAAGCTAATGACGATACTAAAAAGAAACTTTCAAAAAATAATGAGGCTAAAATGGTGATTTATAATGCTTTACCTAAGAAAGAGTATGAAAGGATTTTTATGTGTGAAACCGCTAAAGATATTTACTCTTTTAGTAACCCACCAAGGTAATAGCCAAGTCAAAGAAAGCAAAATTGATCTTCTTGTCCAACAATATGAACAATTTGTCATCTTAGAAGATGAAACTATTGATAGTGCATTTGCTAGGTTTAACACCATTATTACTAGTCTAAAAGCACTTGATGAAGGTTTTTCTAGCAAGAACAATGTTAGGAAGTTTCTAAGGGCTTTACATCCAAAGTGGAGAGCAAAAGTCACGGCGATTGAAGAGTCGAAAGATCTCTCAACTTTATCACTCGATGAACTCATAGGCAACTTAAAGGTTCATGAGATGATAATTTTGAAGGACTCGGAATTAGTGAAAACCAAGAGTGAAAGAAAATCTCTGGCACTTAAAGCTAAGAAGGCACAAAGTGACCATGATAGTTCCTCGGATAGCGATAACGAGGAGTATGCATTGGCGGTGAGAGATTTTAAGAAGTTCTTCAAGAGACGAGGTCAACACGTTAGGCAACCCAATAATGACAAGAAACCATTCTCAAAGAATCGGTTTTCCAAGAACGAAAAAGGTGATAGGAATTGCTTTAGATGTGGTGATCCAAATCACTTCATTGGTGATTGTCTAAAGCCCGCTCGTGATAAAAACCACACGGCGTTCGTTAGTGGCGCTTGGAGCGATAGCGGTGAAGATGATGATGACAACCCCAAAGAGGAGAAATGTCTTATGGCTCACACTTCTAAAGAGGTACATTCCGAAACCGAATATTATAGCAATGATAGTTCCACTTTTGATGATATTTAATTCGAAGGCAAATATGATAGTTTACACAAACTTAGTCTTAAATTCATAGAAAAGAATAAAACCTTAAAATCAACCAAAACTAAGCTTGAAAATGAGATCAATGAACTTAGGGAGAAATTGGCAATACATGAGAAAAATAAAGAAGTGGATTTAGGTTGCTTAAGTTGTGAGAAACTTAGATTAGAGAATGAAGATCTCAAGAGCACCTCCATTAAATTGGAAAAGTTCATGAAAGGTACTAGTGCTCTTGATGATATGTTAAACAAACAAGTTCATTCTAAGGAAAGACTTGGTCTAGGTTTTAACTCAAATGAAGCCTCAACAAGTGAACCTAAACAAGTCAGATTTTCACAAAAATCACCCACTGTACGCGGTCCCAGATTGTATGGGGCGGTTCCTTATCACTATGGAACCGCCGCCATAGATAAGGTACCGCGGCCAGAGGATGATTTTGGTGAAAATCCTGAACTTTCTGAAAAGTCTAAGTTAGTTGAAAAACCAAAGCATCTTATCGTTAATAAAGTAAAATTACCCATACTTGACGACAATGCTATTGATAAGTTCTACAAGCCATTAAGTAAACCTCTCATGGGAAATAGAAGTTTATCTAGACCATCTTCTACTCCACCTAGAGTATGGACTGAGTCTAAGCCTAGAAGTAGAACGACAACGCCTAAAAGAGATAATCAAAACAATTCACGATCTAGAAGTAAAACCCCAACACCTAGAAGAAATGATCATAACTCTAAACCTAGATCAAATACACCTAGAAGAAATAATGAACAACAAAATGGTTACATGAATTACTACCCTCCTCCATTTTGTTCTCCATGGGGAACCCCTCCTTCATTCATACCAAATGCAAGGGATGTTTGGAACTAACAATTTTGGACCCATGAGTTATTGGGGACCAAATGTTTGATCTTGTGTGTTGTTACCTAGATATGCTTGGGAATTGATTTGGAGCCCGACGAGTGGATTAAGGATAGTGGATGTTCTAAACACATGACGGGTAATCGATGTTTGTTCTCGCACTATAAAGCATATGATGGAGGTAACGTCACATTCGCTAGTTGTCTACGTTGTAATATCATTGGCAAAGGTACGGTTTCTCTTGACTCCATGACCATTGAAAATGTTGAGCACGTAGATAACTTAGGATTTAACCTTTTAAGTATAGGTCAAATTTGTGATAATAAGTGTAAGGTCATCTTTTCGGAACATGACAGTGAAATCGTAAAAGATGGAAAGGTCATTGGAAAAGTTATTAGAAAGCATGGGCTTTATGTTATGAAGGTCAATAAGAAGTCAAAAGACAACATATGTCTTGCGACTATAGATGATAGTTCTACTCTTTGGCATAGGAGATTAGGTCACGCTAATATGCGTTTAATTAAATCTTTAGTCTCTAAGGAGTTGGTAAGACACCTCCCCAAGATTAAGTTTGATAGTCACTTTTGTGATGCTTGTAAAGTTAGAAAGCAAGTTCACTCAAGTCACAAAGCCAAGAATTTGGTTTTGACCTCTCGGTGCTTAGAGCTCCTACATATGGATCTTTTTGGACCTTCCGCCATACGGAGTTATGGAGATAACCTTTATACCCTAGTTAAAGTTGATGACTATTCTAGATTCACTTGGACTAGATTTTTGGCATCTAAGAATGAAGCTTTCGATCATTTCGAAATCTTTAGTCGAAGAATTCAAAATCAAGTAGGATGTCCAATTGTCTCTATTAGGACGGATCATGGTAGGGAATTTGATAATGAAGTGCAATTTGGTGCCTTTTGTGAAGCTCATGGTATTACCCATAACTTCTCGGCTTCTCGCACTCCACAATCAAATGGGGTAGTTGAAAGGAAGAATAGGACTCTCCAAGAGATGAGTAGGACGATGTTAAACGAGCAATCTTTGCCTCAAAAGTTTTGGTGCAATGTCGTGGACACATCGACTTATATTCTCAACCGAATTCTTATTCGACCTTTCCTAGGAAAGACCCCCTATGAGATTCTTAAAGGTAAGAAACACTCATTGGAATACTTTAGGGTGTTTGGAAGCAAGTGCTTTATCCTCAACACCAAAGACTACCTTACCAAGTTTGACCCAAAGTCTTACGAAGGTATCCTTTTAGGTTATTCCCAAACTAGCAAAGCCTACATTGTCCTAAATAGAATCTCGGGGGTTATTGAAGAATCACTCAATGTAACCTTTGATGAAACCCCTCCTTCACCCAAGACACCACCATTGGTTGATGATGACTTGGATGAATTAGAAGTAGTTAAAGCCAAAGAGGTTAGAAAAATAGGAGTTGAAGACCTTAGTGTTGAAAAGGAAGTAAATATTAAGGAATCTAGGGATCATACTCTCAATAATGTCATTGGTGATTTAAATCAAAGGACCTTAACATCTCAAGTCCAAAACCAAAGCAACTTCTTTTGTTTCATCTCCTTGATTGAACCAAAGAATGTTAAAGAAGCTTTGACGGATGAGAGTTGGGTCATTGCGATGCAAGAAGAATTGAATCAATTCGTTGCCAATGATGTTTGGGAACTTGTTCCTCCACCTAGAAGTTCTACCATTATAGGAACCAAATGGGTATATAGGAATAAGTTAGATGAGAATGGTGTTGTGTCTCGTAACAAAGCTAGACTTGTAGCACAAGGCTATAATCAACAAGAAGGGATTGATTATGACGAGACATATGCACCGGTAGCTAGATTAGAATCCATTAGAATCCTTTTAGCCTACGCTTGTGCCTTATATTTTAAGCTTCAACAAATGGATGTAAAGAGTGCATTTCTTAACGGTTTGATCAATGAGGAGGTATATGTGGCTCAACCTCCCGGCTTCATTGATTTTGAGAAACCGGATCATGTTTACAAGCTTAAGAAAGCACTTTATGGACTCAAACAAGCACCCAAAGCTTGGTATGATAGACTTAAAGTGTTTCTTGTTAAACATGAATATACCATGGGAATGGTAGACAATACACTCTTTACAAAGAAGAAAGGTCCTCACCTCATAATCGTACAAATATATGTTGATGACATTATATTTGGCTCAACTTGTCAAGAATTGTGTGATGACTTTGCCAAAATCATGCATGATGAGTTTGAAATGAGTATGATGGGAGAACTTAACTTCTTTTTAGGACTCCAAATTAAACAAATGGACGATGGTATTTTCTTTAGTCAATCTAAGTACGCTAAAGAAATGCTAAAGAAATTTGGATTAGAAGAATCTAGACCAATGAAGACCCCTATGGCCTCGGATACTAAACTCACCGTAGATGATGATTGTGAGTCGGTAGACAACACCAAATATAGAGGTATGATTGGTAGTTTGTTGTACCTAACGGCAAGTCGACCGGATATCATGTTTAGTGTTTGCCTTTGTGCTCGCTTCCAAGAGGCTCCCAAAACCTCTCACCTTGAAGTGGTTAAGCGTATCTTCCGATACATTAAAGGCACTATACATTTAGGATTATGGTATCCTAAAGGGACCGGCGTAGAAACCATTGTCTACGCGGACTCGGATCATGCGGGAGACTATGTGGACCGGAAAAGCACTAGTGGAGTTTGTACCTTCATGGGTTGTTGTTTAACTTCTTGGTTCTCCAAGAAACAAACAGCTCTTGCAATATCCACCACGGAAGCCGAGTATGTGAGTGCCGGAAAAGCATGGCAACAAGCTCTATGGATGAAGTAAGCGCTTGTTGATTACGGGATTTCTCTTGATGATGTTCCCATCATGTGCGATAATAAAGGCGTTATAGACCTTAGCAAGAATCCCGTGCAACATTCGCGAACCAAACACATAGAAATTCGATACCATTTCCTTAGGGATAATGTTCAAAAGGGGAACATTTCAATTGAGAAGGTACCCTCCGAGGACAACTTAGCCGACATCTTCACTAAGCCACTTAAGAGAGAACCTTTTTATTACTTGCGTCTAGGTCTAGGATTAATGGAACATCTTCCTTAATTTCATTTCCCTTTGTGTGTTTTCTTTTACCACTTTGAGTCATTGAGTCTTCCAAACTCTTTTTAAAAAACCCTCTCTTCTTTTCAAAATTCTCAAAGTCTCTTTCGAAAATGGTTGAGAAATTCGTTTGACATTGTTAATTCAATCTAAAAATGATTTTTCATAGATTCTCGCTATTAATCTAGAGCTTACATAATTCATATGTATGATTCTCTCAAACATAGCAAGAACAAGATAGAATCATGGAGGATCATTGTGTCATGACTTAAGGTCTTGTCTTACACACCTCCTACATCGATTTTTTTTATCCAAGTATTTTGGTCAAATCTCTATTTGGTAAGTTTACATATGTTCTCTTTGTCTATCTTTTCTTTTAAGCATATCCCTATGATAAGTTAGACTAGAAAAATAAGATTTGCTGAAAAATCTTCCTCCAAACACCAAACACTGCCTCTGCAGGCAGTTCCATATGTGAACCACGGTGCCTTATTGATAAGGTACCGCAAGCCTTGCTAAGGAACCGCCTACAGTGCCTTCCTTTTTCGGGTTTTTGTCTGAAACTCCAGATTTGCTCCAACATTTTTGAGAATCTTTGTTTCAAACCCTTTGACCACCCCAAAATACGTTAAACCTTCCCTATTTAAACCTTAAGCATTTTGCCATACTTCACATCCCAAAATGTCTTATTCTCCCAATGAAAGCCTTGAATCTCCTCCATTTTCTCCAATTGCTTTCAACCCAAATTCACCCAAGAACACTCTTAATCACATCTCTCCTACCAAGAATGTTGATTGTGGAACATCTTTTCTTCCACCACCACCCTTTAGTGTTCTTCCTCCTTCTCATGATAATGTCATGCACCATAGAACATATTGTCATTGTTGTCAATATCAACATCTTGCTATGGCACACATCAATGAGGAGTTGAGCTACATCAAGAGTCTCTTAATCAAGCCTCCTCTTCACTTTGATTATGAGACCTCCAACAAGCCACCACCACCACCCTCCGCCATTACCTTGTCTTTCATATAAGCATTGGTTGCTTATCCACAAGACACCAAATTCAAGCAAATCTTAGAATTCTAGAATAACTAGGATTAGATTTATGCTTTTGGCTTGTTTCTTTTCTTTTTCCATACATCTTTGTATGATGTTTTTTTTAGTAACCAATCTTGGATCTTTGTCTTTGTGTTTTCTTCTCTTTTATTTTGTGACCTATTGCTATATCTTGTTGGTTGTTTCTTTTGTTCAACTAACCCTTCTATTTAGCTTGTCACCATATCTCGATTCCTCGGTGCCCTAAGCTAGGGGGAGTAAGCACCAAGGGGGAGTCTTTGCAAAGTCCGTTTCTTCAACACCGACTTGCACAACCTTTTTGCTTCGACAAAGGGGGAGAAATGAATAAACTCGTCTTCGAAAATCTTGTTTTTTGTGTGATTGAGTTTATGTATTGTCGAAATCAAAAAGGGGGAGATTGTTAATGCAATAATGCCTAAAAACGTTACTTGCATTTCTCGGGCTCGCTTAGTTTTGATTACGACATTATGTAAAAACAAGCATTTATGAAAACAACGAAAAACGAATTCTTGAGTTCAAGTATTTTTCATTTTACCCATTTTCACTTAAGGTATGGATAAACAAGTACTAACCTTAATCAAGTGATCAAGTGATTTAATCTTTTCTTAAAACTCACTTTTTATTAAGTGTGACAAGTTTTTATTAAACTTTCTTTTTAAGAAAATGTTTTATTAAATTAATTATTTGAAAATTTGAAAATGGCATATTCTTATTTGGTTAGGAATATTCTATCAGGACAGTTTTTAAACCAGATATGACCTCCACCACTAAAGGACAAAAAGGGAGCGGAGTCTAGTCCAGCGGTACCTTAGCCCCTAGGCGGTTCCTTATCGATAAGGTACCGTGGGCTAAGATAAGGTACCGCGGGCAGATATAGCCGTTGGCCCTTTGTCCTATAAATAGTGGACCATTCTCAGCTTTTCAACTCACCTCTTTTGCACATCTATTTCCAGATTCAAACACTCTTCTTTAATCACTCAAATCTTTGATCATTTGTTTGATTACTACTTGTTTAAGAAGTGAATCTTGTTCTTCCATCCCTTCCTCTCCAAGTGCAAAGAGAAGAACACTATCCTTGTGAAGTGTTGAGTCCACCACCAAAGATCCATTGAAGATCTAATTTTATACACTTGTGTGTCATAGTTGTGAAGATCCAAGTAGTTGTGTCTATTTGGAAGTTGTGTATGTACTAAGTATAGTTGTGTAGATTGGTCCTAGCTACGATTAGGGCTCGACTTTTAGCTTAGAGTCGGAAATTGGTTAAGTGACGTGCACGGTTTTCTCCACCATAAGGAGCTTGTTGTGTAGTGAACTCTCGAGTAAGGAGTACTCGAGGAGTGGAGTAGGAACGATGAGTGAGCTTCGTTGCCGAACCACTATAAATCCTTGGTGTTCGGTTTGATCTTTCTTTACCCTTAACTCTTTACATTCTTTATTCTTTGTGCATATAATTTTTGTTAGTATTAGTTTAGTTACACTATCATTGTTCATATTGTGCATAAGAAGATTTCACATATTTCCTCAAGCCTAAGTTTTTGAAAAAGGAATTTTTGAAAACCATATTTTAACAAGTAAATATAAGAAACTATTCAACCCCCCCCCCCCCCCCCCCCTTCTAGTTTCTACAACTGTACATGGGGTACATATGGTACATGGTACTGTGGAAATTTTATGGGATGATCGATACTAGTGTCAACCGTCTGACATGGTCAACGGAGATAATTTGATTTAGCTGGTTAGCAAACTAAACTGAAGCAACATGATAGCTTGGTAATTCCTGCGTAGACTTAATGTCGGTTTATAAGGGTTCACGGATATGATTAAACGGAATTTCAACAATGGTCAGCATAAAGACATGACTGACGAAGACCAACATGATTTATCATGATACGGGATTTTTCTGAAATCCTTTTTGTGTCTTAGCATGAAGGCATTATCATTCCGTGGAACATAAAACCCTCGTAAGGAGACATGAAACTGAAACAGTGTGGAAGCGACATCAACTTGAAATTGTGAGATTGTCATAAAGACTATAAGAGTATGATCAACTGAGTTTTAACATCAACTGATGTGGATAGTTATGGTTTAATCCACAGTATTCATAGTAGGACGCATGTGACTAGGTACGGGAGATTCTGTTTCGATCCATACTTGTCAAAATTTTCTGAGAACTGTCATGTATAGAAATGTACAATCTGGGACTAAATCTGGTCGGCTGTAGTCCAATTCATATTTTTCAAGATTTTATGAAATTTCATGATATGACAAAGGTGAACAACTATGGATCGGATCACAAGACGACATTCGACTGACAAGCATGAAATTTAATCTGAACATTAGTGAACGTATATGGGCTGGTTCACCAAGTAACATTCGACTGAAAACATGAATCTGACATGAGTAAGGAAGAACGCCTATGGTTAGTTCATCTATACAAAAATCTATACGGGCAAGGGTGAACGCCTATGGTCAGTTCACCAAAATGAAAATTTGCTAAAAAGCACATGCGACTAAATATGGCCAGTCCTGTACCAGCCTTTTACCTAGTCAAAAACTTTAAGAAAACCGACTGATACTAAAGAAAACTGACTGATAAATGCATGAGAAATATGAAAGATAACAACGCCAAAATATGGGAAGTTCCTGGTGACTACCCACTGTCACATGTCAAGTTTTATAGCCTACAGGTCGAACCTTATGCTCGGATACCATAATTGTAACACCCCACGTGGATAAGTGGACCGTTACGTGTATTTATGGCGTGTCATCAAGAATAAGGTAAATGTCCTAAAATATTGACTGACCATAACAGAAATACCGGAATCAAACATCGGTAATCCAACATAAGCTCAAAACATGAAAAGTAAAATACTAAAAGAAAGGACTGAACAATGTCCAACAGGCAATATAAAAATGAAGTGCATAAAGTAAAGAAGTCTGGATTACTTCCATCCAATGCACATGCTCTCAGAATTTTAAGAGTGTCCTGGTGTACCTACCGTTAGAACATGAAAGAACTAGGGCCGAGCATAACGCTCAATGAACGGATATAATGCATGATAAGTGAAAGTCCCAAATTACAACTATTGTTGAAACTAAGTCACGAAAAACAATAACACACAATAGAAATACTTTTCAAACGAGTAATGCTTTAATAACTATTATCAACAAAGTATTACAAAGTGTTATGAATACACATGTTGAATAACAACAAGAAATGAACCCTAGAACAAGTAAACTTGATTCGAGACTCAAGTTTACAAGAGAACTAATGAGTCGCTGATGGACAGCTGAGGGCTCAGTGGTTCCAGTGGGAGAAAGAACTTAGATTAAGATTCCAAGCACAAGGGTTGAGTCTTAACTTCTTTCTCATCCCTATTTATAGTGGTACGAGGTTGTATCCTTAGTGGGAGTAGTTGATACGTGTCATCTTCTGAGTGGAAGAGTACAACGTATTAAATGCATGTCCAAATCGAGACATGCCTTTAACTACTTTAGGTGAACAGTTCTGCCAACTGTTCACCTTTGTCCCACTAGGTCGTACTAGGCATTGACTTGAATCTCTTGTTTTGTCCCGCTCAAAACACTTGCAAGATTCTCCCGCCTAAACTATAAAGGGTTGGATAAGCTTTGCTTAATCCAAGTCTCTAGGGTTCTTAAGTGATCTCTGAGTGTTGTCAACTCAGAGATCCTTGAACACCAGTGCATTCCTTTGACATCCCAACTATCCATAATCGCTGGTGAGTCTGACTTCAGATTGTCTTCGACTTCTCTGACGTTGTCTTTGACTTGAATGATCCTGGTGTGCCAGCTGAGGCTTTGCCTTCCACTGGTCTAGTCACTGTCGCTGGTCTTCTCAGCGACCTTCAAACGCTTAGTCTAGTTTAAACAAATCTAGACAGGGCGATAGTTAAAAATTTCATTGGTCCAACAATCTCCCCCTATTTGTTTATAAATTATACTAAGTCTAAAATTATTGTAAGTGAGTACACAGCTTCTTCTTACACATAATTTAACAAACATACCTCAAAGTTTTATTAAACAGAATGAACCTAGTCTATTACAAGAACACCCAAGGGTGTAAACATAAACAAAAGTAAATAGGTTCTTCAGCGATCGAGGCCTTGATCACAGAATCTCTGGGCTTCGACTTTGTCACTCCTAGAGTTGATGACAAGTTCAATTTCAAAATCGAACTCATCAGCTTCTTTGCAATTCCTTAGGATGCCCTGCTTGAGTCTGATTAGCTGAATGGTTGATGCTAGAGGTAGCTCATTCAACCGCTGAAAAGCATAATCACAGTTGCCATTCATAAAGACCATACCTACCTCTGGTTCTATGTATACTTGGCCTCCTATGGGTTTGGTGATTTATTTAGGTAGGACCAAGTTCCTTTGCATCCCATCGACTGCTACGTCTTCAGTAACCAGCCTTTCTATCAGAGGCCCCATTGGGGTCTTCCTTTTCCTTTGCACCTGAGGAGGTGGTTGAAAAGAAAGCTGTGGAGGCAGGGGTACCTTCAGCTTCTTTGTTGTGTCTCTTACCCAATTAAGTTTTGCTTGAATGTCTTTCATCATTTGGGCAGCATCAGGCCCAGTCTTCTTATGGGCAAGAGCCAGCATTTCCAACCACTCAGAGAGGCTCAGATCTCTGAGTTTAAAGTCACTAGAGACTTTGTAGTTCTACATATCATTTTCCCTATAAATAGTCATTACCACCCTTTTATCTTTGTCAGTGAAACATGTATACTTGGTGATACGACCGGGTTCAGCTCTCTGGTTGACAAGTCTTTGATATTCCTTTAAGAGGTTGTTCCTCTTGTCCTCCAGTTCCTTGAGCTTGACAAGCTGAGCTTTCTTAGCAGTGGGAGAGAGCTTGTCCAGAGCTTCTTTGCTTCTCAGTTCAGCAGCCCTGATGTTTGCCAATCTTTGGTGTTCAATGATTTGGGCTTTTGCTTGCTCTGGGGTGAGTGGTGGTTCATCAGCGCTCTTGAATTCGTTGAGTTCAGAGTTTTTGGAGGGTTTAGCTGTGGATCCACCTTCAGTTTGAAGGGAGTGTAGGGTTATCTCAGGTTGCTCAGCAGCGATTCCTTTTCCCTTATCTTTCACAGATTCATTAGCAGCTTTGAAAGATCTCAGTGGATTGGATGTTGGAATATCAGGTGAGGGCTGTTTTCTGCGCTGCTCCCCCTTAGGTGCAGCGTCAGCTTCTTCTTCAGAGGAGGAGGCAGAATTCTCCCCCTCAGGCATGGCCCCAGTAGGTGTTGTGCCTGAACCTGCCTTATTGAACCTAAGGAACTCGTTGTGAACAAATATGCAGTTATAGATCGCCAGTCGCTGCCCCTAGGAAAGCTGGGTGTGATTATCCAACCCCTCTAAGTATTTCTCCTTGGGACTCTTTTAATGTGAAATAGATATGTTTAAAGGATCGCCATTCGCTGCCCCTAGGAAAACTGGGTGTGATTATCCAGCCCCCCCCTTAAGGATTACTCCTTGGGACTCTTTTAATGTGAAATAGATATGTTGAAGGATCGCCATTCACTGCCCCTAGGATAGCTGGGTGTGATTATCCAGATCCCCCGTAAGGATTACTCCTTGGGACTCTTTTTATATGTGAAAGTTATGAGGTGAATGGTCGTCGTTCGCTGCCCCTAGGATAGCTGGGTGTGATTATCCAACTCCCCCTAAAGGATTTCTCCTTGGGACTCTTTTATTGTGAAACATGATATGGGAATGGTCGCCTTTCTCTACCCCTGGGATAGCTGGGTGTGATTATCCAGCTCCCCCTGAGGGATTACTCCCTGGGACTCTTTTGATTGTGAATTAATATGAGGGTGATGGTCGCCTTTTATCGCTGCCCCTAGGAAGACTGAGGGTGATGATTCAGTCTTCCCAAAAGAATAAATTCTTTGGGACTCTTTTAATAATGAGGGGACCCAGAGTCAGTGAGAAGTGCAGAGACTCTGGGTCGGGACTTATATGTGCTCAGGTTGTTGTTTGACAAGATCACAATCCAGAGGGTGAAGGATCATCGGGGTGCGTTAAGAGCACAAGTGAATCATTTCCTAGTGTGAAGACAGAGTGTACAGAGAATCCTAAGGATCTAGGTGCTGACACAGACACTCTAAGAGTTGAGACAAACTCTAAGCTACATCACTCTCTCCTAAAGACAATGAGAGTGAATGTATGTGGACCTCTGAGAAAAAAAGTAAAGGACAGACTAATACCTGAGTGATATCAGCGTGGAGAAGGTTCTTAGTCGTCTCTGCTGACTTGGAGACGCTAGACACTAGTTGTTTGTCAGCGATGGGCTCTTCTACCACATCCACCAGAGAAGGGGATGGGTTCTTCTTTGTCCTTATTTTCTTCGAAGGATTAACAGAAGGGGTTTAAAAGGAAAGGGGGATGTCTTTCCTCTTCTTCTTCTTTTCCTTGAGCACCTTGGGCTGAGAAGTAGATTGCACAGAGGTCTTGGACAGAGACTTGTCAACCATACTTTCAGCATTCACCTAAGGTTGAGGGATCAAGGGCTCATCATCCTCAGCTAGTAGCCCAGCAACTCTCATCATATGCCTGGTAAGGGGCACTTCATTATCTATGGGAGTCTTTAGAGAAGCTGCGGTGATGTGATGAGAGGGAAAGGAGTGTAAAGCATCATTGGTGTAGGATTCACCAAGAATATCTTCTAAGACAAGAGAGAGATATCTGGTGTAGCAGATGGTGGCCCCACGATTCTTCTTTCCTTTGTTTTCCAACTTAGCGATGAGATCGGTGTAAAGTATGTGAGCGATTCCAATATCCAAACCCCAGATTAAGTTGTATGCAATGGCTAGCTGGGAGCCATTGAGTTGGTCATGTGATCCAGTGTTTCCTCCTAGACACTTTACGATGTACAGCATCAGCGTTCTCCATGTGGGAGAGAAGTAATTCACCTTGATGAGAGATTTGCTTTGGAAGCCAGCAGCGGTGAAGGGTTGTTCATGATCATCATGAGGTTTGAGGGTAGCCAGAGCCTTTCACACAGTGGCACTGGTGGGCAAAGCTGACATGTTGTTGTTGACAGGGAGTCCTATGGCTTTTGCAAAAGTTATGAAATCAAAGGTGAGAGGATGCGGATGAGTGGATAGGTTGAAGGTGATGTGTCAAGAGGTTGGGTCAACTTCAGCGATGTACCAGAACTCGCGAAGGTATTGGTAGTAGCAGGTGGAGGGTTCCTTGGTGATAGCTTCGTTGATGGTGGAGTTCTTGAGGAAGTTGAAAAGTGGATGGTAAAGGGGATTGTTGTGTTCAAGAAGGGCTACACAGTTATTTAGTGCAATCTTTCCATCAGAGACCTCGAAATCAACGTTTGTGGTGGCTTGTACAACGAAGGTTTGGTTTGGTGAAGTAGACGCCATTGTTGAGAGATTGAAGGTGGTGAGAGGATTGAAGAAGATGAAAGGGAATGTGTGTGTTAAGAAATTTTAAAATGACAAAAAGATTTTGGGTCAAGGGTTTTGAAAGGTTGAGCCGTTTTCCTAATTTGAGCATTAAATGCAAAAGTTAAGCTTTTCAGAAAAACGTGGGTCCCCTTGACCTATCATGGGATACTTGTCCCCTTGGAAAGCGGGAAAGTTGGTAGCATTAAGAGACAATCATTTGAATTTAATATCAGAATATACACATTCCCATTGAAATGTAACTACCTCGTTACATTCAATTCCCTTAAATGCCCAGAGACAGTGGTCATCATCAGATTTATTTGCCAATATTGAGCATTCTCAGCTCAGCGACCAACCTAGTAAAACTTGGCTCAGCCAGCGGCTTGGTGAAAATGTCAGCGAGCTGGTACTTAGTGGGTATGAAATGTAGCTCAATATCACCTTTTAGAATATGGTCTCTGATAAAGTGATACCTGATGTCAATATGCTTGGTTCTGGAATGAAGTACCGGATTATTGGAGATGGCTATGGCACTGGTGTTGTCACAGAATATGGGAACCTGCTCATAGTTAATTCCATAGTCAGCCAGCTGACTTTTCATCCAGAGAACTTGTGCACAGCAACCAGTAGCCGCAACATATTCAGCCTCAGCTGATGACATGGCCATAGAGTTTTGCTTCTTAGCACTCCAGCATACCAACTTTCCTCCAAGGATTTGACAGCTACCAGAGGTGCTCTTTCTGTCAAGGCAGCACCCTGCGTAATCTGAGTCGGAGTAGGCTTTAAGGTCGAAGCCTGAACCATTTTGGTACCAGAGACCCAATGAGGGAGATCCTTTTAAGTACCTGAAAATTCTTTTGACAGCTACAAGGTGGGATTCTTGGGGTTAGCTTGGTACCTAGCACAGAGACAAGTGGAGAATTATATGTCTGGTCTGCTTGCTGTGAGGTACATCAGTGACCCAATCATGCCTCTATATAAGGTCTCATTAACAGAGACTCCTGAGTCATCAGCTCCCAAGTTGTTGGGAGGAAGCATGGGGCATTTTACTGATGCACAATCAGACAGATCATACTTCTTGAGCAAATCTCTAACATATTTTTCTTGACAAATAGAAATTCCTTTAGAATTTTGTTTGATTTGAAAACCCAAGAAAAAGGTTAGTTCACCCATCATGCTCATTTCATACTTTTTGGTCATTAGTTTGGCAAATTGTTTGCTCAAGATAACATTGGTTGAACCAAAAATTATGTCATCCACATAAATCTGTACTAAAATGACGTCACCCTTGGACCTATAGGTGAACAAGGTTTGGTCAATGGTACCTCTGACAAATTTATTTTCAAGAAGGAATTTTGAGAGAGTTTCATACCAGGCTCTGGGCGCTTGTTTCAGCCCATAGAGTGCTTTGTGAAGTCTGCAGACATGATTGGGGTAGTCATTGTTTTCAAACCCAGGGGGTTGACTGACATATACTTCCTCTGCAAGTTTCCCGTTAAGAAAGGCACTCTTCACATCCATCTGATAAACCATGAAACCCATATAAGCTGCAAAGGCTAGGAAGATTCTGATGGCTTCCAATCTGGCCACTGGTGCGAAGGTTTAATCATAATCAATTCCTTCAGATTGATTATAGCCCAGCACCACGAGCCTAGCCTAGTTTTTTACAATCATACCAGCTTCATCCCTTTATTTCTTTAGACCCATTTTGTTCCAACCACTTGCTTATCAGGTGGAGCTTTAACCAGAGTCCACACCTTGTTTCTCTTGATCTGATTGAGTTCATCTTGCATGGCAACAACCCAGCCTTCATCAAGCAGAGCAGCAGCCACGTTCTTAGGTTCATCCTCAGAGAGAAAATTTGCAAAAAGGCATTCATTTGCAGAGGCGGTTTCCAGAGTTCTTAATTTTCCTCTGGTGGTGACTCCCTCAGAGGGTTCTCCAAGAATATTAACTAGAAGAATATCTTGGTTCCTACTCCATTTGGATTGTGGAGCAGGAGTCTCTGTGGGATCAGGAGTCACTTCAAGTTCAGGGAGTGATGGAGGTTCATCACATGTAATCTCTTCGTCCATGATCTCTTCATCTGATTGAATATTTAAGTGACTGGATCAGCATTTTCTTCAGAGATTTTAGTAAGAGATTCAACACCAACAGTCTCTGGAATGATGTCAGAGATGGAGTGAGGATCAAAAGCTTGAACATATGGAAGATCCTTGTGACGACTTTGAGGTGATTCCTTGGGATTTGAGAAATCATCTTTGGGATAAGATTTAACTTCATTGAAGTCAATGTCACATTCCTCTGAGTTGGTGTGTGTAATGACAGCGTCAGCTTCATTAAAGGTGACATGAATGGACTCTTCTAATTCTTTCCTGCGAATATTGAATACTCTGAAAGATCTGGAGGTAGGAGAGTATCCAAGGAAGAATCCATCATCTGATTTTTCATCAAATTTACCCAGGTGATCTTTGTAATTGTGAATGAAAACAGGGCAACCAAAGACATGGAAGTAGCTTACATCAGGGGCTCTCTTCCTATACACTTCATAAGTGGTCTTACCATGTCTCTTCACAATAATGGATCTGTTTTGTGTGTAGCATGTTGTGTACACAGCTTCACCCCAGAATTGTTTAGGAAGTCTTGATTCGCTGAGCATCGTTCTGGCAGCTTCAATGAGAGTTCTATTTCTTCTTTCAGCGACACCGTTTTGTTCTGGGGTTCCTGGGTTTGAGAAGTTCTGTGATATACCCTTTTCATCACAAAAGGCTTCCATGGCATGGTTTTTGAATTTTGTACCATTGTCACTTCTGATGGCCTTTACCCTACAATCATTGAAGTTTTCTATTTCTCTGATGAAGGACATGATTCTTTCAGCAGCATCACTCTTTCTTTTAAGAAAGAATACCCATGTGAATCTGGAGAATTAATCTACAATGACCAAGGTATATTTGTTGTGATTGAGGGATTGGGGTTTAACTGGTCCAAACAAGTCCATGTGAAGAAGATGAAGGCACTTGTTAATGGAGAATGATTGTTTTGTTTTGAACGAAGCTCTGTGATGCTTCCCTTTCTCGCAGGCTGAGCAAGGTTTGTCCTTGCTGAAGGTCAGAGAGGGAAGTCCAGCTACCAGATCATTCTTTACCAGTTTGTTGATGTTTTTGAAGTTGAGATGGGAGAGTCTCTTATGCCAGTGCCAATTTTCACTATCAGATGCTTTGGCAAAGAGACAGGTGTTCTCTCCTTCAGGGGATGACGTCATGTCAATGACATACACATCCCTTCTTCTGGGTGCAATTAGAACGACATCATCGTTCTGATAGAAGATAGTTCCTTGGGTCTTAGTGAACAGAACCTTGAACCCAGCATCGCAGAGTTGACTGATGCTGATTAGGTTGTGCTTCAAACCATTTACATAAGCGACCCTTGTGAAGGTTATTCCATTGCAATCCACTGAGCCATATCCTTCAGTGGCCCCTGAGGAGTCATCCCCAAAGACTACTTTTGGACCAGACTCCTTCTTATATCTATGCAGATATTGTTTAATTCCTGTCATGTGTCTGGAGCACCCGCTATCCAAGTACCAAACAGATTTCTTTAGGTATGCCTGCATAGATATAACAAACCAGATTAGTTTCTATGATGAACCCACTTTCCAGTGGGTCCATGCTGTCGCTGACTGGCGACATTGGGTCTTCTGGGCCTTTCTCCCCCTCTTTTGTTGCAATCTCTGGTTTCATGATGCATGCTGCCATAGATGTCACAACCAGGGTAATGTTCACACTCATCAGAGTGGTGGTCATAAAAGCCACAATATTTGCAGGGAGGATTAGGCATGTAACCCTGAGAATTTTCTCTGGATTTTGATTGCTCAGGTCTTCTAGAGGGCCTGTGAGGAGTTTTGGATCTTAGTTGTGTGGAGTTCTTTGAACAGCGATGATCTCCTCATGCTCTCTAGAAGTGTGTTCAGTGGACTCACATGTGATACACTTAGGTTTCTTGGTACAATCCTCAGAGGAGTGATTCTTGAAACCACAGTGCTTGCAAGGTCTGAACAGCGTTTTCCCTTTTGAGCTGCTTGAGCTTTCACCAAGAGAGCTAACAGATGGACTGTTATCTTTGGGGTTGATTTTTTCTTTCAACCCTTTTACTTCTTCCATCAGAGTGAGGAGAAGTTTCTTGGTGGGTGATAGCTCTTCAGGGGAAGAAGTGGGTTTGTCAGTGTTTTTGGCTACATAAACCTTCTTAGGTGCTTTATCAGCAACTTTGGGAGTGAGATTTTCAGAGGTTTTGAGAGCTGGTTTAGGGCCAAGCAAGGAATCTGTTGGGTTAGCGCCAGTAAGTTTGGAAACAGCTGAAGCTTCAGATTCGTTGTCAGAGTCCTTCTCAACCACAGAGGTGGAGAGAGGAGAAGAGACGTCTGATGGGACAAATTTAACACTGGGCACTGGAATGTGATTTTTGAACCTACCCTTACCCCCTATTGCCTGAACCACATTCCCTGGAATGATTTCAGCAACTATTTCTTCCACAGTGGACTGACCAAGGTTCCATTTTTCAACGGTTTTTCTCAAATCAGATTTTTCATCAGCTAAAGATTCATTTTCAATGGACAACTTGCTAACCTCATTTTCAAGTTGATTAGCGATGTTCATAAAAGGTTTGAGGTTAGCTAATTCAGATTGACAAAGACTCAACTCGTTTTTGAGATTTTGAAACTTATTTAGCAGATTTTTTCTTTGTTCTTCTACAAAATGGAGGTCAACTAAAGTGTAGTCACTGACATGGTCTCTGTCAGGACCCTCAGGCATAGAGAGTAATCTTTGTACCTTTTTCATAGTGATGTCAATCCATTGACCTGATCTTGCTTCACTTTTACCAACTGCTGGTTCTTCATCAGCAACAGCCATGAAGGCTCTGACGGTAGTGGTTCCTTCATCCTCAGAGGTGAGGGGTTCATCATCCCAGTCAAAAGAAGCAGCTATTAGACCTTTTTCAGTCTTTTTGTTATCCTTCTTCTTGGCTGCATCATCAGCTTTCTGATTGAGTTTAATCAGCTCAGCTTTCAAGGCCTTGTATTTTACCTTGTAGTCCTTTTTACCCTCAGAGTCACTGAGAGAGGATTGCTTGAAAGGTGAGGAAGAAAACTTCTTTTTGCTGTGGGTTTTGCTGGATGATGGAAAGTTGGGAGAAGATGTCTTGTTTGACCAGCAGTCCTTTTGGAAATGACCAATCTTTCCACAAGTGTAACATGACACTTTGGATTTGTCAATCTTAGCAGCATCAACTCTACCAGATCTTTTGTTGTATCTCTTCTGGTCAGCTAAAAGGGCTCTGTCATGGAATTCAGCATGTAATTCATCAAGGAATTCTTGACTGCTTCTTGTGTATTCTTCTACGTCAGAGTCACTATCCTGAAAAGAGTGGTTAGCAACAAGAGCTTTTGACCCAGATATAGGAGAGGTAAACCTACCAGTCTCGGATTTGTAAATAGAGTCAATCAGTCCTTCTTTATAATTGTATCTACCAAACAGTTGAGCAAGAGTATCATTTTTTATGGCATTATTTGCTCTCAGGGTTTGGTTAAGACTAAGCCATTTCCTAGGAAAACTATTTACGAACGTGGCATTAACCTCAGCCTTGGGTAGTACAACACCATTGTTACCTAAATCATTCAGCAAGATCTTGAGTCTAGTGTAAGTTTGAGAAACAGTTTCAGTTTCCAAGGCTTTGAAAGCGTTAAACTTAAGTCTTAATGCTTGGATTTTGGTCTCTTTAGTCTCTTCTGGTCCTTCATACCCTAGAACCAACTCAGTCCACATTTCTTGTGCGGTGTTGCATTTGATGATGGACTTCATAATGTTCTTGGGTAGGCAAGAGACTATTATACTTTTAAGTCTCTTGTCCTGGTTAGCCAGACGTCTATCACCGGGAGACCATTGCTTAACATTTTCTTAATGGGTCTCTCTGGTGTAGAGGAAATGGCCAGTGGTACATAAGGACCATTTTCTAAGATTTCAAACAAGAAGGGTTCAAGGCCATCTAAGTATATAAGAAATTCACTTTTCCAACTTGAGAAATCTTCTTCATCAAACGCTGGAACATTAGACACATGTGACCCTCCACGATTATCAAGAAGTTGTGGAAGATCATCCTCATTTACACCAGTGCATACAACAGGTGTAGGCATGGTAGTAGATGTGGTGGCTGGTGCGTTTGTTGAAGTATTTGCTTGGTTAGATTGACCAACGGTGGTGGGATGGGTGGCATAGTTTCAGTCATATTTGGATCTTGATTTTAAAAACTAGAACGGTTTTTAGAAAAGTTTTTTTATAAATCAAACCGCTCTGATACCAATTGAAAGTCCCAAATTACAACTATTGTTGAAACTAAGTCACGAAAAACAATAACACACAATAGAAATACTTTTCAAACGAGTAATGCTTTATTAACTATTATCAACAAAGTATTACAAAGTGTTATGAATACACATGTTGAATAACAACAAGAAATGAACCCTAGAACAAGTAAACTTGATTCGAGACTCAAGTTTACAAGAGAACCAATGAGTCGCTGATGGACAGCTGAGGGCTCAGTGGTTCCAGTGGGAGAAAGAACTTAGATTAAGATTCCAAGCACAAGGGTTGAGTCTTAACTTCTTTCTCATCCCTATTTATAGTGGTACGAGGTTGTATCCTTAGTAGGATTAGTTGATACGTGTCATCTTCTGAGTGGAAGAGTACAATGTATTAAATGCATGTCCAAATCGAGACATGCCTTTAACTACTTTAGGTGAACAGTTCTGCCAACTGTTCACCTTTGTCCCACTAGGTCGTACTAGGCATTGACTTGAATCTCTTGTTTTGTCCCGCTCAAAACACTTGCAAGATTCTCCCGCCTAAACTATAAAGGGTTGGATAAGCTTTGCTTAATCCAAGTCTCTAGGGTTCTTAAGTGATCTCTGAGTGTTGTCAACTCAGAGATCCTTGAACACCAGTGCATTCCTTTGACATCCCAGCTATCCATAATCGCTGGTGAGTCTGACTTCAGATTGTCTTCGACTTCTCTGACGTTGTCTTTGACTTGAATGATCCTGGTGTGCCAGCTGAGGCTTTGCCTTCCACTGGTCTAGTCACTGTCGCTGGTCTTCTCAGCGACCTTCAAACACTTAGTCTAATTTAAACAAATCTAGACAGGGCCATAGTTAAAACTTTCATTGGCCCAACAATAAGAATATACTGAACTTGAAATAGTTACTAATTACTGAAGCTGAAAGACTGATATGCGGAGTGTGATGAAAACAATAGAAAATCTGATAAGTCAGATTTATAAATAATAAAACTGAACTGTTATCTGTTAAATATGAAAACATACATTTACTATATTTTAATTGTCAAGAGCGTATATAGGTCATGTGATGTAACAACTGTTGCATGAATAACTGGAGGGGTGACCTCGTCATGCTGTAGAGGGGTGACCTCTAAATAATGTGTTGGGTGGAGGGATCAGCTCCAATGTGAAGGATGTAGAGCACACATCACATTCACCTGATAACTGTAAACTGATATCCTAGGATGCATCCATACGTCCCACTAATAATACTGATAAAATGGCCAAGCTGAGTTAAATGGGACGCTGCAGGATATCACTCTCCTACAGGTGAGTCATGACACCGGTACTTCAAGTGTCATGCTTACGGTACCTCCGTAACTAGTACAACTAACTGGTCATGCTTGTATATAAGACTCAGGCAATAACTAGTTATTAAAATAATTTTTGATAATTTATAACATATACTGGGGAAAATATTTGGCTGCAGACGGGGAATCCTAATCATGCATAGAAAGGAAGTCCATACTGGAAGGACGAAAATCCGTACCTCTTTTCCAGTAACTGACAGAAAGAAGACTGAACGAACTCTACTCGGGCTTCGCGAAAGCTAGAATAATAATAGGCGCGAATAAGTTATCTGATATTTATTTAATTTACTGATCTTATCTATTTCTCATTTATTTATTTTATTCCTGAATTTCTGTACGCATATTAACTGATAATTCTGATCTTTCTTATAATTATTTTTAACGCATTATCGTTCTACTATTAATTACGGTACAACGTATTCTGACGCTATATTAATACTATATTAGGTAACCTGCTAAAAATAGAAAGTTTCTTAAATTAGGAAGTTTCCAATATCATTTATAATTTCTTTAATAAATTTATACCCTTTTAAATATAATTAAACTATTTTAATTTAATTCATTTAAATATTCAATTAAGACATTTATAAAAATAAGTAATGAAAGGTATAAAAAATCTTCGTTTTTATTATTTTAACTATATCCCGAGTCTACCGAGATACCCCTTCTCGGTCGCACTAAAACAACTCAACAAAATATATAAAATCTGCCTATATGAATTAGTGACGGAAATCTGTATCACTAAAAATAGTGTGACTAAAAGCTGATATTAAAATCTGCCATTAAAAAGTGTCACTACTAAACTGCGACAGAGATTTGTGTCAAAAAACCGTCGCTAATTTCATTCAAAATTTACTATGTTTTTGTTTAAAAACCTACCCACTGATTAAGTGTAGGTTCCCACTGTTTGTGTAATGTTCCTACTATCTTGTTATTATTCCCACTGTCTGTTATGTTCCCACTGTTTATAAACCCAAACGCACCCTTATTGTCTGCTAATCCCAAACGCCCCCTACGTATAAAACCAACCCCCTGCTTGTTTCTGATTTGCTGCCGACAACCACAAGACCACCACCCGCTGGTGGTTTGTGGTTCCCACCGATTATAAGCCCAAACACCCCTTTGCTAAAATCCACGTCTCCCCTGGTGGTTTTTGAGGTCTCGGCTGACAATAAAAGACCAACACCGAGAGTCTAAGACTCTCGGTTTCCCTGAAGTCTGAGCACCCCACGAACCCTCCATAGTTTGAATTCGTGAATCATGAAAAAATTAAACGGATAAAACAAGATTAATGTTACCTTGATTTGTGTGTCAGGGAGTTAGAAACACACGACATCAATCAAACCACAAATGTTTTCTTGCTTCCTTGTTGTCTGGTTCATCGGCAGGAAGAAGACAAGGGAAAGGAGGTGACGGCTGATTTTGGATTAGGGTTACTACTTGTTGTCTAAACATTTACATTCCCCGTCCCATTTTTATTTTTTGAAACCGGTTTATACAACAAATGGGCTACGGCCCATGCTCCTCCCTTTTTTTGTCTTGTTTTACAACCGGCCCATAAAACTAAACACCATTCTCTATTTTTTTTTCATTTACTATTTGACGCGATATTCGTGACTAAATCTCTCGTGTTAAACTCTGAATGTATTATATATATTTTCTGAATAATACTTACTTCGTAATACTTGAAAAGTATTGATATTTATTCTTCTGAAATAACTAGAATATTTAACTGTGTAATATTTTTAACTAAAGCTGAGGCTGTGTGAACTTAATATTTATGTGTTTAAAACATTACGTGTTCATATATTAATCTTCGTGGTATATTCTAATATGGATTATTAATTTCTGGATAAATAATAATTTTGAATTACTTGAATTTATACTGTTATTTATCTGAATAAATAGTTATGTAACGTTTAACTTAAAACTCTGATTGTATGTAATTAATGTTCATAGACTTTTATGGCGGGTTTTACAAGAGTCGACTAGCTCTGGGCACTTCAAAGCCTCTGAGATGCCAAGAAAAGGAGGGTCTATTTTAAGTTTCATGGAGGATGTGGTTAAAGTGGGGCAAACTATGGGGTATAACATGGAAGGTTGCATTAAAGATATCACAGAGATCATTG
This sequence comes from Glebionis coronaria, assembly GCA_025667525.1. Classification (NCBI taxonomy): domain Eukaryota; kingdom Viridiplantae; phylum Streptophyta; class Magnoliopsida; order Asterales; family Asteraceae; genus Glebionis; species Glebionis coronaria. Next base: position 557,525,287 of record CM046874.1, read on the forward strand.
AATCCCAAGGAGCGTCCGGGGTTCATAGATGATTTGTCTTTAAGTGTTCAAGGCCTAGCCCAAAAGGCCAAAAAGGATTGGGTTCGTGAGTTGTGTCTTAAATTCAAAGTTAACGTTTTGGCTCTTCAAAAAACTAAGATGGAGAGCATGGAGGTTTTTATTGTGAAGACGTCTTGGGGTAACTATGCGTTCGATTTTGTCCACAGTGACTCGGTGGGTAACTCAGGAGGGATCTTATGTGCATGGGACCCTATTCTTTTTGCGAAAGTAGTCATACGGTGTCGGATTTTTTTATTATTGTTCGGGGTGTTTGGCTGAAAACCAGGGTGAACACTCTTTTAGTCGTAGTGTATGCTCCGCGTGATAAAAGATTTGGTATGGGAATACTTGGCCAATGTGTCTACCTCTTGGGTAGGCAATGTGATTATGATGGGGGATTTTAACGAAGTTAGGTATCGGTCGGATAGGCTTGGATCAGTCTTTAATGCTAAAGGTGCAGACTTGTTTAATTCTTTCATTATTAATGCGAATGCGGAAGAGGTTCCCTTAGGTGGTAGCGCGTTCACTTGGTGTCATCGCTCTGCTGCGAAGATGAGTAAGTTGGGTCGGTTCTTTATTTCAGATAATTTATTAAATTCATGCCTGATACATGGGTTTTGCATGGGGTTCAGATTATGTCTCGGAATCTTCTCGAATTGATCACGGTTCAAAGTGGAATAGTTGTTCTTGGTGATAGAATGGGAGGATTGGGTTTTCTATTCTACGAAAAAGAAATAAAGATCAAAGACGTGAAAATAAGCTAAGAAAATTGACAAATGAAAATCAAGTTAAAAGAAATAAAGATAAGTTTAAAATTAAACAATAAATGAAAAGTAATAAAAAACGTAACTTAAAACTTAGAAAGTTAAAACAAGAAAAGCTGAAGAAAAGACGTTCATTCGGAATAAATAAGACATAGAACCTTGATTCAGAATAAAATGACTGATCCGGAATAACAAAGAAAAGATTGATGCGGAATGTAAGTTGATCCGGAATAATTCAATTGATCCGGAATATTGGATATTCCGGATGAAGAAGGTGATTCGGAATATTATTCCGAATGAAACAAACTGATTTGGAATGTGGAGTTTTGATCCGGAATATTAGATATTCCGGATGGAGAAGGTTGATCCGGAATGTTTTTGAAGAAAATGATTGATCCGGAATATCCGGTTGATCCGGAATATCCGGTTGATCCGGAATAAATAATGAAAAATGACTGATCCGGAAAATATCTATGTTGATCCGGAATAAAAAAATAAGAAACGGTTGATTCGGAATAAAGGGGTTGATCCGGAATAATTGATTATTCCGGATGAAGGGCTTTGATCCGGAATATAAAATATTCCAGATGAACAAACTTGATACGGAATAAAAATGCTGATCCAGAATGTTTACTTTGATTCGGAATCTGGGAATGAAGAATAGTAAGAACAGGGGAATACGATTTAAGCCAAAATCAACCAAGTTTTTAACCAAAACTTAAACAAAACTAAACACTAATCATTCATCAACCATAAACATCAAACCAAAACACTAAAAACACAAAACCCACTTACTTTTATGGATTAAAATCAACCAAATAAGAACTTTAAAACTTTGAATCAAAAAGAGAAGATGAACAAGATTAAATGGAAGATTGTATTGAATGATTAATGTTAAACAAACAAAGGGAACGATTAAAACTTACAAATCTATGGATTCAACAGAAATGAAAAATCACCAACACCTTAATGGTGTTGGCTTCCTACGAAAGAAAAGAAAGAACTGGAATATGAAAAAACTAGCTCAAAAAGTGTGAAGGGATTTCTTTATATTGGTCTAGTGGTTGGTTGGTAAGTGGGCTTTCTTTCTTTCTTCTTGTCTTCTCGTATTTTCAGAAAAGTTGACGTTTTCGATTTTGATTCGGGATTTGTCGACGAATAAATTCAACTCGTCTTTAAATTTCTTCGTTTAATAGACTTGAGTTCTTCGACATATGTAAATCTTCCGTCTTTGGTCCTTTTCTTCGATAAATCTTCAAATAGGCCCATTGACTTCAAATCTTTTGCATCTCTTGGACTATAGACTTCGTCTTGAGTCTTTTTCTTCGATAAAACCCGTGCAATCCCATGTTTTCTTCAATATTTATCCGGTTGACTCTAAAAACACAATAAACACAAAAACCACGCATAATTCCAAACAAATGATATTAAATACGTGTTTTGGTCTCGTTTTAGCAAGAAATAAGTGGTAAAAGGATGGGTGTTTACACACCTATCAAATCTCCTACACTTAACCATTGCCATGCCCTCATGCAATGCTTAGTGATAAAGCAATTTTACACTTTTATCATAATATATCAACCTTGGCCTTATTAACATACTACTAAACAAAATTTAAAGTACTAAGAGAAATTAAAACTTTAAAGTAAACAAGAGGATAGAAAACCATTTTCACTTGAAAATAGCTATATGGAAATAACTTGCAAAGAGATCAAGGACTTACATTAGGGCTTTGGTGTTGCGAAGATTCATCACCCTCAAGTTTCACGTTCCCCAAACTAAGCTTAAAAACGAGATCATTGTTAATATAAGTTAGCAAAACAAACACTTACACACATGGCTTAATCATATGCTTAAACTCCCTTATTCCTAGGTGTATCTCTTATATTTTATTTTTGTCTTAGAATGATCATGAAGATGCATTTTTGGACTTATTGTGATAGTTTATTTAGGCTGAAAGCAAAGTAGGACGATTTGATTAATAGTTAGCTAAAGGACAAAATCTCTTAAAACTGCTTCTCGGGATATCAAAAAGTTCATATCTTGGCATAACTCGCTTCGCGATTTGAGACCTTTCTCGGGCCGATATTTGGCATGTACTTCATACTTCATATCTTGAGAGACGTTCTTGAGATAATGGTCTTCTCTTCGTTAATAGAGTTCTTCACTTGGAGTATTTTTTAGGGATACTCCACTTTGTTGACCACGACTTCATCATTATTTCTTCAATCGTTACTTGGGATTTTGAGATACAACGATCCGCCTCCTTTTCGGACTTGGATCTATTTATCCTCATACCTTGTTAGGGTCTTTTCGGATAGACTTCTCCATGATCTTTATGGGAGTTGATTGCTTTTCGTCACGAGTCTTGATCCTTCATATTGATTTTGGGAATAATGCTTTTCACATCACCTTGGATCTTTAGCAATAAGATTGAATCCTCATGCCTTGTTAGGGCCTTTTCGGACTCGCCAATCTTCGCGCCCCGCTTCATAAGTTATGCCTTGGCTATGAACTCTTATCATTACCGAGCAACTTTTAAACGATCTTGGGCTAGAAGCTAAGTAACTTTTCAAATCGTACGACATTACTTATTGCAGATAAATTATTAGCAAGTGATGGGAGAATAGGCAGATAATCACACCAAGTGAGCTTGTGCAAGAATACCGACTTATAATTGACTCTATCATTTCTCGTTCTCCATAATTTAAAATCTCAAGTAATGAGACCACTCGTGGATGCTTAGCCTAATAAACCAATTAAGGTCTACATGGTTAAGGATACTAGCTAGAATAATCTTGGATAAGTCTATTCGGGTTGAGTCAAAATAATCGCAACAGGCCTAATATGTCAAAGATTTCAAAACTAGCTTCACCACTTTATTAATATTTTTGACTTTATTGCGGGATATATACATATGAAAGCAACGATAAAAGTTTAAAAATTACGACTAAATGGCCAAAGTTAATTAAAAATTTGAAAAATGCTGAAAAAAAGATGATTTTCCGGTTAAATGAAGGCATTTTAATGGAAAAGTCCACTTAAAACTTCGATAGAAGTCCCCCCTACACTTAATATAAACATTGTCCTCAATGTTTAAGCATGTGGAAAAGTCTCCCCTACACTTATGACATTGTGCACGTTGGTTAAATCAAGCTAAGGAAGAGACGACTAACGTGATCAATTTCAAATGTGAGTATGAAGAAAACTGAATCACGATAGTTGAGAGATAGAACCGGATTGCGGATAACACGGGAGCACGGTTCTTCAAAGGTTCCAAAAGTGCATTCATCCCTGTAATCACATCACCACACAAACACAACAACCTATATAGGCCCCCTACACTTAGGAGGTTAAAACGGAAAAGGATAGATACTCGGGTTGCCTCCCGAGGAGCGCTTGTTTTTTATAACCGAGTCACGAGCCTGACTCGACCCAAAGTTAGTTCATGGGAAACGTGGTGAGGGATGGAATCATCTCATGAGAGATGTCCTCACCAAAGTACAACTTCACTCGTTGGCCATTCACCTTAAAATTAGGTCCATTAGGTTGAGCGAGCTCGAGAGTACCATATGGTAAAATTTGGGCAATGGTGAATGGGCCGGACCAACGAGACTTCAGCTTGCCCGAAAAGATTTTCAACCGAGAGTTAAAGAGTAAAACTTTGTATCCAACTTGGAACTCTCGGTTTTTAATCTTAGAGTCGTGAATGAGCTTAGTCCTTTCCTTATAGATTAAAGAATTTTCATAAGCCTCATTCCGGAGTTCATTCAGCTCATTGAGTTGGATCTTGCGTAGGTCACCGGCTTTGTTGATATCAAAATTAGCCCACTTCAAGGCCCAGTAAGCCTTGTGCTCCAACTCAATTGGGAGGTGGCATGCTTTCCCGTACACGAGACGATATGGTGTACAACTAATCGGAGTCTTGTATGCGGTATGAAAAGCCCACAAAGCATCATCAAGTTTATCGGCCCATGCGGCACGATGCTCTCCCACGGTTCGTTCAAGAATTCGCTTTAATCCTCGGTTAGAGATTTCAGCCTGCCCATTAGTTTGTGGGTGGTATGCGGTGGAAAGACGATGATTTACACCATACTTAGCCATGACTCTTGCGAATTGGTCATTGCAAAAATGAGTCCCGCGATCACTAATAATGGCACGAGGCACACCGAATCTAGCGAATAGCGACTTCAAAAAGTTACAAACCACCCTTGCGTCATTAGTAGGTAAAGCTTTGGCTTCAACCCATTTAGAAACGTAGTCAACGGCTACAAGGATGTATTTGTTTCCTTTAGATGAAGGGAATGGCCCATAAAGTCGATACCCCAAACATCAAAGATTTCACATTCTTGTATGAAATTTTGAGGGATCTCGTCTTTATGTGTGATCTTGCTTTGTTTTTGGCAAGCATCACAATGTTTAACCATCTCGTGAGCATCACGATAAATGGTGTGCCAATAAAATCCCGAGTCAAACACTTTTTTGGCGGTGTAGTTGAGACCAAAGTGACCATCGGTGGGTCCTTTGTGGCAAGCTTCGAGAATGTCTAAAGCTGCCAGTCCATCAACACATCGGCGAATAATCAAATCAGCACATTGTTTGAATAGATACGGGTCATCCCAAAAGTAAGTCTTAATGTCTTTAAAGAACTTCTTCTTTTGTTGGGATGTTAACCCGTCAACAAGAATTCCACCCGCCAAGTAGTTTGCAATGTCCGCAAACCAAGGGGTTTCATCAAAATTCGAGTTGATAGACATTAAGGTTTCAAGGGGAAAAGAGTCATTGATCTCTTTGTTCGGATGATCCCCTTGATAAGGATCCTCAAGTCTACTGAGATGATCCGCGGCTAGGTTTTCAGCCCCCTTCTTATCACGAATTTCGATTTTAAATTGTTGAAGTAGAAAAACCCAACGAAAAAGTCTTGGTTTGGAATCTTGTTTAGTTAACAAGTACTTCAACGCGGAATGATCGGTATACACGATGGTGGTAGAAAGGACAAGATAGGGGCGGAACTTTTCAAAAGCATAGACAACAGCTAAAAGCTCTTTTTCGGTTGTCATGTAATGCAATTGAGCCCCAGTCATTGTTTTGCTAGCGTAATGGATCGGTTGGAAGTGTTTGTTCACTCTTTGGCCTAAAACCGCTCCAATGGCAAAGTCGCTAGCATCGCACATCAACTCGAAAGGCAGCTCCCAATTAGGGGTAACCAAGACCGGTGCCTTAGTTAGCTTATCCTTAAGAAGTTTGAAGGCTTCGATACACTCTTTGGAAAAAATAAAAGGAGTATCTTTTTCCAAGAGGTGGGTCATCGGGCGAGCGATTTTAGAAAAATCTTTGATGAAACGACGGTAGAAGCCCGCATGACCGAGGAAACTTCTCACACCCTTCACGGTTGAAGGTGGAGGAAATTTAGCAATAACATCTACTTTAGTACGGTCCACTTCAAGACCGGCTTTGGAGATTTTGTGTCCTAGCACGATGCCCTCTTTTACCATGAAATGGCATTTTTCCCAATTAAGAACAAGGCGAGTGTCTTCACACCGCTTAAGTATACGTTCTAGATTGGAAAGGCAAGCAGAGAAAGAATCGCCATAAACCGAGAAATCATCCATGAATACTTCCATAGTTTCTTCAACCATGTCATGGAAGATAACCATCATACACCTTTGGAACGTCCCAGGAGCATTGCATAAACCAAAAGGCATGCGTTTGTAAGCAAATGTTCCGTAGGGACAAGTGAATGTCGTCTTTTCTTGGTCTTTGGGATCGATGTGAATTTGAAAATACCCGGAGAAACCGTCTAAGAAGCAGTAATAGTCATTACCCGCTAGACGTTCGAGCATTTGATCCATGAAAGGAAGAGGAAAATGATCTTTTCTCGTGGCATCATTGACTTTGCGATAGTCGATACAAACTCTCCACCCAGTAACGAGACGAGTAGGAATCAACTCGTTGTGTTCATTGGGAACAACGGTTATTCCTCCCTTCTTGGGCACACAATGGACGGGACTTACCCATGGCGAATCCGAAATAGGGTAAATCAAGCCGGCATCAAGAAGTTTGATAACCTCTTGTTTGATGACGTCATGAATGCGAGGATTAACCCTTCTTTGGCTCTGGATTGCGGGTTTAAAGTCATCTTCCATGAGAATCTTGTGAGTACAAAAGTTTGGAACAGTTCCGCGGATATCGGAAATTTTCCAAGCAATTGCCTTCTTATGATCTTTAAGCACGGCGATGAGGCAAGATTTTTCTTCTTCTTTCAAGTCCTTCACGATGATGACGGGCGACTTCTTCTTTTCTTCCAGGAACACGTACTCGAGATGGGACGGCAACTCCTTAAGCTCTAAATCCGGAGGATTTTCGATGGGAGGCGTATTCAAATTCTGTTCATCAATAGCAATAGCCTTGGGAGATGGTGGAGAAATATGGTCCTCTTTGAGAAGTTTCTCAATTAGACGAATGTCTTCATCCCAATCGGTGGGAGAATCGTCATTTTCTAAGTTCACATCTCCCATGGTGGCTTCAAGATCTTTCCAAAGGAAATCACTTTCTCCAAATAGAGATAGTGATGAATCAATAGAAGAAACGGTCTCAACATTGGGAAGAGAGGTAGGAATACTTTTGCAAGCATCTTTGAAGTGTTCTTCACAAGCCTCATCAAGAACGTCGATACAATTAACACTCTCGTATGAATAAGGCTGTTTAGAAAGCATTCCCATGTTGAAGACAATTTTATCGTCACCCACTCTCATGATAAGCTCACCCGCTTCTACATCGATGAGAGTGCGGCCGGTCCTCAAGAATGGACGTCCCGCGATTAATGGAACATGATGGTCCATCTCGTAGTCAACAACAACAAAATCGGCGGGAAAAGTGAATTTGTCGACTCCTACAAAAACGTCTTCGGCTATCCCCACTGGATGAGCAACCGTACGGTTAGCTAATTCCAAAGTCATTTTGGTGGGGACGAGCTCGGGGAGAGATAATTGCTTCCAAACACTTAAAGGCATTAAGTTAATACTGGCACCTAGATCGGCTAGGGCCATGCAATTCTCTACTCCCGGGAAGTTGCAAGGGATTAAGAAGCGACCCGGATCACCAAGTTTAGTTGGCAATTTCCTTAAGAGCACTGCAGAGAAATTCTCATTAAGTTGGGCATTAGCGATATCAAGAAGCTTCTCCTTGTCGCTAAGAAGATCTTTGAACATTTTCGCATATTTAGGCATGTGAGCGAGAGCCTCAGCGAAGGAGATGTTGAAATTCAATTGTTTAAACATTTTGAGAAAGTTCGAAACTTGAATATCGTCCTTGCTTTTGAGCTTCTCTTTCCTCAACCTTGAGGGATAAGGTATATCGGAAGAAGAGGAAGGCTTTGGGATCGAAGGATCACTCACATCCTTGGGTGGAGGAGGAGTAGAAGTAAGAGGTGGAAGAATTGGGGAAGTAGAAGGTTGAGGAATAGGAGCAGGTGACTCATTTTCCTTAGTCACAATCACCGGTGGAGGTATAGGAAGCTCGGGTTCCTTGGTACCTTTGCCACTGCGAGTGGTGATTGCTTTCATCTCCCCTCTTGGATTCGCAACGGTGTTACTTGGAAGAGTACCCAAAGAAGAGGATTGATTACCTTGGAAGAAACCAGCCATCATGTTCCTTAAGTCATTCGTTTGACTTGCCAAAGTGTTTCGCATATCAGCTCGAAGATCGTTCCCTTGTTTCACCATGTCTGCTTTCAAGTTGAGCACTTCCCGCTGGAGATTGTCCACGATCACATCATTAGTCCTCATGTGGGTTCCAATATCTTGGTGTAATGCGGTGGGTTGGTTAGGAGGAGCATTGTAGGCGGGTGGTTGATAAGCAGGTTGTTGGTAAACTTGGTTGTTTCTTTGAGGTGGATATGGTTGTCTTTGAGGTGGTTGGTATGGTGCACGAGGTTGTTGTTGAGGAGGGAGATTGAGGTTTTGTTGTTGGTTTGGGTTGTTAGGAGGAAAACCGGGCGGGGAAAGAAAGTTGTTTGAGCGGTAGCTAAGCAAGTTGCGGTCACCTTGAGGACGAGCTTGATAAGCGGCCGGAGGATAGGTACCGTAAGCTGCATTAAAATTCTCAGAAGGATAGTCTTGGGTGGAGGTACAAGTGGTGTAAGAGTGAGGACCCCCGCATATTTCACATGGTTGGCTTACAGCATTGACTTGAGCGTTTTTAGCGTTGATGCTGTTGGTGTTGCTAGCGGGTTGGGTAGCAAGCGATTCAAGAAGCGACGTAATTTTGTCAAGTCTCTTGTCGTTGTCACTAGTACTAGCAGTAGCGGCATTGGTCCGAGTACTCTTGGTTTGCACTCTAGACTTATTCTCAATAATATCCCAAGCGGCATTAGAGCTCTTAACCAAAATATTACCCCCCGAGGCACTATTTAGTGAATCTTGGTCATTCATGCTTAAACCATTATAAAAAGTATTAATTTGGTGCACTTTGGTAAAACCATGTTGTGGGCACTTTCTTAAAAGGTCTTTAAAACGGTCCTAAGATTCACTAAAAGTCTCATCGTACTTTTGTTCAAAATTAATGATTTCATTCCGCAAAGCGGTAGTACGAGAGGGTGGGAAAAAGTAGTTTATGAATTTGGTCTCTAAATCCGTCCACGTCAGAATACTTTGTGGCGGTTCCTTTGTAAGACAATGCCGGGCTTGTCCCTCTAAGGAGAAAGGAAAAAGTTGTAAACGGACTACCTCTTGTGGAACACCATTGAATTTGACCGTATTCATGAGTTGCAGGAACCTTTTGATGTGGTCATGAGGATCATCAATGGTACGCCCCAAGAATGGTTGAGCAGAGACCATCTGAATAAAGCCGGATTTGAGCTCAAAGTTGTTGGCTGCAATCGCGGGTATGACAATTGGATCATTGTTGCCCTCTACATGTGCTTGCAAAAGTTGAATCATAGGGCGATTGTCCGGTAGAGGCTCATTGTTTTTATTATTCATGTTGTTTTGAGGTGGATTATTGTTGTTGTTGTGTACACCGGCCATGTTTAAGTCTTCGAGAGGCTCGGGCTCTTGATAAGACGTTGATCGTGTACGCATGCACCTGCAAAAGAACTAACAAAGCAAACAAGAAATATTTTTGGTTTTTTATGTTTTTTAATTTTTAGGATTTTTGAAAATTTTATATTTTTTAGGGTTTTTTGAAATTTTTTATGAAAAAGTAACGTTCACGGTGAACGGATCCCAAAATCCAAATTCTCACAAAAAACTGTTAATCCTTACGAGAAGAGCCGGCAGCGGCGCCATTTGATACACGGGTTTTGCATGGGGTTCAGATTATGTCTCGGAATCTTCTCGAATTGATCACGGTTCAAAGTGGAATAGTTGTTCTTGGTGATAGAATGGGGGGATTGGGTTTTCTATTCTATGAAAGAGAAATAAAGATCAAAGACGTGAAATAAGCTAAGACAACTGACAAATGAAAATCAAGTTAAAGAAATAAAGATAAGTTTAAAATTAAACAATAAATGAAAAGTAATAAAAAACGTAACTTAAAACTTAGAAAGTTAAAACAAGAAAAGCTGAAGAAAAGACGTTCATTCGGAATAACATAGAACCTTGATTCGGAATAAAATGACTGATCCGGAATAAAAAAGGAAAAAAATGTTGATGCGGAATGTAAGTTGATCCGGAATAATTCAATTGATCCGGAATATTGGATATTCCGGATGAAGAAGGTGATTCGGAATATTGAATGAAACAAACTGATTCGGAATGTGGAGTTTTGATCCGGAATATTAGATATTCCGGATGGAGAAGGTTGGTCCGGAATGTTTTTAAAGAAAATGATTGATCCGGAATATCCGGTTGATCCGGAATATCCAGTTGATCCGGAATAAATAATGAAAAATGACTGATCCGGAAAATATTTATGTTGATCCGGAATAAAAAATAAGAAACGGTTGATTCGGAATAAAGGGGTTGATCCAGAATAATTGATTATTCCGGATGAAGGGCTTTGATCCGAAATATAAAATATTCTGGATGAACAAACTTGATACGGAATAAAAATGCTGATCCGGAATGTTTACTTTGATTCGAAATCTGGGAATGAAGAACAGTAAGAACAGGGGAATACGATTTATGCCAAAATCAACCAAGTTTTTAACAAAAACTTAAATAAAACTAAACACTAATCATTCATCAACCATAAACATCAAACCAAAACACTAAAAGCACAAAACCCACTTACTTTTATGGATTAAAATCAACCAAATAAGAACTTTAAAACTTTGAATCAAAAAGAGAAGATGAACAAGATTAAATGGAAGATTGTATTGAAAGATTAATGTTAAACAAACAAAGGGAAAGATTAAAACTTACAAATCTATGGATTCAACAGAAATGAAAAATCACCAACACCTTAATGGTGTTGGCTTCCTACGAAAGAAAAGAAAGAACTAGAAAATGAAAAAACTAGCTCAAAAAGTGTGAAGGGATTTCTTTATATAGGCCTAGTGGTTGGTTGGTGAGTGGGCTTTCTTCCTTTCTTCTTGTCTTCTCGTCTTTTCAGAAAAGTTGATGTTTTCGATTATGATTCGGGATTTGTCGACGAATAAATTCAACTCGTCTTTAAATTTCTTCGTTTAATAGACTTGAGTTCTTCGACATATGTAAATCTTCCGTCTTTGGTCCTTTTCTTCGATAAATCTTCAAATAGGCCCATTGACTTCAAATCTTTTGCATCTCTTGGACTATAGACTTCATCTTGAGTCTTTTTCTTTGATAAAACCTGTGCAATCCCATGTTTTCTTCAATATTTATCCGGTTGACTCTGAAAACACAATAAACACAAAAACCACGCATAATTCCAAACAAATGATATTAAATACGTGTTTGGTCTCGTTTTAGCAAGAAATAAGTGGTAAAAGGATGGGTGTTTTCACACCTATCAATGCCCTAATATTAGTGCTATCACGTTGGATCGGTACCTTTCGGACCACCGGCCTATTTTACTTTGTGAAGCTATGTTTGATTTTGGTCCAACTCCTTTTCCGTTCTTTAATCATTGGTTGGCGATAGAAGAATTTAATAAGATGGTTAGAGAAACATGGTGTAATGCTCCTGGTGATTGTTCTAATGGCATGATTAGTCTTAGAAAAAATTGGTTTTCTTAAAAACCAAGATCCGCGAATGGAATATAGGCTATAGAAGTAAGTCGAAGGTTGATCTTGTTCATCTCAAGGAGGATCTTCGCTTGATTGATGATGTTATTGACTCGGGTAAGGGCTCGGTAGAGGTTATTGCTAGAAGTGTTGAGTTGGTAAATTCTATATTGAATATCAACAATACTATCGTAACGGATTTAGCTCAAGAGGCTAAAATCAAATGGGCCATAGAAGGAGATGAGAATTCTCACTTTTTCATGGTAATCTTAATAGGAAGAGAAGCCAAAAGAATACTAGGGGTGTCTTGGTGAATGGGGTCTGGACAGAATCTCCCGATTTGGTGAAAGGTGAATTTCTCAAGCATTTTAGTCAACGTTTTGATAAACCCACTGATCGTCGCCTATCTCTCAGCATGAACTTCCCGAAAATCTTAACTTCAGAGCAACAGGATGACTTAGAAAGTATAGTGTCCAAGGTAGAATTAAAAAAGGTCCATATGGGATTGTGGGGTGGACAAGTCTCTGGGTCCTGATGGATTCACCTTTGTTTTTTTTTTGGCATTTTTGGCGCCGATCGTGGAGAACGATGTTTTTGAGGCTGTTAATCATTTCATAATGCAAGGGGACATCCCAAAAGGCTACAATTCGTCGATTATAGCTTTGATTCCTAAAATTACGGATGCTAATTTGGTCAAAGACTTCCGTCCTATTAGTCTCATTAGTAGCATATACAAGATTATTGCTAAAATTCTTGCAAATCGCCTTGTTGGTGTCTTGGATGGTATTGTTGACGAGGTGCAGTCTGCGTTCATTGCCGGAAGGCAAATCCTTGATGGGTCGTTCATCCCTAATGAGGTCATTCAATGGTGTACTTCAAAGAAGAAGCAAGCGGTTATATTTAAGGTCGAATTTGAAAAAGCTTTTGACTCGGTAAGATGGGACTTCCTTGATGAGGTCTTATCTAAATTTGGTTTTGGGTGTAAGTGGCGTGGATGTATTCAAACTTGTCTTAGATCGTCGAGAGGCTCAATCTTAGTCAATGGCATCCCTACGGAAGAATTTCAATTCTTCAAAGGCCTTAAGCAAAGTGACCCTTTATCCCCTTTCTTATTTATTTTAGTCATGGAGAGTCTTCATCTATCCTTTCAGCGTGTGGTGGATGCTGGCATGTTCTCGGGTATTCAACTAAATAACTCAGTTAATCTATCTTATATGTTTTTCGCGGATGATGCAATCTTTGTTGGCCGTTGGTGTGATGACAACATCGATACTCTTGTTTGTGTGCTTGATTGTTTCCATCGGGCTTCGGGGTTAAGGATTAATATGTGCAAAAGTAAACTAATGGGTGTCAATGTGGAGAGTGTGAAAGTTAATCAAGCTGCGACTAAACATGGTTGTCTTACTCTCAATGCTCTGTTTCATTACCTCGGTACAAAAGTGGGTGGCCTTATGTCTCGGATTGAAGTATAGAGGGATATACTGGATAAAGTTAAGTCTCGGCTCTCTAAATGGAAGATGAAAACTCTATCTATAGGTGGTCGTCTTACCTTGTTAAAATCAGTCCTTGGGTCTCTCCCTTTATATCATATGTCTATATACCGTGTTCCTAAAGGTGTTCTTAAGGAACTGGAATCTATTCAATGCCATTTTTTCAATGGGCATGATATGCATAGCAACAAAGCCACGTGGGTTAGATGGAGTAATGTGGTTACTCCTAAAGACAAAGGGGGCCTCGGGGTTGCAAGCTTGTATGCTCTTAATAGAGGCCTTATGCTCAAATGGGTGTGGAGATTTTTTTACCCAAAAAAGTTTGTTATGAGTTCGAGTTGTTAAGGCTATTTATGGTGATGATGGTTGTGTGGGTAAGGCTGTTAAGTCTCGTGCTCGTTCATGCTGGCTGAATATTGTAGCAGAAATGCAGGTTCTCAAAGACCAGGGGGTTAACTTTCTGGATTTTCTGAAATTGAAACTGGGCGATGGGATTAATACTTCCTTTTGGGAGGATAGTTGGAACGAAAGGGGTATGCATAAGGACTTGTTTCCTCGGGTTTACGCACTAGAACAACAGAAACAAGTTAACGTCAGAGACAAGCTGCTAAACTCAAGTATGGTCCTATCCCTGCGTCGTAACATCATGGGTGGAGTTGAAGAGTCGCAAATTAATGACCTTTTAGATCTAGTCAGTGTCGTCCATCTGGTTCCTCAAACCGACATGTATGTTTGGTCTTTTGGTAACTCTAGCATCTATTCTGTTGCGTCAATAAGGAGGATGATTGATGTTAAACGTTTCATGTTGGTTATTTGGTCAAAGACTTCAGTCCTATTAGTCTCATTAGTAGCATATACAAGATTATTGCTAAAATTCTTGCAAATCGCCTTGTTGGTGTCTTGGATGGTATTGTTGACGAGGTGCAGTCTGCGTTCATTGCCGGAAGGCAAATCCTTGATGGGCCGTTCATCCCTAATGAGGTCATCCAATGGTGTACTTCAAAGAAGAAGGAAGCGGTTATATTTAAGGTCGAATTTGAAAAAGCTTTTGACTCGGTAAGATGGGACTTCCTTGATGAGGTATTATCTAAATTTGGTTTTGGGTGTAAGTGGCGTGGATGTATTCAAACTTGTCTTAGATCGTCGAGAGGCTCAATCTTAGTCAATGGCATCCCTACGGAAGAATTTCAATTCTTCAAAGGCCTTAAGCAAGGTGACCCTTTATCCCATTTCTTATTTATTTTAGTCATGGAGAGTCTTCATCTATCCTTTCAGCGTGTGGTGGATGCTGGCATGTTCTCGGGTATTCAACTAAATAACTCAGTTAATCTATCTCATATGTTTTTCGCGGATGATGCAATCTTTGTTGGCCGTTGGTGTGATGACAACATCGATACTCTTGTTTGTGTGCTTGATTGTTTCCATCGGGCTTCGGGGTTAAGGATTAATATGTGCAAAAGTAAACTAATGGGTGTCAATGTGGAGAGTGTGAAAGTTAATCAAGCTGCGACTAAACATGGTTGTCTTACTCTCAATGCTCTGTTTCATTACCTCGGTACAAAAGTGGGTGGCCTTATGTCTCGGATTGAAGTATGGAGGGATATAGTGGATAAAGTTAAGTCTCGGCTCTCTAAATAGAAGATAAAAACTCTATCTATAGGTGGTCGTCTTACCTTGTTAAAATCAGTCCTTGGGTCTCTCCCTTTATTTCATATGTCTATATACCGTGTTCCTAAAGGTGTTCTTAAGGAACTGGAATCTATTCAATGCCATTTTTTCAATGGGCATGATATGCATAGAAACAAAGCCACGTGGGTTAGATGGAGTAATGTGGTTACTCCTAAAGACAAAGGGGGCCTCGGGGTTGCAAGCTTGTATGCTCTTAATAGAGGCCTTATGCTCCAATGGGTGTGGAGATTTTTTTACCCAAAAAAGTTTGTTATGGGTTCGAGTTGTTAAGGCTATTTATGGTGATGATGGTTGTGTGGGTAAGGCTGCTAAGTCTCGTGCTCGTTCATGCTGGCTGAATATTGTAGCAGAAATGCAGGTTCTCAAAGACCAGGGGGTTAACTTTCTGGATTTTCTGAAATTGAAACTGGGCGACGGGATTAATACTTCCTTTTGGGAGGATAGTTGGAACGAAAGGGGTATGCATAAGGACTTGTTTCCTCGGGTTTACGCACTAGAAAAACAGAAACAAGTTAACGTCAGAGACAAGCTGCTAAACTCAAGTATGGTCCTATCCCTGCGTCGTAACATCCGGGGTGGAGTTGAAGAGTCGCAACTTAATGACGTTTTAGATCTAGTCAGTGTCGTCCATCTGGTTCCTCAAACCGACATGTATGTTTGGTCTCTTGGTAACTCTATTATCTATTCTGTTGCGTCAATAAGGAGGATGATTGATGTTAAACGTTTCATGTTGGTTTCTACTAAAACTCGTTGGGTGAAACATGTTCTTGTTAAACTGAATGTCTTTGCTTGGAAAGTAAAGTTAGATGCTATTCCCTCTAGGCTCAATATTTCTCGTCGTGGTATTCTTATCGATAGTTTGACATGTCTAATTTGCGACAATGGAGTTGAAACTGCTCGTCACTTGTTCTTCAACTGTTGTATGGTTCGTCAATTGATCGACCGGATCGCTCGTTGGTGGAATGTTTTGTATGGCAATGTTTCTTCCTACGAGGAATGGTTATCTTGGTTGGTCTCTCTCAGGCTCCCGTCGTCTCTCAAGGATATGCTTGAAGGTGTTTTTTATGTGTTATGGTGGTTCATTTGGTCGTTCCGCAACAAGACCATCTTTGATTCTAAAGCTCCAACAAAGGCGATCATGTTTGACAATATTCTGTCTAGTTCTTTTAATTGGTGTAGATCCAGATGTAAAGCCTCTTTCAGTTGGAATGAGTGGCTCAAAAATCATTTTCTTATTGTTGTGTAATTTAGCTCCTTGCTAGTTTTTTTTAATAAAATCGCCGTTCTAAAAAAATAAAAATTTAAAAGAAATTTAGCCTATCAATTTAACAGCTTCGAAATTATTGACTACACACCACTCATTTGACTTTTTAACGCGGTTGCGAGCAACGCACCCATTTATATCAATCTTAATTTTTTTCACACTTTTTCATCTCTCTTAGAGCATCCACAATGCTTCAATTCCTAAATGACTTGAAGCATTAATGACATTTAATAAAAATCCTATTTAATAACCACAACTTCTATCAAAAGCTTGTAGTTTGTCAAGCTATTGTAACAAGCTTTTCAAAAAGCTTGTATTGCAATGCTAAGAAAACATCACAAAACACTTGCTAGAATAGTAAAAATTCATTAGGCATTTGTAGCATTGTAGATGCTCTTAAACAGCTGTTGTTTGTTCTACACCGGCCGGTCATATTTTTTTGATGACAAAAGCAAAAAAAAAAAAAAATTAAGTAGAAAGCGTAATTCTTTATAACACGAGCCTAAAAGATCAGGTTTAGAGACTAAAAAAAGACAACGTTATTTATCAATAATAACAGGTAGTTCCTCAGTTAGAAAAAGATAAACCGTTGTTCGTCAAGAACAAATGATGTTTATCAATAAAAAATCGTTGTTTATTAGTTAAAACGATAATTTAAAAATAAAAAAATTGTTCATCAATAACAAAAGTTGTTTATCACAAAAAAAAAACGTGTTGAAATGAACCAAAACAAAATAGTTCCGTGTACTCGTCAATAAAAAAATTATTCATAAATAGAAAAAATCAAGTTACTTATCAGTTTTCTTTTTGCAAACTTTTTTTAAGGATGAGTATGGTACGGATCCCGTACTAAATCATTGATATTGATTTTTTTCTCGAACAAAAACTAGTGGTATTGGTACCGTACCGAATGGGATTAGGATATCGGTACTGGTACGGGTATCGATACCGGTACCAGGAAATCGAGTTTTTCTCGTCTTTTTCGAAAATTTCCCCATTTGGTACTGATCCTGTACCAAATCAGTGGTACCGATTTCTTTTTCACCTTATTTCGTAGTTCCGTTACCGTACCGTACAAGATTCGGATACCAAAACTTGACTCAGTTTCGATTCGATTTTGAAATTTGAGTCGAAATACTCATACATATTTTTCTTCATTTATCATCACACTACTCAATCCTTTTCTTTAAAACAAGTTGTTATGGGTAATAAAAATAATAATAATAATGTTCATTAACTACATACCGAACTGGTTGTGATCGGGTTTTCACTTGTTTGAAAATGACCAGATAAACCCGTTGATTTTTAGTTAATTCAATTTGACAAACCCAAACCGAATCATGATTTTATTTCAAAAAATCTAACAAATAATTTTTCCTGATAATAAGTCCTTGTAATTTCAATTGACAAATTAGCGTGATAATGATTACGTTAGTTAAAATAGAGTTAGTTAAAACACCATTTCGGCTATGTTTGATGTGTAAGTTTATCAGAGTTTATCGTAATATGAGCTTATTGTTTTGTAAAAATAAGTTATTATTAAAAATAAGTCTTGTTTGACTGACAGAGTTTGAAGGAGCTTTTTAAAAAAATAAGCTCCTAAATGGTCTAGTTAAAGTAGCATGTAAAAATAAACTCAAGCTACATGCTCCAGCATCCAGCTCCAACAACTCGCTCCAACGATCCGCTCCAGCTCCTAAGAATGCCAAACATACATATTGTCTTATTTATAAGTTAATTTGTAGAGTAAAGTAAAAAATTCATCCGTGTGGTTTGTTAAAAGCGTGAATTACATCTCTTGTCGATACTTGAGACATATTACATCTAACTATAACAAAACTGGTGCACCATAAACCCTTTTAACGGATGGTGCAAATGTTTTTCCAATTAATTACTAACAGAGGTATAAAAAAAAGGAAAAAGATCCTCTCAAATATAAAAAGAAAAGCATTCACGTTTTTTTTGCTTATTTATGGATGTATTTTGCACTTTATAAAATAAATTCGAAAAATTATTTTAATTTATAAGAAATTATTTTTTCGAAACCATTTTTCTTGAGAAATTATTTATTTTTGATTTTTTATTCAAAACTTTTTTTTTGGAAAAATAGTTTTTTTTAAAAAAAAGTTATTTTTCAGAAAATTTTTAATTAAAAAAACAGTTTAATTTTTCTGAAACAATTTTTAGTTTCTAAAAAAAATTTCGTAATAAAAAATTTTAATTTTAATTTTTTGGGAAAAATAGTTCAAAAACAATTATTTTTTCGCATGGATGTTAATTTCTAAAAAAAACTTTTTTTCAAAAAAAATTAATTTTAATATTTTGGGAAAAAGTGGTTTAAGAAAAACATTTTTCCAATTAATTACTAACAGAGGTATAAAAAAAAGGAAAAAGATCCTTTCAAATTTAAAAGGGATTAATTTTAATCCCTTTAACGGATGGTGCAAATGTTTTTCCAATTAATTACTAACAGAGGTATAAAAAAAAGGAAAAAGATCCTCTCAAATCTAAAAAGAAAAGCATTCACGTTTTTTTTCTTATTTATGGATGTATTTTGCACTTTATAAAATAAATTCGAAAAATTATTTTAATTTATAAGAAATTATTTTTTCGAAACCATTTTTCTTGGGAAATTATTTATTTTTGATTTTTTATTCAAACCTTTTTTTTGGAAAAATAGTTTTTTTTTTGAAGTTATTTTTTCGGAAATTTTTTAATAAAAAAAACAGTTTAATTTTTCTGAAACAATTTTTAGTTTCTAAAAAAAAATTCGTAATAAAAAATTTTAATTTTAATTTTTTGGGAAAAATAGTTCAAAAACAATTATTTTTTTCGCATGGATGTTAATTTCTAAAAAAAACTTTTTTTCAAAAAAAGATTAATTTTAATATTTTGGGAAAAAGTGGTTTAAAAAAAACATTTTTTTTCGATAACTTTTTTATTTCTAAAATACAGTTTAAAATTTTTCCGAAACAATTTTTAATTTCTTAAAAAAAAATTCTAAATTAATTCTTTTTTCCTTTTACGAAACAATTTAGTTTCTAAAGAAAACCTTCTTTCGAAATTAAAGTTCTTTAATTTTTTATCTCCTAAACATAACATGGTTTTAAAAATTGATCTTAACTCAAAATTTTTGAAAAATGACACATGTATAATGTTAAATAATCAACGGCTCCCATTCAATATCACACCACAACATTCAATTCTACCCAAATATTAGACATTACACCTGCCGCTAAAACACTTTCAAAAATGCGGTTCAATTTTGATTCAGCAACCAAGAACCACAAATGAAATTTCTTAATGTGTAAGGGCGTTTTTTTTTCCAAAAATTGATTGGGTAAATATCTCAAACCAGGATCGATTGAATCAATGCCTAATCAAACATCCATTTAAAACCTTACTTAAAAGTCGAGTACTCTATCGTTAAGTTAGCAACCCAAATAGAAAAAGGGGTATGTAAATACAATCAGAATAAAAAAAAAATTCTTAAATCAAAGTATTAATCTACTAAAAAAAGAAAAAAAATTATAATCTATTTGGAACATAAAAATGACTAAATTAGATGAAAAAAAAACACAAATTCCCAATCAAATTGTTGGGCCGATTAGGGGTGGCAATTTCAGACCCGACACGAAACCCGACCTGAAACCGACACGAAAATTAACAGGTTCGGGTTGTATATATTTAATCTTAGGTCAGGTTTGGGTCGGCTTATCTGACCCATTTATTAAACAGGTTAGGTTTGGGTTGGAAAAAAATTAAGCAGGTCGACCTGACAACCCGTTTAATAATTTTTTTCCTTATATTAAAAATGATTAATATTTTACCATACGTGTTTACTATGTTAAACATACCGAACATAAACACATTTAACATGTTTAACACGTCTAATGTGCCTACTTTTATATATAAAACTTGTTAAATGGATCAATATATAAACCCGTTTAACATATTCAACCTATGTAACATATTTAACATCAACCCAAATATATATATATGGGTTAAATGGGTTAGGTTCGGGTTATGTGTAAACGGGTTAGGGTTGACATAACTGACCCGATTATTTAAATGGGTTAGGTTTGGGTTAGGATTTTCTGACCCGCCAACCTGACAATCCGAACCCGCTAACCCGAACCCGACACGAATTGCCACCCCTAGGGCCGATCATCATCAGTCAAATAAAATAGATCATTCCTTTGGGAAGAACTAATCAAATAATTTCTTTATATCCCTTCTACTATTTCTTATGGTATTTTGTAGGGCTAAAAGATACATGAATAGCTTACAAAAACCCTAATCAATCAAACATCCAATTAAAACCCCTAATCTTCATAAACCACGATAAAATCCATCACCATAATGAAACAGGTTTGTTACATTCGATTGTAGCTAGAAAAAATTCATTCAATAGATCCTGCCAAATTTCCAGGTTGTTTTTTTTAATTTATGGTTATTGGCTTTAGTATTTATGACACAATTTATATGATATGATATGTTATGTTGTCACTTTTTGAAATTTTGTTGAATGACCATCATGAGTTGATGTTATGAAACTTTGTATCAAAATGCACTACTATCATTATTTATAAGCAATCATGTACACCCATTGAACATATGTTTTGCCAAACTGTTTAGGCAGTAAATTGTATGTTTGAAATCTTTGCACGATCTACTCTTTCAATCCCAAAAAATTTGTTGCTAGGACTATTTAAGGAGTTAAGCAACTTGACTCGCGCTATATTCAACATGTGTTTTATTTCCCATTTTCTTTGCTTATTTGATTTTGTGAAAGTCCATAAGCTCAATATTTTGGCTAATGTGGTTTTGCCTTTGGGTCATTTTGCTTATTGATTGGTGAAATATGTTACTATTTTAGTAAATAAGCTTTTCTAGCTAGAGCCCAAATGGACTTAAGCTCTTTCGAAAATTGAGCTATACTATTTTTGAGTAAGCTATATAGGCTATATATCATGACAAAAAGAGATTTGTGTATATAGGAACAAGCTACAAAACCAAAAGACTCTTTGGAAACTACGATCTCAATTGGTATTAATGTGAAATTATGAAATGATTCTTTGCTTATCTTCTTTCTTAACCAGTTTCTAAACAAATTTGAAGTTTTAAAACAAGGTCTAGAGAAAATGTCGAGCACAAGCAACACTAACAATATCACCTTGAATGTGAAGTATAAGCGTAAGCGAAAGCTGTCGTAAAGCATTAAAAGTAAAGGATTATTAAATGTGGCATTGCACTTTTGATTTCAAACATTGTTTCAAATCTTGGGGTGAATGTAGGGGATGAATCTACATGTTTAGATATGGCAATGCACGCGTGGGATAGGTACATTCCTATGAGTTAGGTAAGGTGAGTTATGGCACCATGGTGCGACCATACAATATGCGCACATGTTACTCGAAAGAGCTCAAGTCCATTTGGGCTCTAGCTAGAAAAGCTTATTTACTAAAATAGTTTTTAGACATATTTCACCAATCAATAAGCAAAATGACCCACAGGCAAAACCACATCAGCCAAAAAATTGAGCTTATGGACTTCCGCAAAATCAAATAAGCAAAGAAAATGGGGAAAAAAACACATGTTAAATATTGCGTGGGTCACATTGTTTAGCGCGAGTCACATTGACAAGGTAGATCTCAACGGCAAAATGACCTTTTTTTGTTTTATTGGAAATTGTTCTTACTACAATGCAACATGGTTTTGCGGCTGTTTTCCTGTACTTGGCAGGC
Organism: Glebionis coronaria; assembly: GCA_025667525.1. Taxonomy (NCBI): domain Eukaryota; kingdom Viridiplantae; phylum Streptophyta; class Magnoliopsida; order Asterales; family Asteraceae; genus Glebionis; species Glebionis coronaria. Next base: position 557,547,426 of record CM046874.1, read on the forward strand.
CAAGCACCATCATGCAGATTGCGTAAGTAATTGTTCTATTACTTAGGTTAGAACATCTTATAGCCGAATGTAATAAGTCCAAATGCAAACTGAGAATATTAACATTAGTATAACTAGGGTGATCACAGTCCAAAGACCGGACTGGGCCGGACCGGCAATGACCGGAATTGGTCAAAACGCCAAACCGAAGACCAGACCAAAATGGTCCGGTCCGGTCCTACGCGCATAATAGCAGGGTATTTTGTAAGACCGAAGACCGAGGACCAAATTTAGTGAAAATCAATAACCAAGGACCGGACCGAAATACGTTCGGTCCGGTCCAGTTATTTTTTAGTCTCTTCATTTTGATTTTTATGCAATGCTTGATAGATTGTGTTTAACTATTAGATAACTGCATATCATATGCAACACATAAAAGTAGCATAAACTTGTAGAATGACCCTTTTTCATGTTAAACTGAATCTTATTTTTATCTATCTATTGATAGTGTGTTCCAAAAGCATATTCATAGCAGATTCTGTACAAAATGTGAAATATACTTGGTCAGACTTTGAATCAATCTATGTTGTTGTCATCTTAGTGTTCATGTCTTACTTGAATTATATTAACTTGAAGGTACACGCTAATGTTGGGAATTGTCGTGGATAAAATTAGGTAGATATTTTTGACAAAGTTGAGCAAATTGAAAAACCATAGGAATGAGTGCTTGATGAGTGGTACTATGAAGGATAAATTGAGGATTACAAGTATTGGATAGCCGAATAGGATAAAGAAGCAAACAAACAAAGTGTGCTTGAACTTGCTAAAGAGCACAAGAAAAAACTTGATGTCTTCCAAGAGATTTCAGAAACTGTACTACTATGTTTATAAGAAGTCTTTATCAGAAGGTTAAACTGATGGCTATGTACCTTGAGTTTGAAAGCATTGATTCATAAGATTTCTATTAACTATTGCAGTGTACTTGGATGGAGTAGATGTGTTGTTAACATGAACTTTTTGTGATATCAGTGGTTATTAGAGATCATAAGGTTAGTCTCCTGCTTTGTAAAAGATTCCTAAATCTTATATGCATCATTCATATAAATAAATGCAGATTGATGACTTTTGGCTTTTCATGGGTTCTCATCTTCTCGTGGAATTGCATCAAAGGCAACTTTATAACGGGTTTGTTATAATTGAAGTCTGGGTAGTTAGTCAATGACAATTGTTATGGGATTGATTATTTCACGAGCGTACATAGTTATAAAAAATACATACTTAAAACAATGAATTCGACTCTTAGGCCCCTATACCCAATATCTGTAGCCCGTAAAACTCATTATAAAGGCGATAAGGAGATCCAAGTTTTTTAACACGTCTTAAGTTTGATAAAACGTAGCAGTAGGTTTAAGAGTTGTGTTGATGTTTGCTCATAGCTTGAAATATAAAAATGTCTAAAAGTGTGTTTATATAATATTTTTTTTAGCTTCCTTAATTTAAACAATCAAGTTTATTTAATTTTCTTTTTTGAGTTTTTACAATTATATTTTAACTTTTACTATTTTGTTTTTAATATTCAACCATTTAACGTTATTTATATCTTCCGACCAACTATTAAATTTTCTATTTTCAGAAAACAATCTTAAAGGCTTGAAGCTAGTTTTTAGATAATAAAAACTTTTGTTCGAAACTTATTTTTTAGATACAAATTTAAATTTTTTGAAAATTTAAATTTTTTCGTAAAGAAAAGCTTTTTTAAAATATTTTTTCCAAAAAAAGGTTTGAAATTTAAAACAAAAATAAAAAAAATAATTTTACCAGAAAAAGGTTTCTAGAAAAATATATTTTTTTAATTAAAATATTTTTCCGGATTTTTTTAGGAAGTACAAAATACATCATTGAATAAACAACAGACGGGAATACCCTTTCATTTATAACCCTATTAGTACTTAACTAGAAAATCATCTTCATCATCCGTCCAAAGGATGTATCGTGCACTAGTTTTATAACGGTTGAATGTAAATATGTCTAATTAAGTTTCGACGAGGGATGTAATTTACACTTTTGACAAAACACATAGATAAAATTTGTACTTTACTCTAATTTTTATTTTTCCGAATTATTGCAATAACTCTTTAGAAGGAAAACCTAAAAATCAAAGTTAATATATCTTTCATCAGTTCAATGTAAAAAAAATAATAAGATTATATCATACAACACTACATATTAAATATATGTATAAAGCTGGTTTGATGAGGCGATCAACTGATCGAGTGACACGGGAACCACCTATTAAAGTGGGTTTAAAAAACCTAGTTTTAAAACACTGCTTAGAAGTGAATAACAAAAAAAATCTATTCAAAGTAAAAACATTTAAAAGAATGAGCAAAAAACACATGTCAGCCAATCGCATACAAATAAACTAAAACCCCATAGATGGCAATTCCAACACCAAAATCACTCCGTGTTGTGATCACTTTACCTCCAAACGGTCGAGCAACAAGGAAAACGCGGATGAGTATGTTTGCTACGGACTGAGTGATTGGTGTGACCCGCTCTAGAGTTGTGATTAAAACCTTGAAGCACAAAAGAATTCTTAAATATATTATATCCTATTGAAATATAATACGGTTACAATTTGATAAAAAGTGAAAGATTGGCAAATTATACCTTGCTGTGCAGGTGGTATAACAACCCTGGAATAAGCAACCCATACATGAACCTAGCCATGCCTTTTTTGGCTATTGCATCCTTAAATCCGTATTGCATCATTTTGGGTCCATCAATCTGGAAGAAAAGCAAATATGTTGATGATTACGTGCTCAACCTACATTTCTCGAAACAAGACGAAACGAAACCTTAAGGTGGCAGCAGGCCTAGTGCAACAGTTCTTTAAGGAGAAAAAAGAAAACCCTTAAGACAGTTGAAAATGATTATTAAATTTTAACTAACTTATAATATTAAAACGGTTTAACAAAAAAGATTGAAAGAGGCTATATGCTTTCGGCTTAACTTTGACCCATATGACCCATTTCCAGTTAAGCTATTTTGACTTCATATTTAACCGATTTGACTATTAATGCAGCGCATAACCTGAAGGGAGTTATCTTACACATATTGCCGCTGGTAGGCAGAAAAAGAGGGCGATTATTGACATGTAAAATTGCACATTTCTGCTATCCAAATCCCAACCTTTCTGTAGAATATCAAAATCAAGGCAAACAAGCCAATTTTAGCTTGCTTAATTAACGTTATAGTAATTCACTGCTTTAGATTGAGAAATGATCATACATACCATGGCTTTCTTTGATAACGTGTTTCTAAAACTGAAACTAAGGGTGGAAATTATTTCGCTTGTGAACACAATCTGATTGAAAGGAAATTCGGTCAAACATATCATCGATACACCTACATCACAAACCATTAAAAGAGTATTTTCATCTGGAAACGAGTATTTCATTAATCAAATACTATCAGGATATTTTTGGTGAGAATAAGCAGATAAAATGACACATTTAATCCTTTCACCATAACGATAAATGTATGTATACTGCAAATTTTATCATCACACACCCCATGCAGGCGCCCTAGCGGTTAAAACTGAAGAACCCAACCTGATACGGTCACGTTTGGGTATGGGCCATTGTTGGACAGGGTTCTTTATTTTTCTAAAGTGAAGCAACTTATTATAGGTGTGTATATTTCAGTGCTTGCTTTGTGGGTATAGTTTTCAGTTCTGTTTTTGCTTTTGTAGGACGACAGTCTGATGAACAACCCTATAATACTTACCACAACTCTTTAAAGAAAATCTGAGATGATAATTTCTGTCAGTTTATCAGTAAATGGGCAAGTCTGAATTAGATTAATATTTTTAGTGGGTTGAAGTTGACCGAAGTCTATTCCATATGCATATAAAACCTTCTAAACTTTTTTTTTCTATGTAAAACTACTACTACGTAGTTACTTATTGAAATTTATATTAAACACAGAATTATGTAAGCTAAATATGATCAAACATAAAAATTTCTATGACCAGCCTAACCTTACCATGTACGTAACCGGTTTTGACCTATTAACACTTACCACATCGATTCACCCAATTTACTATCTCTTTAAGATATGTTCTATAAAACTTAGTATTCCTTCTTAGAAAAAGACTGAAACAATAAGTTAGACGAAATATTGATGAAAGCTAATTTACCTATAACAATGTGGGCTAACGACATCCATACTGCAAGGGGGATCCTTTGGCCTAGAACAAGCTGAGAACCCACCGCAGTAATCAATGGCTCCAGGGCTGTTGACAGAAGCAAAGTTTTACTTAAAACCTGCTTAGTAAAATATGTTACTAAGTTCCACTTGGTGCGTTTTATACCTCTGCTTGATTGGGAAGAAGACCAGAGGAGAGCAAGAATTGAAATGTTTGAAAAGACGTGTCCGATAGCATGACAAACTGCAGCGGGAGCAATGACTTTGAGGAGATCCTTGTCAATTGGCTGGAACACAAACAAAAAGTAATGCATTTAAACAAGTACACTGTGAGAAAAAAGGATTGTACAATGTAATCCCAAACTAACTCACTGCAATTTGAAGAAAACCCATTGACCTACTGTAGGAATAACATGCAACACTCACTAGAAGATGAACAGCTGAAACAAAGCTGCAAATTCAAAATAATGAATATTATAATCATGAGTATATATAGTTTCATACCAGATCTCATGTTTTACAAAATAAAAGTGTCGAGCAAAATATTGATTAAAAATTGGTTGGAAGAACTTACAAAGGGAACGGGAAGTACTCATAGACCCTTGAGGTATTTATGTTGTATAGAAGATGCACGGTCCACCTAAATAAACATATCACACAAGTACTTAAAAGTTAACGTGGTAACATTCAAGGAGACAGAACATGTATTGCTCGAATAAATATACCAAAATAATGGGATTACATAATTCCAAATTCATTGTTTAAAGGTTTAAAGCCGTCTATATATAAGACCCTAACATACAAAAATGTAAGTTGACATTAAACAATTTCAACAGGAAAGTTATTATCATATCGAAGAAACATTTCAAAAGAACCCCATTTGACTTTTCAAAGTTCGAAACAACTATTTTACCAAACACGACCATACAAATGAGGTGTTTGGTGCATAATCTAACTTATTCTAATAAGATGAATGCTTATTTTAGCATAAACTAAAGAAGAGGCCTTTATAAGATGACTAACTTACATAACAACAAATAGAAATCCAGTAACCTTTAGCCTTGTAAAATCAGCATGGAAGTCGAGAGAATTTGCTTCTGCAGCAGCAGCTTTTATCAGTGGAATATGAACTGAACCTGGGACTCTAAGGAGTGGACCCCAGCCAAATCTCATATGATTACCCGAGAAGTCAGCTGGTATCTTATCCGTCGATCTTTTCAGTGAAAGAGCTATTACTTGACTTCTTGGTAAAGGTAAAGAAGGCGAACTTCTCTTAACAAAGTATGGATGTTTCTGTATGCGACACACGGCGCATCCCCCATTGATAGACAAAGGTGACATGGTTGAAGCAATGAACATTGTCTTGACAAACAAGTAGAAAATTTTGACCGGCCTGTGCAAAATTATAACCAACTTTTTAGTAACTACTATCACAACTAATAATTTTACCCAACAATGTATCATAGGTAAAAATTTAAAGATGTTGGAGCTTTTAATATGCACATGACTTATAATTACTTGCATGAATCACTTATATAATTTCTATTAATAAGGAACAGCTAGGAAAATCATACCTGACAACGACAACACATGTGTTTTCGTTATCAAGAGTAAGTTCTAAACGCTCTAGAAGGACAAAGTAATAAACGGTTATATAGATGCTAAAATGATTACTATTTTCGTTATCAAGAGTAAGTTCTAAACGCTCTACGGATGGTAGTTAGTTGGCAACAGTTTCCAACCGATTTAACTACTTACCCACCGACCATTTTGATTGCCACTCTGTCTTGTTAATAAACAGATTTTAATCTTTACATACAGGACATAACGTAAATTTGATCTTGTTTGCGCCTGAGTGCTTCTTTTAGGTGTAAACTTACTCATACTAGGGTAAAAAATACGACAAATTCAAAGTGTGAATCACGCGATTCTTAGTTAATCCACAACACTTATTACCATTCTCCCGCTCTCAGATTTCCAACACAAAATACCCATTTAAAACCATATGACACCATCTTTATTTAGGAAAGCTAATTAAGTAGGTTGATCAACATAAATTTAAGGGTGACATACATATACACAATGGTGACAACACCCGTTGGTATTTTAGTATTCTCTTGAAACCTGAACCAGCTTGAAATCCGTAAACTTAGGGTTCGGATTAAAGCAGAACAACCCTAATTGAGATAAAGGCACAAAACTATCACATTATCAAAACATAGGAGTAAACAGTTTTGGGCATTCCATCAACTTTGAGAAACCCGAATATGAAAAATAACAATTATATAAAAACAAAAAAGCATTACATTTTACCTAAGGAGATTAAGAATTTTAGAAACAAGAAACTAGAACATAATGCACGGAGGCTACTACGCAAAACATAAGAAAAAATCAACATACAGTCACAGGGCAACCTCGTAAGAGCTGTCGCAGGTTGGTACCAATGGAATCTTTGATGGTGAGTTATTTTGTTTATAAATATATTGAGCTATAAAAAATTAAATCTGAAACCTAAACCTAAACTATGAAATTCCCCCGATAAATGGTGGTGTATCACCCAAAAGGAAAAACCATTTTTGCTCCTCACGGTTTTTTCCTTTTTTCATTTTACCTGTTTTTATAATTTTATTTTTTTTAACGGCAGTTTGTTGCAGCGGAGTATCTTGCGTGTCACCGAGGCACCAAGTCTCTCGACCCGAGTTCGAATTATCTCACGAAGAGAATACCAACCCCATGCTAGTCATCCAGTTTCCCATTAAGGGGCTTCAAGGCATTGCGATGAGATTCAAATCCGGCTGTCAATTCTGGGAAAATCCCTCACATGGGGAATGACAGGAGTCGAACCCCTGACGTCTCCCACATAGAGATTATAACCAAATGCATCCATTTTATTTATTTATATTTTTAACTAGCTTTAAGACTCCCTCGTTATGCGATGAATTTTAAGAGTTTGCTTGAAGAAACATTTATATTCTCGATATTGTTTTTGCTATTCATAATATTGCCTATAATTCTTTTTGACGGTAATTGTTGCTACATGACTCTTAGCAGAAGGCGTAGGGAGCCCATACAATTAGGTTGGGTCTAGCCCATAAGGGAATGACGCCCTTCCTTTTACACACACGAGAAAAACATTTATCGTCCTAGACAAGACTCGAACATGAGGTTTTGCCTAAGAGGGTAAAACCACCATCGCTAGACCACAAGGGCTTTGGTATAATACTGCCAATAAAAAGCATGACCGGTCTAATACCTCACATTTTGGTTTCCGAACCCAAAAAGTTGAGGGCTTATAATCATTTAACCCATTCATATTGTCCCTAACATCATTTTATACTCTTGCGTTTAGTCTGACATTATTAGACCAATTTGACTTTTGAAATCCACTATTAAATTTTGGTCGATTGGTATTAAACTTAGGGTTAACAGCACTAACCATTTTATAAGAATTTTGATGGTCTAAGGTTGTTTTCCTCTAAAGAGGTACTCTAATATTTGGTTATGATGTAAATGGTTTTGGTCTAGCACCGCCAAAGTGGGGTCTTGGGTGGACAACATTAACAGGACTACCAGCATTGAATGGTTTACCATCACTAATATGACTAGAATAATTCATCGGTTTTAGAAACTTCTTAATAATACTGACTTAGGAACCATCTTGTTGTTAGGACTTGGGTTAAAATAGTAGTTATAAACAACCCTGTTATAGTTATTCCAAGAAACCATCCTTTCCCTATTGTCACTCCTGCACTTAGCCTGCAAATGGTCAACGCTACCATACACATAACAAGCTTTATTATATAAAACAAATTGATTTCCTAGTTTTTGAGATTTCAGACCATTCTAATTTCTTTGGTTACCCTTAGGTTTGTATGTTCTGTACATTTCTACATACATTAATGATTTTCTAACTGGTTTAAAAGTAAGAGCATTGGGCTTAATTTATCAGCATTCTCAACAATAATTTTCTCTTCTACCTTAAAAGAGGCTGACAATTTGAGATATCTCTGAACTATTATCAAATACCCAATCCTCAATCAATCAAAGGGGCACCTGAATTAACAGTAATAAGTTCTGGTGTAACCTGTGGAATGTCAACACAAGTTTTGCTAGGAAAATAATTGCACATAATAGCCTCATTATCCTTCTTGTATTCTACCTCAATAGGCACAAACTCATTTTCTTGAAATTTTGGTTGACTAGTATAGGACAAGTCTTTCCTAGGGGGAAAGTACACAAGAGGGGGTTCAACATAATGGAGATCATCAAACAATAATCATTTCATGCATCTTGCTTCCTTCTTACTATCAATAATCTTAACTAGAGTTTTAGCAGATATTTTCATAACTTTCGAACTTAATTTCATTATCAACCTCGTGATCTCACATTATTCTATTTTTTCTTTAAGTTCAGTGATCTCGTAAGCTTGACTTGCTATTTCTCTTTTAAGAAGAATAATTTTATCTATAAAAGCTATTCTCGGTTCTTTATAGCACTCAATTTGTTCCTCTAACATAACTATACCTGTCACACCCCACCATGGCGGAATATGGGGCGCGACGTATGGATATCATCACAACATGACGTGTCTATAGAGATAACTATATTAAATAAGAACTGTCATAAAATGGTGACACAAAATTCATGACAATATCTCAACAAATGCAGGAGTCTAGGTAAGTAGGTAACAGTCCTACCTCTTACCCAAGACAAACAAATAACATAACCAAAAACAAACATATGTGTGTCACAATATCACTTATTAAATGAACAAATAAAAATAAACTAAGAAGGAAACGGGGATCTCCTTCTATATGCATTCCTAAGCTCTCCAAATCCTAGCCACTTATATTCTCATGCTTAACCATAGTATCACCTGAAAGAGACACTAAAACACGTCAACATAAAGTTGGTGAGAGTCATAGGTTTAGACTCAAACGCCAAATCATACCAAAAAACTGTGAGTACAATCAAAGTTCAAAACATATGGACAATGTGATACTACATGCATTAACTAACTAACATTCAAGATTCAACTAATCAAACCAAAACCATGGCTCTCAGCCATAACAAACCTCATAATCCCATAGGCATCCAAACACCTATGAACCAATCCCCAAAGCCCCGCCTTGTCAACACTCCTTGGTACCAAGTCAAAACATAAACAAATCAAGAATTATCTAGCAGTTAATCACATAAGTATCAACACAAAAGTCCATTACCAATGCCAAACATTCACAGCATAAATTTATAAACAACATAACACAGTGTCTCTTCCATCCCATCTGGAAGTCAAAAACAATAGTGAACATCGGACTATGAAACTCACCTGATTGCTTCTCCAAAAGTCCTCGCACTAGCAAAAGCTAACAATCCAAAAACACATAATCAATACATGAACTGACCACTAAAACGGTTCATCAACCTATGATGGACATCTAAACTACTCTCATATAAATACCCCATTTATAAACTCTAAACACCCCATTACCCTTCCCTAACAAGTCCTTAACTTGGTTAAGTTCAATAACTATCCCGTTCATATTTTACACAAAACAGTCCCAATTTTAGGTCTCCAAACTATAAGTCATACACCCACTTAAACATACCCATGGTTTCTGTAAAAGAAATATTCATACCCTTACATATGTTATCTAACACCTCCCACTTGCCCCAACCTTAAAGCTACTGTTAAGGCCCCGATATATATATATATATATATATATATATATATATATATATATATATATATATATATATATATATATATATATATATATATATATATATATATATATATATATATATATATATATATATATATATATATATATATATATATATATATATATATATATATATATATATATATATATATATATATATATATATATATATATATATATATATATATATATATATATATATATATATATATATATACTAGTTGCAAAACCCGTCCGATGGACGCGTATGACTTGTGATTATTGTTTACATTTTGTATTTGAAAAAATATTTGTTTTTAAGCATTACATAAGTTGTCAATATTTTTTGGTATATCTGTTTTAAATGATTTTGTCGTTGTTTTTTAGTTATCGATGATAGGTTATTATTCGTTGTTTGTTGTGATGATCTATGGATGTATTTTGCATATTCATTTTTTATTATGATGTTTGCGTAAAGAAACAATGTTGGGTTGTTTTTCTGGGTGTGCTTGTTTTGTAAATATCGTTTGTAAAAAATTAAATATATAGAACAATATAAACACACCATCATATTTATTGGGCACATTAAGAATGAAAAAAATGTAATACTATAACTGGCGCTCAAGATTATGATAAAACCGTTCTTGGTATCCTTTGGTTGCCACTTATGAATCCTTGTAAGCTGGTGTAGCCACCACACCTTTGAAATGGTGAAACCGAAAATGACCATGATCACATGAACCATTCTTATTGTCAACGAACGTTACAATCATTTCTTCAATTAAACCTGGTTGTTGATGCTTCCGAAAGTGTGCATTTTTTTCACTATCTCTTACTTCACATATATATATGTTGAAACATATTTATTTGATCCTTTTTATCCGGTTTATATATATAAGCGAGATTAATTTTCATATGTAACTAACTGATCATTCATAATTTTCGTTCTTAATAAACTCAATAAATATGTTACGTTGATTATAATTGATTACTTTTACATAGTTTTTTCCTAGCCTATTGGGCGGGTTATTAAAAGCATCTACTTTGTAACGTCCGATAACTTTTTAAGTTTTTATTTCTCTTATCGGATTACTATTTCTTCTTTTTTTTATTTGTTAATTATATTAACTTTGTGATATTTGTAATTTATTAATCGTTATTTAATTTATTTCTTGGATACTCACAAGGCTCTGGCAGACGACAATGTAAAACCCGCCCAATGAGCGGATACGACTTATGATCATTATATATATTGTTTTATTTAGCTAAATATCAATGTTAATGAATTATTCTTTCCTTATATTTCTTTAGATTTGATTTCAATGTAACAGAACACAAAAAATGAACAATTAGTTCTCAAGTGTTTTGAAATTATTTCTCATTTAAGGATCTCGGGATAAGCCATTGAAATATCAACGCCTAAGCTGCTAATAAATCAAAAATAACTTTTCTCTCGCAGATAAACATATAGATTACACCTCATAACCAAACACTATCCGCTATTTAATTTTTTTGAAAATGTGAAGATATATTACTCCAAAACTCATAATGTTACAAAATTCACTTAATGCATAGATATGCCTATGATCACATATTCGATCTAAAACAGACAATTGGAAATTAAAATAGATCAATATATAGTTTGAAGAACCAAATCGAAACACTCTTCACTAAAACTACTTATTTGCTTTACAACTTTAGATTAGTTTTAATTAAAAATTATTTTTATTATTATTAAACAGCTTAACAATGCTTGTTCTTTTTAAAAGTTCCAACATTTATGTACTTGATAATATCCATGGCCTTTGAAATATAAGTTTGTCTTTTTCGGCTTTTTAGTTTTTAGGACTCGGTTTACCTACAAACATATTTCATAAGAAGAAATTAGTACTTTCAAATAACTATCACATTAGCATTGGATCTATACTAACCCTTACCATTTACCAGACTGGAGTTGGAACCTTACTCAAAATTAATTAAAATTCTAGTACGTATCTCCAATAACATGATTGTGAGAACTTATTCTGAAGTTCACTTCGCGAACCTCTTATGTGGTTTCAGTATCAAAGACATGAGACATCGCAATATTTCTTTCCAAGCCTGCACAATGAGCAAAAACTGTTCTAATTTTTTATTTCGTGAAAAAAGTTTATGTACAAAGAGTGTAATAGAGAACAGGACAGAACTCACACACGTGTTCACATTCTACACAACCACTTCCCAAGCAGATCAGCTGCTGTAATACCGATTGGTAACAGACACATGGATGTATCACATCGATCACATGCTACCCAATTCTCATGAGACGTTGCCCCTGCTGGATCCACTTTAGTTTGCTGAGTGTTTGGCATGACAATTTTGTGATTTACTTACATTTTCTGCCACCATCTTCTTTGAGCCACTTTTACATAAAAACATATTCATTGCATAAATAAAAGGAGCAAAAAAGATAGAATCTTTAGTCTTTTTAGACATATGTTATATGCTAAGCACTGTTACCTGATTATCTGTATTCACACAAGTCAGGTGCCAATTGCTGGTTGTGTCCGAAAAATGGATGCTACCATCTCCTATGCCACCACCAGAAGCTAAAAGATCGTATAGATGTGGGGAGTGGGGACCACGCAATGGCTTTCATAGCTGCAGTGTTCTCGTGGTACATTAACACAGGTTGCATCGAATGTTGGTTCCAAACAAACAGTTGTGATTGAAAGCGTAGGGAAAGTCGTAAAAGGGTTAAAACCAGGAGATATAGTGATGCCACTCTACCTGTGTAAATGTAGAGTGTTTGAACTGTAAAACCGGAAAGACTAACTTATGTCATGTGTATCCTCCTCTGTTTAGTGGCCTCATGAACGAAGAAACTTCTAGGATGTCCATTGCTAGAGCCGGAGAATCTATATATTATTTTACAAATTGCTCAACGTGGACAGAATATGCAGTCGGTGACTGCAATTATGTGCTCAATATCGACCCCAAAATTTCTTACCCTCGTGCTATAGTTTCCTCTCAGGTGGATTCACCACTGGCTTTGGTGTGACACGGAGAGAAACCCAGGTCTCTATGGGCTCCTATGTTGTGGTTTTTTGCATTGGTACTGTTGGTCTGAAACGCATAGTCCACATTTCACTTTTGAGAGCCAAGTAGGGATTTATTGTCTTCAATTATGATAGACATGGATTACCATTTCAATTCCTTCCCAATCTGAAAGGCGAGCATAGGCAACAAAGGTCCTACAATAGTATAACGCGTTTTAAGTCTGATATAACAAACTGTAATTCAAAAAAGAGTTGAACGTATGAAACAAAACTTCATTATTGACTAACCTCTCTACCTTGACAGCAAACCACCTTTACCTTATCTTAGATCAATGCTTAACATCTTTCTCTTGGTGCTGAAGGTTCAATTGAAACAATCACCTTTGACCATATCTCAAGCCGAGTCAAGGTAATTTCCGGTCCTCCAAGCCCACTGTAGACAGAAAACTTATTCCATCACGGAACAAATAATTTAATACAGACAAGTGATATCACGAAGTGCGTGTTTGGAAAGAGTGTTATAGAGAATGCAGCCTTCTCCAAGGCTAAGGAAGCACATGTGTGAGTGTGATTCAACAGGTACCCAACATCCTTTTGATTGACTCAGTTCCTTTTAGTACTACTTGATTACGTCCTACCCATATTTATATACAGAACATCTCCAAAAACAAAACACACAAACTATTGTATAAGATATATAAAATACCAACTAACTAAATTCACACCGTTCAAAAAAATAATATTATATTCTTAAAGTTAAAATCAATCATTGGATAAAATATCACACATATAGTTTAGCAACGCATACTATATGTGCTTATTAATAGACACGAATTAGAACGTGGTGTAATCATGTACCTTTTAGCTCATCAAATACCTATGGCAGAGTGTGTAATGAGCCTTCAGTTGTATTAAAGCAGGTTATGTAGCATGATCCTTGTGTAAGCTTCTTGGCCTGAGTTTTTGTTGTTTCCAGAATCGCAGATACCTACACTCTTTCAATCATCCACCATCATTGTGAAGTCCCCAAGATCCTGAGGGTGTTAGGTGCTCAAGTACTTCTTTTTTATTGGTATACCTGGGTTTTCGACTCGACATTGCGAGCCGACTAATCCCGGGGCGACTACCCTTTGGATAGCCCGGAGTCATCGCAGGTGAACCTCCGTGGCCACCTCCAAATGTACACCTAGTGAGGTTTGAACCCTTGACCTCTTGTTTGAGAGCCAAGTACGTCTTGCTAAAGAGGGCATTGGCTATATTGGCTAATAGCAAAATAAGAAGTGTTTAGAAGTACATAAAAACTGGTTTACTGAGACTTTTATTTGGCATCACGAATTTTGATTGGGGTTTTTTGAATTTTTAGAGCCCAAACAAACAGATTTAAAATTTTTGTACCAACTATTTTTGCATCCCCAACTTCTTATCACTTTGTTGCATATAACTTATCTTATCTTAAAATCACATATCCAAACATTCCACCAAAATGAGAAGGTCAACACAACACAGATCAGTATAATTCAGGAAAAAAAATCAACATAATACAGAGAAGTCATGCTTTACAGATAAATAGTAGATGCTTTTTATGCGTGATTGCAAGTTATTAGCGAATTCGTGATATATTGAGGTCAAATGGCGGGTAATCAGGGAATTCCTCCTTAGATGGAGTGTGATCAGGTTGCTCAAAATTAATTTGATTACACGTCCCTAAAGTTATTTCTTGCAAACAATGCCCTTTTTTAAAAATCCACACAAGCATGTGATACTTGCCCTTGCTTGGACAACTCCTAATAAGAAACTTGCAACTTCTGTTAAAGTACAAAAGGAGCGACGTTCATTTAAGCGAGGAAACATAGACGACTTCTACACCATGCACATATCCTAGAGCCTATCAAAGCATAGTAATCATCTGCCGCACTCTAGCACAAGCTTAAGGACAACACCTGTTCACTAATTCAATACCAAAGAATTCTATTTTATCAAAAGAGAACGTGGACCAAAGCTAAAGAAGACAGGCACATGAATCACCTTTGCTGTTCATTTCCACGTATAGCTTCGATCCGGCATCATACTCAATCATTCATCACTAATAAAAAATCTAAGTACTAATTATGTACCTACCTTGCCCACCCTTATATTCCAAAAGGTCACACATACAATCATCTAGCACTTTATTACATTATTTGATATTAGAGACATGCATAAGGACCAACCTTGTTTGTATAGTTTTAAGTAAACTATCACAGTAAGCTTGGGCTGCAAATAAGTTCGACTTTTCATTTTATAAAGGGACTCTTCAGCCGTAAGTGTCCGTTGGACAACACTCTGAGTGCAACGCTGCTTACTTTTCTTGGCCGACTTCTGGTAGACTAAGTGACGCTGCTAAAGAGAGGACTAACCATTTTGTAAACTTACAAAAGGGTGTTTTACCTGAGTCTATAGGCAGGGTTCCAGCAAGCAACTACTTTGCTTGAGTTAAGGACGATTAGGGCGTCTCATAAAAAGATATTGTGTTGTTGTAGCCTTGCTACTGCAATTGGGTTTAGGATTCGTCAAGGTGTGTTGACTGATATACCTGCAATTTTGGAGTTTGTTTGATGCAAAGTTCATAAGCAATGGTTAACTCTCATGAAGTGAAAAACACAAGGATCAAATTAAATGCCGACAATTAATACCAAGGCATATATAAATCGACTATTAAACCAGCGTATACAACACTTTATTTCTGAATCGTAAGCATCCAATGTACTTTTATTGATTAGCTGGATACAATAGTGTTCTTTTATTCTTTTATTTATCAAACACGGTCCATGAATAGCAATGAGTGCCCGAAGTGTATGCGTTCAAGCTCAATCCACTAAATAAGTCTATAATAAACTAAGAAATTTAAAAATAAAAAAGACACAAATATGCAAAAATCATGTTTCATGTAACATATTCAATAAGATTCATAATTACAGACTACAAAAGATTGGAGGCAGCTATGTATACCTTGTTTTGGTTCTTAATCATCCTGGAATGAACTTGATAGATTTGGTTGCTTCTCACAGTTAGGAGCCTAGAGGTTTAAAAAAGTGCTTACCATGGGCTCAACTTCAAAAATTTCAGAGGTCAAAGATGTCCTTTGTAGTACATTTCCTTCATTTTCATGCAAAATTAAAAGACATTCTTGTTCCCTTAAAGAATTCTCGAGAACCTCTCTTCTACGCATCATCAACCTTGCTCCTTTCTATGCGCAACTGATCGTCTTTGCTTTACATAACATCCTCTTTCCAGGGATAAGAACTATATTGTTTATGTATTAGAAGTACTCCTGTTTGCGTTTCACAATGACAATGAAAGAGCTGGACTTTAGATCTGTCGAGATTATTATTGCAGTATGTGAAACATTATCCTCAATCGTGCGAGGCCTTACCTTTAGCCCACGAGATAGTCCCTTCACTTCCTGCTTCCATCTTCTAAGTTTCTTCCCATGTAACAGACCTCACTCGTTTTTGCAACACCTTGCTTTAGTCTTCCTCGTCTCTAAACCACCCACTGAAAAGATTATAATAGATAACAGTCAAACACAATAATAACAGAGTGTTTTTTTCTTCTTCATGATACTGTCAATATAAGAACTTTTGCTTAGTCTAATTGTTAGCCATTAATTTCTGTCTAAAATAGGCTTTGTTTCCTTTTCAATTAAAATTCTTAAGAATGGTGATATCAAAACAACTTCTATTTTATCTGTTCTCATTTTTCCTTAGTGCCAGAAATAACACTGTTCAAGCTCAAACCTTGATACAGTATCTTTATCAAGGGGTGTTTGGCATTATATTTTAAAGTAACCGTGTGACATAACAAACATAATCAAATAATCGCAACACATAATGGGTCGCGAGAATAGAACTATTATAATAGCACTGGAAGTATGTTACCTCGCGTCCATCACACTTTTTGCCTTACCACCAGCCACATTAGCATCATGTAATTGATCTTCGAGCACTTATCTTCATTACGACTAATGTTATCAGTATATATACACACCTGCTCAAAGTAAACTAAAACTGATTATGTATCTTAGCCAGAAAAGCAATTTAATATGCAATTCCAAACACCCTACGAAGTAAGCAACAGCAACACAATATACCTCACTGTGTTTGAAATGGTAGTTTAAGGTACTCAACCTCAGATGGTGCTATATTATGCACTACTCGACCTCACTAAGGCTGATGTATCAGCTAATTCAATGATTGTTCCCCGTTGATAGAATCTCATTATAAAAAAACTGAAGATATAATGAATATTGCAGATATGATGATAAAAGTACATATTATTATCCCCAAATCCAGCACTTGCATTAAACCTTTGTTTTTATCCCTCAAAGATGCCATAATTACTAAAAGCGGCTGGAAAAAGTTACTACATGAAACAAAGGGCCGAAAGAAGTTTACTACAGTCATTTGGACCCTCTAGAGCTGCCAAAGAAATTAGCAGATATTAGAGCTGCTAAAACGAATAAAAATAAGTTTTATATAACGAATACGCAGATGTCACTCACCCATTGCCACGAAGAATCCAACTGCAAACAAATCGGTATAACAGGGTCCATATCCCAGTATTTTATCATACACTCATCACCAACAGCAAGAAGTCGCTTCTTCATAGTGTCAAACTGCACAACCTCAGTGGATCATTCAAGTCCTTCGTACGTGTGCTTTACAGCTCCTTCGCTTTCATTCCATTCAACAATGTAAGAGTATCCCTCTTTATTAGTTCCACGTGACAATAACCTATTAGTTGTGATAATAACATCAGATAGGTAAGTATAAATATCACAACTGATTCTAGAAATAGGGAACTTACGTTGAATTGAAAACTGATGGAAGTGATCAAAACCCGCCTAATATTCACTTGGAATTTTTTTTTCGAGCGTGTACCTCATCATTGACCTTGCACTGTTTTCATTAACAATATAACTGTGAATAATTAAAGAATACCTTTGATGAAAAGGTACTCTTGAATCTCAAATCTTGAATCTTAATTCAATTCGTACAGATCTTGTAATTTTGCGATCATGGTGTTTGGTTTAATCAATCGGTTTTTATGGAGTGTTCGATTTGAAGTCTGGTTTATATAGGGTGCGATTAAGTTTTTTGGGTTAGAGAATTTGTAAGCCCAAAACTTAAGCCCATGTGCTGACTGGGATTAGTGCCTTAATTGATGACGTGGCAAATCCCTCCTGTTATATATAATGTAAAGATATATATATATATATATATATACTTTTGTCATTCCAGTTTTACTGATTTTAAACATACAAAAAGTTTGTTAGGATTAGGGGGTCTTACCCTAAACCACAACCTTAGACCAAGTGCAGATACTTAAACCATCTCTCATGTTCGTTAGAAGATCCCAATGCATCTCTAAGTACCCCAAACAACCCAAAACTTAAAAAGAAAACAGGCTGAATTCAAAACTGTTTTGACCTTGAAATTGAGTATTCCACCAAGTTAAAGCCTTCCCTTCCAGTGAACCAGTTACATACATGACCCTTTGATTGGGTAAACAGCCACTCATCTGAATCACATTTTCCATCTTCTCAATCCATTGGGTAAGTACTACCGCGCCACCCTTCCCATCATACTCTTTTGCACCACAAGAAGTGAATGCCTTATAGCTACAACCATTGTTTCCACCTCCTCCTTGACCATTGTTGTTGTTGTTGTTGTTGTTGTTGTTCAGGTTGTTAGTCACCTGCTGAACAATGGTTGGTATTATGTTGGCCATTTGAGCAGCAATCAAAGCAGCCAAATCAGGATTTCCATCACCACCACTTCCCCCAGCACCATTTCGCGTATTCACCATGCTATAGTAAAAACATGACACCCGTTAACAACTACCAAAATACTCCATATAGCATACTTACCACCATACACACGCCTAACATAACCGTACGTACTACCAACATATACTATACAAGCATGTATCAACTCTCTTTCATGCAATCATACTTGAAAGTCCAGTGGTGTTGTGGCACATATATAATTATGTAGGCCTCCATAATTATACATGTTCCCTTTCACCAATGTACTCCCTCCTATGATGACACTTATAAGAAATTAATACTACACATAACACATAATCCATCAACTCACAAGCACATAACCACACAAAATAAAATCCAAAACCCCATTTATAAAAATAACATAGTCAAAAACTTGAAACTCCCAAATCCGTGGTCTAGCTAAACTAGCATAGACATAATCCAAACAAAACATAAATAATTCTAAGGCATGCCGTCCATAAGAGTCGGAAAAGATTTAAAACAAATAACTATTGTGTTGGAAACTCACTTTATGTGACGATATTTAAGAATTCCCATTAGTTATCATAGTCACACACATTTAGACTAGACTAGGTTCGTTGTAAAGTTTAGGTTGTGCGTGTGACTATATATACCCCTCCTTAGCTTCCAAGGAGGGGTGTTGATTGTCATTTGTTCATTTGGGAATACATTTCATTTTTACTTTCAACCTCTCTTCTCTCTCTCTAAGCCAACAATGGCTTCCACCACCATATACCACCACATTAGACCACCGGATCCGATTTAGCATTTCTACATTTGGCATCAGAGCCACGGTTCCATCCTTGGATCGTGTTCATATATTCGATTTGGTGGTCTAATTTTTTCTTATGTCTCGTTATATCATTTTCTGTCCATTTTGTCACAAACTTTTTGGTAACGTCTTATTTTTTGTCCATTCTGTCCAAACTGTCACATGTTTTGGGGTCTCAATTTCATCATATCATGGTCAAAGTATACAAATCTGTTTACTGTTTCTGTATTTTTTATATGATATCATTTTTTGGTTTTCATTGTTCTTTCTGATGATAAACTCACCCAGAAAATATTCAGTTTACCAGTCCCGGATTTTCAGGAACAAGGACCACTTTTGGATTTCAGCTACATGGTACGATCGCATGATTGCGATGGGTTGTTTTTGACACATTCCGACGGGTTCGACATACCCATTGCGATGGGACTCATTCCGATGAGTCACATTGCGATGGGTGGCTGAACCTGTCGCAATGGCATAAGTAAAACGTCATGTTGCCCAATTTTTCCCAACATTGCGATGGCTGGTAACCATTGCGATGGGTACCATCGCAATGGGTACCATCGTAATGGGTTCCATCGGAATGAGACTTCCGACTTCGATGTACTTCTTATAGAAAACATTGCGATGAAAGGTTGACTTTGCGATGGATTTTTATTCCGATGGACTGTGTTCTTTTAAAATCAGTGGACCAAATATGAGACCACAACCAAAACCAAATCCATGACAACCGAGTCAACTCGGTAATTACCAAGTTGACTCAGTTAAACTCACTGAGTCGACCAAATCATTCCATCCTTATACCTCCACAACACCACAATCTAACCTAATACCCATCGTCTCCTATTCCCCAATCCAACCAAAGACTCGACTTAACAACTATTTAAGATCTCAGATTCATTTTTGTGTGTTATTCAAGATCTTTTAGATCAAGACTCACGAAAACCATAAAATCATCACTGATCCATGTTTGGTTTTTAAACCATTTATTATTCGAATTTAAAGTAAGGTTTTTAACAATTATGTTAAACCCAATACTTGATTCGTTTTTTTTGAATAAAACCGACATGCAATCTTATCTCTGTAATCTTTATTCGAATTAAAGAAGGATTTATAACCTTTATGTTATAATCCATTTTTCTTTATTTCGGATCATCACATGCAATTAACTAACAACCTACCCGAGACCATTGATCTATGATCTTGAAGATAAATCACTCTTGGCTTTAATCTTCTTGAGTGGTTCGAATGTTTTTGAGATGATTGATGTTAGCCGAAATCTTTTATGCTACTTCATTCGTGGAGATGATGAAGTGCATATATGGAGATTGATTGAGATGGTGGCTGGGAGGTTTTGGAGATTATTTAGATGAGTTTTTGGGGGACGGAGGATACGAGATGGAGGTGTGGGAGAGGGGTTGGGGCGGATTAGTCTATGTGACTGATTAACTATGCAATAATTTAGGGTTGTGTAGTTATTTATTCCAATTCTTGGATCGGTTTGATGTGTAGTTGGGTTGGACTGTTGCAACGAATGGACCATGACACACATTTTTTTGTTAACAGACTTTGGGCCTTGGACTAGACTTTTATAAACATTGCAAGATTGGAAATTGGGCCTTATGTTTTCAAATTCAATATACACGAATTTTTTGTTTCAAAATTATTTATTTTGAATAAAAATTTTGTGTATTATGATATAATTTGGATATTATCGAGACAAAAGTAACGTGACAATTGTGACGAGAATTTATTTTGACGAGACCAAGAAAAAATGGGCGATTTTTTAGTGGCTACAGATTTTGTTTGATCGGGTATTAATTACGTGACGTTGAAGACGGATTTTTCGAAGGCGTGTATTTATTTTATCTTTTAATAGATAAATTGCTCGTGCTTAATCCTAGAATGAAGACTTGGTTATCTGGTTTCCGGGTTCGGGGTGGATGGTTGATGACTCGGATAACTATCACTTAAAGGGGTTACATTGTTGTACTCAGTGTCACGCGCTTAGTCGACGTGGATAATTTCAAGAGGTGTTGTGCTTATAGACTTCTTCAGTGATGCATTGAGTACTTAGAGATTTCTCCACCGTTCTTCATTCAACAATAGTGCAAGCTTAAGTCACAAGATCGAAGAATTCTTATTTAGTTTCACGTTTGATGTATCTGGTTCATTCTTTCAGTGGTCACTTCAAATTGCTTTCACGTGGGATGGTAAAGGTGGCCATGGAGAGTTTATGAGAAGAGATTTTCGATCAACAACTGATTCTCACAAAGAATATAATTCAGCTTATTTATTACTCTCACGAGATTTCAGGTTCATGTGCGTACAATTTATTGATGGTTCCGAGTTTCGAAACCATCAAGGGGGAAGAAGAAGACACATTGAACGCACAACGAGTACACGTGATGAACTTCATACCTTCTTTTGATTTGAAGATATTCCGGGATGACATTTGTCATAGCCGCAGAGAAAATCAGTGTTTTAACTCGTGTCGTTATCAATCTCCAAACGGTACACTACTGATTCGAGGTTTAATTGCTTGATCGTTGCAATTATTCATCATCATTATCCTATATGCATTCCCGGGACTTAATTGACTCTGGTGCATCTCCGGAAGAAGACATGTGCATTTCCGGGACTTAATTGACTCTGGTGTTACGATGTCAACTTCATGAATGGGATAAAGTGTCCACTTCAGTATTTGAGCTTCATAATTGGGATTGATTTACTTTCTTCAACTATGTGGGGGAAGAAATGTCTTGATTCTTTCTGGTATGCATAACTTGAACTCTCAGGGGGAAGAAAAGTTCAGAAGAATTATTCAAGCGTGAGATGAAAAGTTGTTGATCTACTTGGTGTGCCCCAAACTTTCAATCCCTCTTAGCAACATTATCATGTTATATGATGGGATTTTCTAGTTAGATTCCGCTGTGCGCTTAATCATTCTAAGCTTTATTGAAAGCTTTGAAGTTGCTTACGAGGATTGTTGGTTTAGGGGGAAGCTATTTAAAATGCTTCTACATCAAGTTTATGTGGCATGAATTAGGGGGAAGCTAATTCAGAAGCTTCTCCTTAACCAGAAGTGTATGGGTTACTTAGCTCGTGCCGTTACAGTATTTCTACTACAAGTTAAAGATGAGTCGTTTTGAAGTCAAAGGCCTCAAAAGACTTCATCAGCATTGGATGCTTCATGAAAGCTCTTGTTCTTAATTATTTTGTACTTGTTAGGTAGAATATTGTAAGGAATTCTACACGTCGTCCCATGGGGGAAGATTGTTGGAAACTCACTTTATGTGACGACATTTAAGAATTCCCATTAGTTATCATAGTCACACAAATTTAGACTAGACTAGGTTCGTTGTAAAGTTTAGGTTGTGTGTGTTACTATATATACCCCTCCTTAGCTTCCAAGGAGGGGTGTTGATTGTCATTTGTTCATTTGGGAATACATTTCATTTTTACTTTCAACCTCTCTTCTCTCTCTCTAAGCCAACAATGGCTTCCACCACCATATACCACCACATTAGACCACCGGATCCGATTTAGCATTTCTACATATTGGATGCAGTGGATTCGGTATCGGATTCGGTATCGGTTTCTCCTCCTTCATTATTGTTATCCCATGGATAAACTGGTTTAGTCTTGACAGTCCTCAATAGTACCTCCTTATTCCCTTCCTTAGCCGTTATCGTTAAGACTGTCTTATAGACCCACACATTGTTCACTTTCACCTTAGACATGTGTGCTACCGCCTCACATGGATCCTACTTCTCTAGAACTTTCCTCCTATAGTTTGTACGTATGTGGCATCCTATCCTCGTAATTCCAGTGGCTCGCACCACCACTTCTTGTCTCTTAAGGGGCATGACTTAAATATCAGTAGAAAATATCACTCATCAGATACATAGTATAACATAACAAAAGGTAGATGCTATCATGCATCAAATTATATACTATAACATACATTTCTAGCAAAGTACCAAAAATGACTAGCGTGGACGATGGTAGTTAAACCCGCACTAATTAAAACCCGAAAGGAAAAATAATATGTGGCCAAGTATGAACCATATTAGTTCCAAACTTAACAACATCGCAAAAAAAAAACATCCAAACACATCAATCATTATAAAATGCACACATACTCCTATGACGCCTATATGCAGGGACCCTTAAGCTATAGACTAGGCTACGCGACTAGGCAACCTAATTCTCTATAACCATTGTCTCTGATACCATTCTATCACACCCCACCATGGCGGAATATGGGGCGCGACGTATGGATATCATCACAACATGGCGTGTCTATAGAGATAACTATATGAAATAAGAACTGTCATAAAATGGTGACACAAAAGTCATGACAATATCTCAACAAATGCAGGAGTCTAGGTAAGTAGGTAACAGTCCTACCTCTTACCCAAGACAAACAAATAACATAACCAAAAACAAACATATGTGTGCCACAATATCACTTATTAAATGAACAAATAAAAAGAAACTAAGAAGGAAACAGGGATTTCCTTCTATATGCGTTCCTAAGCTCTCCATATCAATAGTAATAGAAGAAGCATCGGCTGGTGCAAAAGGGATTGGAGCAACAACTTCGAGAATCAGAGCAATTACTACAAGTTCTAGAGCATCAACACTTGGGGGATTAAATATTTCATTAAACAACTGTTGAAACAGAGTATCCCACTATCATTAGTTGGGTAACATAATGCAAAAAACACATAAAAGAATGAAAGACCGAGAGGTTTTCCATGTAAAATCTCATACGGGGTTTTTTACCATGGCGTTAGCATACCAGGGATCATTTTTAGTGTAACATGTTGTAGCCACTACTTCTATGCATAAGAATAACGAAGCTTTCGCGTAAATTACCATCGCACGAGCTGCTTCCATAATAGTACGATTTTGCCTTTCGAGGACACCATTTTTTTGTGGAGTGCGAGAAAAGAATGTTTCATGAGAAATGCCAACCTGCTCATGATATTTACAAAGTTTGATTAAAGAATTCAGTTCCATTATCTGTACGGATACGTCAGACAGTTGCAATAATTCGAACATGGATCATTTGAGAAACTTGATTATAAAATCTGGCTCTTCATCTTTAGAGCGTAAGAACTTCACCCATGTAAACCTAGAGTAATCATAAACAATTACGAGGATGTACTTTTTCCCATTCACACTTTTAATACGCATCGGCCCAAAAAGATCCATATGTAGCAGATAACGTTTTTCTTGATTGGTGTCCTCGGCTTTGGGTTTGTGAGATTTCTTCTTGTATTTCCCCATTACACAGGCAGAGCACAAGTGACCCTTCTAAAAATTTTTGGCTAGGAAGACCACGAACAAGTCCGTTTTTAGCCAGTTGATTAATAGCATCAAAGTTAAGATTAGACAGTCGTCAATGCCATAACCATGACTTGGTCTTGGAATATTTTGAGATAAGACATACAGGAGAGGCGGCCATCATATCACTTAAGGACAAAGTTTATAGATTATACCCTCGAGAACCTTTTAATAAATAAACCCCTTCTAAGTTACGAATGAAGCATGTATGTTGTCGAAAGGAAACTTCTAAGTTAGAATAATTGTCCCACAGAGAATAGATTATGACCAAGTCCTTCCACATAATATACTCTTGAAATCGTTACATTCCCAATCTGATATTCACCATATCCCATTATCTTAGCTATATGACCATTCCCAAACTTCACTGTACTAAGAAACTTGATGAAATCTTTTTGAGCTGAAAGCGATCTCCGCTCATATGCTTAGAGAAACCATAATCCAAATAGTAGAGGACAATTTGGACCACCTGTAATAATAAATAGAGATAGATGGTTCATCGGAATCTATGGGTTCCTTTATGTTAGCAGGTACAAATTAAAAATATTATATTTTCAAACATTAGTATCCTTAGATATCCATGGGTTCTTCCTATATATTGGCTTAATGTCAGGTTTAAGTGGTCTAAGTTCCATTGGTATTTGCATCATAATAGGCACTTTCATAGTGGGGGTGATCCTAGTTAAAGGGCACTGTTGATCCCTTTGGTTGGATCTATATTCTGTTAAGAATTAGTATAATAGTTTGTAATCAAACTAAAACACTTTGAGCACTCTTACTAAGACAAAACAAGTTATGCTGAATCTAACTTATAAAGCACAGAAGAACATAATTACTTTTAACTATTCGATTCTCTTATTAATCGACTTGTATGAGGTACATGAAAGACATTGTACCTATGTTCCTTTTATAGAGTAAGGAACCCTAGAAACCTTAGAATATTCTATAAAGATAACTATATCACAGACGATATACTATCAATATTCTAACTATTTAAGTATATCACATAAGATATACTCTAACTATAACTATGACATATCTTATACAAAGATATATTCGTCCTAATCATCATAGCAGTACTTACTTTATAAGTAGCAGTACTTACTATGTACCGCGTTAACACTAACGGTACTTACATAACACTAACAGTACTTGGAATATACTAACGGTACTTGACACTTAACAAATAATTCCCAACAATCCTCCCCTAAACAAGAAATGATAACTTGTTGTCTTCTTGTTTCTCTTGTACTGGATGTATTAAAAATACATGTCTTCAGTCTTTCCTTCATCCTTGGATTGAACTTGATAATTTGTATTTGTATCCAACTGGATGTAGCCAAACATTTCAAATGTAGATCTTCTTCTGATAAGATAATCTTCAAACATTATGAGCATCATCTTTGTCTTCATACTATGATCTTCTTGTGTCTTCTAAACATTCATTCATCTTTGCAGCATCAGTTATTGTCTTCTTGAGTTTAGTCCTTTAACTCTTGATCGTAAATCTTTGTCTTGATTTGATGATAACAAAACCTTCTAAGTATTATATTTTTTTAATACTTCTTTGCCTGCAATCTTCATACCTGAAATAAAACAGTTAACAACAAACACCAATATGTATTGGCTTCATGATTTTTAGCAAATCACCATCTATCCACGGATTTGATAAATTCTTTACCAGTTAGCCGTACACTCTGGAATAGCTAATACTTTATTCACAAAAAATAAGGTGTAATGAAAACCTTACAATTTTTGGTAAATTGTCAACCATCAACGGATTTGATGAAGTCTTTACCTAGTACCGTTTGTCTAGGACTAGCCAACTCTTTGTCTGGAAACAAGGTGAGTTAGAACCATATAGTTTTTAGCAAACTATCAGCTTTCAACGGATTTGATAAGTCTTTACCACAAACCGTTTGCTTATGGATTAGCCAGTTCTTATGTGTGTTAGACATGGTGAACTGAGAACCATTTATGAAGTGTGACTGAAAGTCAAACACTTAAGATTCTTTCTCAGCTTCTTCCTCATCTTTCAAATCCTTGATTTGTTGTTTAACCATTCTGATCAACTCCAAAGCATCAGCAGACTCTTCTGTAACTTCTAATTGTTGTTCTAACATTCTTTCCAAAAATCTCTGTATCAATACATTGATCTTCAAATTTCACAATCTTTAAGTACTTCCTTAAGCTCTCATCATCCTCACTATCTTCTGCTGTAGTTTTAGCTCTCTTAGCTTTCTTCTTTAGCTTTGTTGATCTTTTCCTTTTAACACTCTTGGAAATTACCTCAAGTTCTGTTGAACCCTCTTCCAAGCTTGTATGTACCGTTTCCTCAGTATGTACTGTTGTATGTATTGTTGACAGTGTATGTACTGCCTGTACATTTTCAGTCTGAGCAATACCTTGAGTTTCAACTCCTGTATTCATTCTTTGAGCAGTCTCTTCCTCCCTTGAACTTACTCTCTCCTTTCTATTCTTCCTCACATAAGTGGTCTTGATAGGTGGAGATGTACTTGTAGGTTCAGCAGTACTTGGCTCAATTCTAGGAGTACTACCAAATTGTCTTTGTTGTTGCAGATGTTTCTTGAATTCCTCAATAGCTTTCTTATCTGCTTCAGATCCAATCTCAACAAAATTCAATTCGGTCCTCTTACTTTGCTCATACAAAGTCTTGATTTCTTCAAAATTCTTCTTGACCAACTGAATATGAGTAAATCCTTTTACTTTCTTTAGAAAAATCATCATCTGATTTCTAATCTGCATAGTAGTTGGAGGCTTAATCTTTTCTTTCCTTTTCTTTTCAGCAAAGAATCTTTGTTGCTCCCTTACCAGATCATCAATCAATTTTGATTTCTCTTCTTCATCATATGCATCTCTCTCTTCAGCTATCAATGAGTCTACAAGAAGCTCACTAGCATGTATCTCAGCTCGAATCATGTCATACTCTTGTATGTTCTATTCTTGCTATATCCTTTTGGCTTCTAGCAAATTTTGCTTTGCTTCAAGTTCTTCTTGCAAATCATTTCACGAATTTATTCTTGCATTCTATAAGCAAATTCCTCATCATGGTCTATTTGATTAAATCTGTACATGACTTTGTTTATATCATCATCTGAATCACTTTCATCTTCAGATTCTGACAATAATTGCTTCTTCCCCTTATCCTTTGGATTTATCTTAGGTAGCTTCTTCTTCAGCTTGGCAGCTACTTCTTCATTAGCTAATTGTTGAATGACTATACCTTTTGTAGGGTATGAAGCTTGAACTTTCTTACCTTGAATTTGATCCTTTATGGAAAGAACTTCTTGTTGTGTCTTTTCTTCTGCTTGCTTAGTCTTCTCAACTAAATTCTTCTTTAAATCAAGCAAAAATTGGGCTAAAGTCTCATTTTCTCCAAACGAAATTTGACTTTCTAGTGAAGGATTATCATCAGCGGTACTTGCAATCGGCTTAGTTGGCTTAGCAGTACTTGGGTCTTCAACAATGTCAGCAGTAATTGCAGTCGGCTTAGTTGGCTTAGCAGTACTTGGATCTTCAACAAAGTTGACTTCACCAGTATTAGACACACTTGTTTCTTCAATCACTTGTGTATCCCTAGATAATTTATCTTCCATAGAAGCCATCATATCAACTTGCACTTCTTCAGTCTTATCTGATTTATTGCTTTGTAGTGATGGATCAGGAAACTGAATAGAAATTTCCTCCAACTTCTCATAGAAAGCACTCCAATTAGCTTGAAGTGGTGATTGAATTGATGGTTCTGGCTGAGTTGCCAATGTTTCTGCAACTTTTGGCTCCTCTGGTTGATTTACCAACTTTTCTTGAACTTGTGGTTCATCTGGCTGAGTTACTAACATTTCTTGAACTTGTGGTTCCTCTGGAGTAGGTTGTGGTTCTTGCTGTTGAATCTCCATATCTGAAGGTCCATCCACACCAGTCTCTAAACCAGTTCCATATTTATAAGTTCCCATGACATCTTTATCCAATTCAAAATTGATGTCATTTCCAGAGATCCTTGTCTGATTATCAGAAGAAGGTGGTTGTTCTTCATTATTCCTTCCATGTTCTTCATTATTCCTCCCCTGTTTGGTTGCATTCAGTTGTCTTTTCTTGTGGTTCCTGAGTCTTTGCTTCTTGATTGCAGTTTTCTGAACAGATCTATATTGCCTCATCCAAGATGACACTTTGTTCCTTTACTTGAGTAGGCTAGCTTCCAATTCAGCAATTTTCTTGTCTTGAACAAGTTTTTCTTTCTGCAATACTTGTACCTGTTGGGACAAACTTGTACACAAAGTAGTTAAATTTGTAACATCCACCACCTCTGGTGCTTGTTCTTGTGGTGAACCACTAGTAGCAATAGAAGCAGCAGGTGTGTGGATCATCTCATCAGTGTTTGGTGGAACACCAACATTGTGAGAAGAAGATTGTGAATCTTCTAGAGAGTGGGAGCTCTGGTGAGAAGGAGTTTGCTGAGAAGCACTAGCATTGCTAGGTTCCTCACCTTCTTGATTGGCAGGTTGGGCTAACATATGAGCAAACAATGGTGTTACTGTTCCTGTAAAGGCATTGCCTTGTTTGGCCAAGAAAGAGGAAGTTCTCTTTGTGAATGAAGGAACATCCCATGTATCCGTTAATGCTGGTAGGTTAGGTATTTGGTCACTAACTAAAGTCTGAATGAATCTAGGATACATTAAAAACTTCTTAGTCCCTTCCAAATTCCTAGTCATGCCTTCAAAAATTAATTTTGAAAAAATTAAAAACCCTGTTATTTGCTAGACAAATACCAGCAGATGCCAATGCGGCAGGTATTTGATCAAAAGATGTACTTTTTGAACTTAAACAGTGAATAGTAGCATGAAAAAGCAATTTCCATTGAGGTGAAAATAATGCTTTACAGAAAGTAAGACTTTCCCTACCACCCCCATAGCCCATGGCTGCAAGGCCATCATGAATCTCTGTATTATTAAGCATACTAAGTCCATTTTCGTCATTAAGTCTCAAACTTTCTCGTAGCAGTACCTCAGTGACATATATATTCCTATGGTTCACCCTAGCCTTAATGCAAGGTTGATCAAAACGAGTACCTAACACAGCAGTATCCCAAAATTGTTCAACAATGTGTATAGAGACAACTGGACTTACAGTGAGTGCGGAGCGAACATGACTTCGAGATAGGAAACCAAGCATCTCATGGAAACCAAGAGAGTCATCATTCGTAGCAAGATTCGTAACCAAATTATGCTTAGAGATTACTTGTAAAGCAGCCATTAGTATTTTTGATGATCGAAAGATTAGAGAGAAGGTTATAGAATCAAGAGATAAAAATAAAAGATTAGGTGAATCAATTGTGTAATTAGGGTAAGTATTTAAGTAAATAACAAACCCAAGCGCGAAGAAACCGCCAAATTTACAAAAGAGACCCTTAACGGTACAACGGACATGTAGCGGTACATGGAACATAAGCGGTACTTGGTTTTGTGCTAGCGGTACTTGGAGTGACAACGGTACCTCACAATGTTGACCAGTTCATGCTTTCCACTAGACATGTAACCTCTTTTATCTTTTTCTATAAACCTGCAATAACAACAAAAACACAAAACATAGACTATACAATAAAAATAATAAAAATTTGTACAACTATTACCTCCCCTCAACATATGCAGCATGTTATTGGTTGAGCATACCAATGTGTGTCACCAAGAATTCAAATCTCTTTGCATCAAATGCCTTGGTCAACAAATTAGCTACATTGTTGTCTGTATGAATCTTCAAGACTTGAATAAGCTTTTTGTCATAAGCATCTCTTATAAAGTGATGTCTTATTTCAATATGCTTAGTCTTGGAGTGAAATACTGGATTCTTGACAATGCATATAGTACTTTCATTATCAATGTAAATCTTGGTGTTCATGAAGTTAAGCCCATAGTCCAACAATTGTTTTTGAATCCAAAGTACTTGTCCACAACAATGAGCAGTAGCTACATATTCAACTTCAGTTGTAGAAGTAGCAACAATGGTTTGCTTCTTACACTGCCATGATAAGTCTTCTGCCTAGGAATTGACAACCTCATGTTGTGGATTTCCTATCATGATTTTCTCCAACATAATCACTATCTGAGTAAGCTTCCAATTCAAAGGTGGAATCTCTAGGATACCATAATCCTAAATTAGGTTGACTTTTAAGATATTTAAAAATCTTCTTCACAGCATATAGATGTGACACCTTTGGATGAACTTGGAATCTTGAACAGGCACACACAGCAAACATTATATCTGGTCTTGAAGCAGTAAGATACATCAATGAACCAATCATTGACCTATAGAGATGAATGTCAACATCTTCTCCATGTTCATCTTTTGATAAAGATTTCTTGGCTTCAAAAGGTGTGCTTGTACTCCTTGTATCCATACATAAAAATTTCTTTAAGATTTCAGTAACATATTTATCTTGGTTGATAAATATTCCATCTTTCCTTTGTTTGACTTGTAGTCCCAAAAAGAAAGTTAGTTCTCCCATAGAACTCAATTGAAATCTTCCTTTCATCAAAGCTTCAAACTCTTCACACCATGTCTTCTTGGTATAACCAAAAATGATGTCATCAACATAGACTTGAACTAGAATGATGTCTTTGGCATTTTTCTTGATGAACAGACTTTTGTCAATGGTTCCTCTTCTATATCCATGTTCTAGTAGAAAGTTGGATAAAGTTGCATACCAGGCTCTTGGAGCTTGATGCAGAACATAAAGTGCTTTGATAACTTTGTAGACTCTATTGGGGAATTTAGGATCTACAAAACCTGGAGGTTGTGAGACATATACCTCCTCTGAAATAGTACCATATAGAAAGGCACTTTTCACATCCATTTGATAGACTATAAATCCCATATATGATGCAAAGGCCAAAAATAACCTAATGGCTTTTATCCTTGCCACTGGTGCAAAAAACACATCATAGTCTATCCCTTCTTCCTGTCTATAGCCTTGAGCAACAAGTCTTGCCTTGTTCCTCACAACAACCCCTCTTTCATCCTTCTTGTTCCTGAAGACCCATCTAGTACCAGTTACTCTTTTTCCTGAAGGAAAGATCCACAAGAATCCAAACCTTTTGTAGCTCAAATTGTGTTAATTCTTCTTGCATGGCATCTACCCAACTTTCTTCATCAAGAGCCCGAGAGATGTTTTTGGGCTCTACTTGAGATAAGAAACAGGCAAACAAACAATGTTGAGTATCTTTATGATTTGTTCTCTGCTTTTGTTTGACATAACTCACTAGTGCATGAGTTTCAATATTGGTTTGCAGTTGTCTTCTGGTTTGTACAGCAGATTTTGGATCACCAATAATCTGTGCAGCAGGATGGTTGTTGTTGACTTTATGAGTAGGAATAGAACTGACTGGAATTTCTGTTTCCAAATTGTTGAAATCAGTTACTGCACCCTGCTCATCATAGGAAGCTTTGGAGAAGATTCCTTCAGCTGGACTGGCATATAAGTCTTCATCGTCCAATGCTTGCAAAATCTCTTCTAGTGAGTCAGCAGATTTAGCAGATTTTGACTTAGCAGTACTTGCAGATGAAGTACCGCTAGGTATAGTATGTACTGCTGAGTGTTGTGACTCCAAAGATTCTTCTCTTGAATGCTTATTAGCAGATGTAGCATTCTTTTCTTGATCTTGAAGCCTCTATAGCATTCTTTTGGAGAACATTGGTTTTACAGACTTTAAACCAACAGTACTTGAGTTTAGTCTAGCAGTACTTGTAGGTTTAGGCTTGCCGGTACTTGGTTTACCAGACTTCAAGAATACTAGCCCTTGCTTCATAAGTACTGCCCTAGGAACAAAACTTTTGGTAGGATTATTTATAACCTGTTTAACTACCCTTGTGTGATCAAACTTAGGTTCGTCATCTTTAAGTTTCTGTTTCCTATAAACCTGTGCAATTTTCCCATTACTATTTTTCATGACCCTTTGTGTAGCCTTCTGTTTCACAATTTTATCTTCATGTAATGTACAGTCTTTGATAAAATGATTTAGACTACCACAAACATAACATCCTTTTCTTCTTAAAGAAGACCCAAAAGGTTGTTTTGACTTTACTTTTTCAAAACCTAGCCCACCCCTTTTAGTTTTAGTATGTTGTTCATTGTTTTCCAATATCTTGCTGGGAGTTTTTACTTGCTTGGGAGCAGAACTAGTCTTAGATTCCTCAGAAACAAAGTTTTTCATTAAAGGTGGATAAACAATATTCTTGGTCACATCAGTATTTTCTTGAGACACAGTACTAGAGTTAAAGACATTATTAATCTTAGGTCCTCTTGACTCTATTCTAGTATCATTACAAGAGGGCATGAAAATTCCTGATACTGGTAGAGGAACTGCCTTCATTCCTTCAGCATATCTATCATTTCAGGTGTATCATCTACCTCACTAGAACTATCAAAAATCCCTTTTGATAAGTCTTTGATAGTTAAGGTGATCCCAGGTTGATCCTCAATATATCCTAGGCCTGTTTTATCATAATACCCCATTTGTGAATTAATCAATTTTCCCAATCCCTTAGAGGATTGTTGCCAATGACTAATCACTTCCCTCTCATTACAAAGACTGGTTTTTAAAGCTTCATTTTCTGAATTTATTTTTAAAAGTTGTCTTTCAAAAGCTTTTATTTCCACATCTTTTTCCCTCACTTGAAGAGTCAAAATCCTTATTTTCTCTTCATAGTTTTGTTGAGCCTTCTTGTACAAAACTATATTTTCTTTTAATTTAACAACACCCTGTTTGAAAGCCTCTACTTCTATAGTGCATGTGTTAACCTTTTGATACTGTTCCTCTAGTTCTACTTTTAGACTATTAAATTTAAGAATACAATCTTTAGAACAAGGATGTACCTCAGTATCTTCATGTGAGAGAGCCATTTATCCAAGCTCTTCTTCTTCTTCTTCTGCCCAATTCACCACTCCATCTACAGTAACCAATGCTTTGGTTCCTATAGGACTCCTGCTGTTTCCTTTTGGAAAGCTTTCAGTTATTCTTGGACTGGTTCTATAGCTGTTCCTGGACTTCTGATTGCTAGTCTTAGCTTTATCTCTAGAGCATTCTCTTACAAAGTGTCCATTCCTTCCACAGTTATAGCATTCAACTTTAGACTTTTCATATGCTAATGGCTCATTAGGATCAACAGTCATTTTTCTTCCAGTCTTCTTGAAGAACCTATTAGATCTTATTGACACCATAGCAGCTTGCCATTTAAGATCCATCTCTTCAACATCAGCATCATCCATTTGGAACAAGTCATTGAGAGTTAATCTTGGCCTGTTATCTTGTCCAGCAAAGAATGAGAAGGCATCATTGTCACTAAACAACGGTGAAGACCTTCCATGTGGATTTTGAGAGACCATTGGACTGCTTTCAATACTTTTTGGGTAAGTACTGCTTGTAAGTCCTCCAGCGGTATTTATGAAGTATGTACCGCTGCTAGATCCACTAGCGGTATTTTGAAAGTAAGTACCGATGTTCCCATCTGACACAAAATCCAAATTAGACTTTGAAGCAGTTGCTGTCTTTACTTCAGTGCCTTTCACATCCATCTCATATGCTCTAAGATTGTTGTAGAGATGATCAAATGGAATTGTTTCCAAATCATCTCTTGTGATGAAGTGCATAGCCATTGCTTTCCACTCTGGTGGAACACTTCTTAAGAATTTTAGATTAGCTTCTTCATTAGGAATTACTTGTCCATAAACTGCTAACTGAATAAGCAACTTGCTGAACCTTCCATATCCACCATGTATTCCCTCTATACTGGTAATTGAGAAGTTATCAAATTCTTGTTTAAGAACAATCTTCTTAATTTTCTTAGATTTGTCATTGCCTCCAAATCTAAGTTTTATAGCATCCCACATAGCTTTGGCATCTTTATAATGATGAAAGCTTGGTAGGATGTCCTTAGAAAGAGCCATAGCCAAAGCAGTTCTGGCTTTTCTTTCTCTGATCTCTGCTTGTATCTGCTCAGCAGTTACAGCAGGTCGAGCATAACATGTACCGTCTGGCAACCAGTGTAGCTTATTTGGTGTGTTCCCATTTTTTATGACTTGCCACACAGTATGATCTGTGTGATTCAAGTAATGTTCTATCTGCATAGCCCATGTCTCATAATTTTCACCTTTGAGAACTGGGAGTTTAACAACATACAGAGTATGAGAAGGTGTTGGTGTAGAGGTAGCTACAGCATTCACGGCTTGAGCACCTTGTGCTAGTGTAGGATGCACAACTTGTGGTTGTCCTTGTGGCAGAACAGGATTAGGGTTCTGAACATCATCCAAGTGAGCATTATCGCCTTCTGGTTGAGACATTGAGATT
Source organism: Glebionis coronaria (assembly GCA_025667525.1). Classification (NCBI taxonomy): domain Eukaryota; kingdom Viridiplantae; phylum Streptophyta; class Magnoliopsida; order Asterales; family Asteraceae; genus Glebionis; species Glebionis coronaria. Next base: position 557,582,669 of record CM046874.1, read on the forward strand.
TGGCATGTGTGGAGTGTATGGGGTCGTGTTCTTCTTTTTCATAGTTTCTCAACAAGCTCTGATACCACTTGTTGATCCCTTTGGTTGGATCTATATTCTGTTAAGAATTAGTATAATAGTTTGTAATCAAACTAAAACACTTTGAGCACTCTTACTAACACTAAATAAGTTATGCAGAATCTAACTTATAAAGCACAGAAGAACAGAATTACTTTTAACTATTCGATTCTCTTATTATTCGACTTGTATGAGGTACATGAAAGATATTGTACCTATGTTCCTTTTATAGAGTAACGAACCCTAGAAACCTTAGAATATTCTATAAAGATAACTATATCACAGACGATATATTATCAATATTCTAACTATTTAAGTATATCACATAAGATATACTCTAACTATAACTATGACATATCTTATACAAAGATATATTCGTCCTAATCATCATAGCAGTACTTACTTTATAAGTAGCAATACTTACTATGTACCGCGTTAACACTAACGGTACTTACATAACACCAACAGTACTTGGAATATACTAACGGTACTTGGCACTTAACAAATAATTCCCAACAGGCACGCATTTCCTTCTATAGTGAAAGTTCTACCAGTGGGGCGCCACATCTATCAAATCTCGGTAAAAACTTTCCCAGTTGGTTACCATACATGTTTAAGGACATGTTTCTTGACATTCATCTCATTCACACAATCTAAAACACAAGAATCATGAATATCGGAAAACATACATCCATTACATTCACACATTTTAAACCAAAATTTCATTAAGCTTAAGAGGTTGCACAACAGCAGGTCCTTTAGGTTTAACAACATGATTCTTATTATTCAAACCAGAATTAACTTTCCTAGGGTGGGCTTCTACATTTTTCTTCACTTCACTACCTGAGGGTCCCAAGATTCTATCTTTCTTTTTATTTCCATTAGGCTTTGATCTAATAGCACTAGTAGTTGGTTTTACTCATGTAAAAAGAAACACATGAATGTTAGAAATTGGTTTTGAAGGTGTGTTTTCAGGTATGATTAGTGGCTGAGAGAAACTAACTCTTCGTTCTTTGTTCATGGGTGTGACGTCGATGAGCTTGGTGTTAGGTAGGTCGGGAGCTCCAGGGCATGTGAATTTAATATACAATTGATAGTTGAATATTCACCATAAACTTACGTGATGAGTTATAGTTACTATCTAAGGGATCTAGAGCAGATAAATCCTCAATAATTTCCTTAGTGTGGCAGCATATTCAATGGTCGTTTTCAAGTGATATGTATAGCACAACGTATTGTTCTTAGCCTTTGGGTTCATACAAATTGGGGCAATTGAGTACACTCTCGAGGCACTAGAGGTCGGTGTTGATATGGTAGCTTCATTATCAACAATTTCCTTTCCTTTAAAATTATAAACATAATCCTTTAACGCAACTATAACCATAACTTTATCCTAAAGTTGCGCATTCAAATCAGAAAGTTCGACAGACTTTTGATTCAGTTGATCAATTAATGATTTTGTATGTGCAGTGGTTTGAGCACGTGTTGGTTGTATTGAATCAAAAAAGTGTGTATATGTCTGCTTTAAATGTTTAATTTCTTTCAAAAGTTTAGAGTTTAGAAACCATATTAACCAATTCAAGGTTTTATGTCTCATCTGCCTCTAGTTCCAATTTCACGGTATCTACTAGGGTTACTGTCACACCCCGCCGTGGCGGAACACGGGGCGCGAACTATGGATATCATCACAACAAACGGTGTCTTTATAGAGAAAACTAATAGCAAAACAAAAAAGTCATTCAAGGTGACACAATGTCATGACAATATCTCAAATCAATGCAGGGGTCTAGGTAAATAGGTAACAAGTCCTACCTCTTACCCAAGACAAATAAACAAACAACCAATCAAATATATAGGTGTCATACAATGCATTTATTCAATCAAAACAAAAAGGAAATCTAAGAGGAAAGGGGTTCCTCCGTATGCAGTCCTAGGCATCTCCAATCCTAGCCACTTCTCTTCTCTAACTTCATTACATTCTCACCTGAAATAGACACTAAAAGACGTCAACATAAAGTTGATGAGAGTCATAGGTTTAGACTCCAAGAAACCAACACAACAATAAAGTTTTAAGATGTGAATCATAAACATTAAACAATGCACATATGGACAAGGTGCTACAATATGCATTAACAAACTAGTAATCAATATCACATAATTCAAACCAACCAGGGCTACCCGCCTTACCAATCACAACTGGTCCTATGGACACCCATACATCTATATACCAAACTAAGGCTACTTGCCTTACCATATCACAACTGGTCCTATAGACGTCCATACATCTATGTACCAAACTAAGGCTACCTGCCTTACCATATCACAACTGGTCCCATAGACTCCCATACATCAATGTACCAAACCAAACCATAACACAATCAAGATTCACATAGCAATTAACACATAAGTAAACACACATTGTCCAACACAAACCATTAAAAAAATCACAACTATACATTTCAAAATCATTACAGTGTCTCTTCCATCCCATCTGGAAATAAAGAAAATATTTATAAAAACTCAAGAATATGGGATTATGAAACTCACCTGAACGAGCTTCCCAAACTTCCTGCACACTAGCAAAAATCTATACACAACAATGCATATAATCAAAACATGAACCAATAGTATCCCATCACGGATCATCAATCTATGATGGATTTATAGCCCTCTCAGGTATTATGTCCCATTCTAAGACTATAATTATCCCATTCTACCCCTCTATGAACTCCATAACTTAGTTTTGTTCATATACTAACCCGTTCTCATTTTACTCAAAACAGTCCCGTTTTTCATGTCCAACAAAGTGGAACAAACTCCCCCGTAAGCAACGCCATTTCTTCTATAAAGTAAACCTATGACCTTACATGTGTTAGCTTCATCTCAAAATTTTCCCCAACCCTAAAGCTTCAATTAAGGCTCTGATATATATATATATATATATATACATATATATATATATATATATATATATATATATATATATATATATATATATATATATATATATATATATATATATATATATATATATATATATATATATATATATATATATATATATATATATATATATATATATACATATATATACATACATACATACATATATATATATATATACATATATATATATATATATATATATATATATATATATATATATATATATATATATATATATATATATATATATATATATATATATATATATATATATATATATATATATATATATATATATACATATATATATACATACATATATATATATATATATATATATATATATATATATATATATATATATATATATGTATGTATGTATATATATATATATATATATATATATATATATATATATATATATATATATATATATATATATATATATATATATATATATATATATATATATATATATATATATATATATATATATATATATATATATATATATATATATATATATATATATATATATATATATATATATATATATATATATATATATATATATATATATATATATATATATATATATATATATATATACTAGTGGCAAAACCCGTCCGATGGACGGGTATGACTTCTGATTGTTGTTTAACAATATTATTTGATAAATATTTGTTTATAATTTTTTTGGTTAGTATAGTTATCTTTCAACGGATTATCAATATAGATGAGTTGTATTTGTTGTTTAAGTTTTTTTTATTTACAAAATTAATTATTTTTAAGTTTTTTGTTTGGATAAATATTTGTTTGTATTTTTTTCTGAAGCATATCGTTGGTTAGTTAATACTTTTCTAGTATAATTGTTTTTATACACGCTTAGTCGACATGACTTTTTTTAATTAACAGTTTTTAGAATGAGCTTGGGTTTTCTTGTTATATATAAATGTGTTTTTTATTTTGTATTTTACTATAAATATTTTTTTGATGTAGTGAGGAATGATGTTGTTACCTGTCATTGTATGGCTATTACAAACATTATTATTATTGTTCTTCATCTTTGTTTTAATTCAGACACTAATTAGGCTTGGAACTATAAATAGAGATAGTTTAGCTAAATATTAGTGTTTGAAATTTATATATATTCTACACAGTTGTTTTTTGCGTTGATCATATTACTAAGTATCTTTTATGATTTTTGGAATAACCATATAGAATTCATATTAGATTAAAACATGTTTCTACCCTTAACACAAAATATGCTAAATAAATTTACCATTGATGTTAATATAAAATGATTAAATTAGCAGTTTTGCATTCCTCTTGCAAGATAATTATTAATATAGAAGGCAACAAATATTATTATCAAATTCCTTCATCTGGTCGAGGGGCCCATCAATAATCCGAATTTAGGCTGAAGGGAGTGAGGGAAAAAATCACTCATGGGTCAATTTGGCATAGTAAGTTTCATAAATCTCACCATAAACACATGCATGGCTTAGGCTAAAAATCCCACTAACGGTAAGTTTTCTACCACTCAGTTACCCGCTTAAAACATTGCTTGAAAATATTTTGTTCAATGTGTGAAGCATATTATTATCCAAATGCATAATGATCATGTGTGTGATGCATACAATTTCAAGCAAGGGTAATATAGTAAACATAATTAAACTTCTATATATTTTTTAAGTATGAAACAATAATTTTAAGACGTCCGAAAAAAAAAGAGTATAAATTTGAGACGAAGATAGTATTTAAAATCTTATACAAATGATTTAAGCAGCCACATAATATATGGACCATAGACCACCTATAATACACTCACCGAATCGTTATATCAACGACAATAGTGCACATAATTCCTCTATATTAAAGCGACTAATTACCGTACTATGAAAATGGGTAATAACCCTACCATGAATATCGAAAAATTGGAGCCAGTACATCAAAATGGGTCAAAAGTGTTGGCGTTGAGAGCCTCACCAATACCATCCATGACTTCGAGATTATTATTCATACTCTTTGTTCGAGACTTCGAAACAGATATATTAATGTTTATATGGCATTTTGTTTGTTTTTTTATTGTAGTTCATTTGTATAGTAGTATTTCAGGACTTGTTTAAGGATTTAGTGTACTATGTAAATATTAAATTTCATATAGCCATCTCATTCTAAATGGAAGTTACTTTCATGAAACCCCTTTTGCAAAAGGACTAAGATACATGTTACATATTTCCTTTAACTTTTTATAGGGCTAGATTATCAATACCCCTAAAACACCATCCATACCCCCTCTAAACTTGTCTTTATTTATTTATTTATTTATTTATTTAATATTAAACTGGCAAATAAACTGATAAAAAATGTGCCGGTTTAAACCAGAAAAATTTTAAAAATTATATTTTATACTTTTCTTTTGTACTTTTAGGTGGACCAAAGGGGTCTTTTGTAGTATAACCCTTTTCTATAACTCAGAATATTTTAAAGAAACCAAATTGTGAGCTGACGTAACTTTTTGGTGCTGCAATATTTAATAAAGGGTTTTGCTAACAGCAGCCCTATGGGTTTTTCTTAAGGCTACCATTTGTATAAAATTGCATTCAATGAACTGATTATTTCCATATTTATATGTATTTAAATATTATAATTATGGAATGTGTAGTTAAACATGGAATGATTTATCATAATTAAATGTTGAATTATCAATTAAGTTATTTAAACATGGAAAGTTTTATATTAATTAAATGTTTAATTTTAATTATGGTAACCTTAAGAAAAACCCATAGGACTGCTGTTAGCAAAACCCATTAATAAATGATCAATCATTTATCAATGAATTTATATAATTACCACACTTGATAAAGCTAATCAATTTGTGTGGTTAACCTGATGAATAACCGCACCACCGTTTTCCCTAAAGTAACAAAATTGTGAGCTGACGCAATTTTTTGGTGTTGCAATATTAGAGCTGGTGTGGCGATATTATGGTAGCTAATGCTCTATAGGATTGAGCATATAGACCATCGACCAAACCGCGCAGACCGAACTGAACGTATTTTAATCCGGTCTTAGGTTCATGTTTTTCGTTTAATTAGGTCCCCCCAAAGATTATGCCTTATAGGAGGACCCACTGATGTGGACCATTTCGATCCGATCCTCGGTTTAGCGTTTTGTGCAAATTCGATATCAGTCCAGTCAGGTTTTCGGACCGAGAGCATCCTAGTGCTCTAAGCTAAGAGCACAGGGTATGGTTTGGTGTTTTCGTGCTGAGCCATGGGAAAACACCAGAATTTTCAGAGGTATGGTGAGTGATGAGTAAATGATCCCACAACACCACAAACACGAAAACGCCACATTTTGACGCTCCTTGGTTGGCTTGAGCCATGGAGTATACATTAGGCCCACTTTTCAAAAAAAAAAAAAAATTTATGCACGAAAACGCGAGACACGAAAACGCGAGACCAGGGTACGGTCTCGCGTTTTCGTGTCTCGCGTTTTCGTGCGAAACGAAAACGCGCGCCGTCCCCTCGGCGCGAGACACGAAAACGCGAGCAGGGGTGTGATTTCTCGCGTTTTCGTATCGCGTTTTCGCACAACGCGAGGGTATTTCTACCCGTACCCTGTGCTCTAATAACCCAATGGAATGTGAATGGATACCCCACCACTCGTACTTAAAGCATAATTTTTTAAACTTAAATATGCCAACTACGTTGGGTAAGAAATTAAAGAAAGAAAAGTAATCTATGGCGGCATACTATTAGAATTGAATCAACATGAACCAATTTTGTCACATTTTTACTACGGTACTTGTCAAAGTTATCCTCTTCACATACAAACTCTGATTTAGATAGTTGTTGCACCGACTATCGCGACTCATATTGCATCTTCATACAAGTCTCCAATGTGCTCTGAATTCTATTCATTTTTTGTTAAAGCCTAAATATATATACGCGGGCCGTTTATGATCTCCCATTCCTATAGATTAAGAGCAAGAGTAAGTTAAAACCAATTAAAAAATTCTAACAAGTACATATATTTTATAAAAAAAATTGGCAGGACGTAATTGTTATGGGATGGCTGGTGGGGAAGACTGAACACCTTTTACGCTCTGAACAACAACGCTAACATCATCATTCTCATTTACACTCTCCTGTTCAGGATCTTGTTGCTCATGTTCAAGCATCCACTAATCGTCAGATTGGGTACCTTGTTCTTAGCGTCAACATAGGATTGTAGCATCTGTTCAGTTTGAAGCTGAAACCACTTATAAAGAGATTAGAGACTCTACTTCTGTTCACGCGCTCTTAAAGTTCAAGCCTGCTATCACCATCATAGGTATAAATTACATATGTTCTAATGTACATACCAAACCAATTATCAACAGTGTCGTAACCATCAATTGATACTCTTCACGACTCATCTTCATTCTCAACTAAGTTTGTAGAAAAGACACCACTCTTCAAGCAACTTTTGTAAGTGGCGTAAGTGGCGTCATTGTTTCTTTTTACCGATAGTTGACACATTGGAATATCAACTTTTGGATACACAGGCATTAGCCTGGTAAGTTAGCATTGATTAAATGCCTACTCAAAACATATAAGTTTAAAAAAAAGATTAGCCAAATTTAAAAAACCTATTTGACATGTTTTCTGGGTGAGCCATCTTTTACCTGTTAAGAAAGTATGAATCCTAACCCATTTAACCACGCCTATTAGAAATCGTCAAGGAATGAAAGATACCTGTCTTGACAACACAGTTGTGGCATCCAAGTGAGCCAAAGTTACGGACGAGCGGGATCTGTCAAATCATTAGCTGGCACGTAGTTTTGCTTGGACGGATGTAATACAACCCTTCTTAGTTATTGTGGTACGTTATTGAAGACTGAATGGTAGTGAGTGATGTTGATATGCTACAACAGATGTAATACGACCAAGCAAAGCAGAAACCTGAGAGTTAGCCTGTAGAATATAAAGACAAGAATTGGAATTCATGAAAATTCTAAGTAATTTTCATCTTCATGAAAATTAGTAGCTCACACATTTTCCATGGTGTGTTTTCTTGCAAGCGAGTGCGGTTCCTCCTTTTGAGTTCTTGAAGTCACAATGGGACCCACACGAGATTAGTAGCTCACACAGTTTTCCATAGTTTTCTCTTGCGGCTAACATGAGCGGCGCCATCACCATCAGGAATGTTCACATCATATCCTTTATTGACTAACAGTTTGACAACATGTGTGTCTCCGTGATGAGCAGCATAGTGTAGCAGAGAAAAGCCTCTGGCATTTCGTTACCTTTCTCGAGCATGTATTTAATACCACCTTCTCAAACATATAAGAATTCTCGTTCATGTGAGATAGAGAAATGGCCGGGTCACAAACTTTATTAGTAAGCTTTACATCACATCCAACATAGACAATAAGCCTAAATGTTTTGATATTATCTTTCATCACGGCCATCATAGCTCATGTATAACCTTTATCATCATGGTTAATTTCGTCGAGACAAATCAGAGCTTTCAAAGCTTGTATATCTCCTGATTGAGGTACAAACATTTGAGGAGAAAGGACGTTGGTGTTGCTAGACGTGGGTACCATTCAGGATCTAGTGATGGCGGTTGCTAGAACCTTCTGTGCACATCATTTGGTTGTAATTTCATATTTCTTATCAACTCACAAGCTTCATTCAACTGTCTCGCTCGATCTAGCATATCAACCATACAGCCATAGTGTTTCGCTTCTTGTACCACTACAATGTTTCCAGTTCTGAGAAGAACTTCTTTCCCTCATCAATAAGCCCTGCGTGACTACAACATCTTTCATTTGGTTGAAGACGTTGAGTGCTTTTTTTTAATAAAATACGCAATCCATTCACTCATTGTGCAGCAACACAACTACTGCATCAATAATAAAAAAATCAGTATTGTAGTAAGTGAACTGAAACATTCTAATGCAATTTGAAATAGTTAGTGTTGAGGAATTACATATGTAGACCAAGTTCAAAAATATGTACCAGTTGCTGATGATCGACATGAACCACAAGTCAAGATAACCTGATCAATAACGGTACATACATTCGTCAAAGCCTTTAGGGTTTTAAGAAAAAATAATATACCTTTTAAGATACTGATGCATATCCAGATATAGACTGGTACCTGAAATGATTATGAAGTCTGGATGTCAGCATCACCATATTCATCATCTACATGAACACTCACACCTAAAGGTACTCTTACGGCCAAGAGGATGCACTCGCTTGTAAATCACCTTTTAAGTCACCTGCCACATATGCCATTCGTGTTAAATTCTCGAAAATAAAAAAGATAGGTTATCGTAAAGGCTGCTCAAGGGGAATTTTTTGTTGCTGGTAAGGGATGTTTGGATGATTGAGATTGTGTTTGGTGGCTGTTAAGAGGTGTTTAGATGATGTAACTGATTATTTAACTAAATAATGAGATTTTGTAATCGACCCGTACCGAAAAATACTTGTTTTGACCTGTTACGCAACATATCAACCTGCCTATCTTGACAATACATTTCATATTTCAATGCTAACATGGGAAGACACCTGGGAATCCATCAGCCTTATCTGTGAGCTCTTCAACAGGAAGTGCTGAGACCAACACATCCTTGTGCCCACCAAGCAAGTAATAAGAGGGATAGATTCTTGTCAAATGAAATATAAATAGAAAAAGTGCTCAACTTACCGTGCCAATAGTCGGAGAAAACCTATTTATAGTTCAAAATAGAAATTAGTTAGTATAATATTTTGGTTTCTTGGGAATATGTACGATCCAACAACACTTCTATCTTTTCATTGTTAAATTATTCAAGTAATTAGTCTTTTTTAGTAAATTAACAAAAAATTGATGTTTAGTTAAATTAAACACAGGCAACACCTTGACATGATTCCTAGAGTTTGGCCCACTTGTACATTTTTATTTAAGGAAAATGGAGTTCAGATTTATTGAATCAGTGATCTGATCTAAACATAACATATATTTACCTGCTGCTACTTTGTACTTCTTGAAGATCCTTTGTTATATCAGCTGATAGAACCAAGGTAAGATCAGAAGCCCGGAGAAGAAATTCTGACCATAAAAAATTAAAAAACATTATTTACTTACCTCCTAAAGAAGAACATAACGAACCCAAAATATTAATAGATAAGAACACGAAGGAAGAATCATCGCATACTTATAACTAACCACATCGGCTGCACCAGCCAGCTAAAGGTGTATCATGGAATATATCTGCATTAATTTAACACCATTAACTTTATAGCCGGTTCCGTCAATGTGATTTTGCGACTCTTTATCAAAATTCTCCTTTAACTCCGATTTTGCACCCCTATTTCGTACTTCCATAGACCTAGAATACGTAATAAGAGGGTGGTCTAGAGAGTATATGTAACAAAGATATATTTCTTAGTTCCATAGACCTAGAATAGAACATTAGCCAAGGCAATGCAAAAAAAAAGATTAGCTCATTCTGAAACACATGACATTTCACCCTTGTCCTGTTCTAGTGTAGTGGAAAATTTCAAATAGTGAACTAATATTAGTGGATCTTCGATTAACATCCTGCGCAATCAACTGTCTATCACATTTTTTCAAAAAATGATGTTACAAAAATAACACTATCTTAAAAACTAACAAACCTAATAATGAGAAACCTTGAAAATAGTGAGAAACCGATAACATGGGATCACCCTCATATGTAATATTCTCTTGCATCCTTGTACTTGAGTCTTTTACTCACTTTCTAAAGATTTGTAGTCAAGGTCAATGTTAAATCAACTCAAATCTAAAAGTGACGAAATCCAATGCTGGGTGAAGGTGCATACCGCGAGTACCTGCACCAGATGACACCTTCATTCCTTTTGATATACTCAATCATCCACCCTTTGATTCCCCTGCAGCATGTATATTCATAAACCACGACGGATGTTGTTTTGTAATAACGGGTTGTCATGACACTTGGCATATCTAATACTTGAAATTTTCACATGCTAAAAACAGTATTTCAATGATTCTCACCCGCCGCATAGAAATTTTGTTGGCACATCCTTCTTTTCTTAGGTTAATATCAACTCAGTGTCATTTGTTGATCTTCTGGGGTTTAATAAAAAAAAAGAAAAATACTAACCAAGCAAAGAGCACCATTTTTAAGATCTCGAGTTTAATAAAAAAGAAATGAAGATAAAATATGATTTGTGTATCATCTCACTATGAGGTATGTGATCATTGAAAATCGTGACCTGATTATATATGATGTGTCGATTTGAACAGGGCTGCAGGTACATATGAATTCTTAATGTTTTATGCCGCTTGCTATGGTAGGGAAAAAAATGCTACCAGTTGAATGATCTTAGAAAGTAACTTCCATTCAGTTCATTTCTTCTACACCGATTTTCCTGAAAGAAGACGTTTAAATTTCATTAATATGTGGCAGTTTACTATAATTTAAAAGAATAATGAAGGTCACTAAAGAGCGAGGAGGATGCTATAAGCCAAAAAGTATTGTGGTTATCTTACTCTATAGTTGCCGGGATTTTGCTACAGCAGTGGTTATTGCAGCATTCATTTACAAATCCAAATAACAGGAAGGTGACCAAACAAAGATGCGAGTGGTATTGAAGCAACTACAATATGTGTAAGCAGCAATATCAAGTAGCGTAAATTACCTGTCACAAAAAGTTGGCGAATATATGTACCTCAAATCCAGTTTAAACAGTCTACATCCAAAGATGCTTCTGTAAATTACCTGTCACAAAAAGTTGGCGAATCAAAAAACAAATTATTAAAAACGTCAACAAAATAATATCCATCCAAGATTGATTTATTTTCTTCATATATCAAAAATCAAGGGGAAACCTAACTCGATTTAGCAACAAATCAAAATCAAAAATCATCTTATGATAAAAACATTAGTAATTTGTTATTTAATGAGAATGCCATTGTATCCCTGCTAGCTAGATGAGCTAGTATCGCATAATATAATAAATCAAACAAAGATAAGAGAAGTCACTCTTCTTCTCCAGAATTACAAATTAAAAAAAATTAGAATAAAATTAAAAAAATCTATGTTGCAGAATCATTACAATATTTGTATAAGATTACCTGAACTTGAAGATTCAATCCTCTTCTTGTTTTAGAGATTTATCTTCATGCCAGAGAAACAACAAATCTAATTAGGGTTTTTACATATTCGATCCAAAGGATTAGATTAATAAAATTGGACCAATAATTTGATAAAGTTACACAACAATCATATTATGAATTACTGAGAATCATAGATCGATTATTGTTCTGGTGAAGATTGCGTTTTATTTATTTTGAGGGTTTAACAGATGATTGAATCGTAAAAATCGATTGTGTTTGTGATACCGATTTTTGTTTTTCATTGGAATATATTGTTGTGAATAAGGTTTGTGATTTTGTGCTTTTTTAATTTCGATGGTGGATTTAGGAAGAATATCTTCCTAGGATTTAAGCTTTGTAACAAAATCAGTGACTTGTTTCAACAATCTGCTACTGGATCGATTAGTTTGGGGGTTCACTTTAGGGTTTGGAAAATAATAGAAGACGGGGAAGTGTTTTTGGAAAGACAAATATATATCAGACGGGAGGCCCAGAACGTAAGTCCATAACGTGGCACGTTAAACCTAGAACTTAAGCCCATGTGCTGACTGGGATTAGTATCCTGATTGATGACGTGGCAAATCCCTCCTCTTATATATAATGTAAAGATATATATATATATATATATATATATATATATATATATACATACATATATATATATATATATATATATATATATATATATATATATATATATATATATATATATAGATTTGCGTTCAAGTAAGTACCAACCTTAAAATAAAAACAATGAGAACCAATCATATTTTGCCAAGTGTTTTTTTCATTAAAAGGAAAACTAAAATGAGTGTTAATTTGTTTGAGGGTATTCTAGTAACTTATAGAGCATTTAAATGATCTAAAAATCCTTATTCTTATTCATCTTCTCACAAACATAAAGGAAAATTGCCGTTACTTTTTGTATCATTTATTTCATATCAATACCATGTTAAAAGGAAGACATCTATCTTCTTCTATTTTGATGTTTTGTGTATTTTCATGTGTTTATTTTTTTTGCCGTCAAATGTATCTCCCACATGTCTAGATTTTATATTGAGTTTCGTGATATTTACCAATTAGTTTTTGTTGTCTGTCGTTAAACATTTTGTCGTATTAACGTATCATGATTCCAATGTGCCACTCGGTGAGGCATCAAGTGATTTATGACTCGATAGTTTATTACCATATATTTTTATTTTCTATATTAAAGATAGATTTGTTATATTATTCCATAGTCCAAGTTTTAAGCGTTTGTTTCAAAATGGTTGATGTATTTGTAATGTGCATCGCTAATTATGTCTAGAAACTTATATTGTGACTAATAATGTGTCACAAAATATGTGTGTCACTTTAAACAAGTGTCGTAAAGTACGTGTCATTAAAAATATATAAAAATAGTAGTGTGTCACAACAAAATAGATGTGTCACACAAAAAATCGACATGTTACTACAAATGTAATAAAAGATTAGATGTGTCACAAAAAATATATCAAAACAGTTAACAAAAATATACTATAGAACTAAGTGTATTAAAAACTTAAATTTGCATTTAATAATGTGTCAAAAAATTTGTGTATCACTATAAGTATGTGTCATAAAAATTGTATGTCACTAAAAACCTAAGAATATCATTAAAACTATCATACATCGAGGAAGACATATAGGATATTATTGGTCAATTAGCATTAGCATAAAAAATATATACGGCATATTAAATTTTTAAAAAAAGCTAGAATTTTGTTCAAATTCTGAAACACCATGCATGTGTAAAACTTGCCATTATGTTTCACCTATTTACTAAATTGCCATTGACAATTTATTGTTAAATTAATATTAAATGTCATTTATAGTGATTGATCTGATGGCTTACAATGGTTCTTATTGTTTTTATCTTAGGAGTGGTCACCACAATAACGCTCCTCTATATATATATATATATATATATATATATATATATATATATATATATATATATATATATATATATATATATATATATATATATATATATATATATATATATATATATATATATATATATATATATATATATATATATATATATATATATATATATATATATATATATATATATATATAATATTTATATATATATATATGGGGCTAAGTTTGACAAGGAAAATGAATAGGTGCCACGTCATATATCTACGTGGCATTTTTTATTGGCTATTAGGTTATATCTAATTTATTTTGGAAAGTAAATATTTAGGAAGGTAAAAATTCGGAATAAAACATATAATTACCAAATAAATACATGCAACTAATATACATCCGTAAATTCTGTTGCACTAAATCTGTAAACCTTAATGATGTACGTTTTTTTTTCTCAAAACCTTAATGATTTTATGTTGGTGTCTCTTTCTCAAAACCCTAATAATTTTGCAGGTTAGATTCTCTTTTTTTAGCAGAAAAGATTATGCAAATAGTGAAGGATCGACGCCTACTGATTAACAAGGTTTGCACATAATTAAAAGGTTTTGTTCAAATCATAGTGAAAAAAGGTACTCCTATTCAGAAAACCTTAACAATTAATTGTGTTATATCCGTTGGATTGTTTATGATTGGGTTTTATGTTTGTTTTGCAGATTACCGACTTGGATAATTATCAATATTTGGTTGAATCTAAGAAACTACTGAGTCAGATTCCTTTAGGATCCGTGCAGGTATCTAAACTTACACCTTACATCACCTTACATCTTGTGAATGTTTATGGTTTTGTCCTTTATCGGATGTTTTTTTGGATGATTATTAATAAGTCGCGGGTTTAAAGTTGGTCATAAAAGATTTTAGTAATGATATGAATTTCAAAAGATGGTTATCGAAAATCACTTATATTCTTTACTTTGTTTGTGTTAACCTTGTGTAAAATACATTACGAATGTTGAATCATGTATTCTTACGTGTTGTTTTTACCTTTTTACCACAAAGCGGCTACATCATAAACTTCAGCAGCCATATTAGGCGTTGGGTAAGTTCCAAACCATATTCTTTTGCTTTTACATGGCTCACGAATCTCTAACACCCTGCATTAGCATAATTTTGTTACAATATTCTTTTGCTTTTACGTGGCACACGAATATCCGACACCCTATATTAGCATAATTTTGATACCATTTATGAGTAACGCTGCAGAACTTTTTGAATTTATTTGTGCTAATAGTTTGTTTGATGTTATGACCCAAAAAGCATCCATGAAACAGATTGATGCACGACTACTCGATATGATTTACCTTTCGATTGTTTCGTCGTGTCAATCTACATGTGAATACACATTTGCTGTACTATTTATGTTTTTATGTCCCATTTTTAGTTCCGATTCTTATTATTGTATCTTTTGTTGCAAGATTTCCACTAATCATGGTACTATAAGAGTTGGTTATTGTGTGAACTTGAAATCCACATAGTAATTAGCATTTTTATATGTTGTCAAGGATGAAATATTCTTATAATTTGTTTCACATAAGTTATTATTGAAGTCTTTTGAAAATATAAAATTGTAGGACTAGAAGTTGGTTCCGGTCTTCCCCTTTCTGATGTTGCTGCAGAAGCAAGGCATGGATACGTAACTGTTGGTACGGTGGGTGTTGCGCTTTCCGTTTGCACACTCTCTGGTCAGCCAAAATCAGACCATTTAGGTCCAGGAAAAATGGAGCTTGGCCTTGGGATTGTAAGTAGATTTTGCTTTTTACATCACCAAAATGTTACAGTACATTTGAGTTTTTGTTTAGTATTGTTATTAAAGCTGATTAACTTGCATTGCTTCAGCATAGATGATCGACAAAGTTATTTTTTATTAAATCCAGATCCCAAAATGATCTTTGTGGGACTGGTGGTTCTACAAAACTCGACTGCCCTTCTGTAAAACCGTTAGGTGGATCTCTCAAGTTGAAATCTCTCAACTTGAAATCTCTCATCATCCTGTTTCAAGAAGTACCCAGACATGATCGATGCAACATATAATTTTCCAAGTTTGATTTTGCTGATTTGATCAATGGATTCCACGGGGGCCCACTAGTCGGTCCCCAAGGACGAGCGCTACGTGGTTTTGTATCCTTTGTAGTGCTTCGGCTAAATGAACCGATTCTAGCTTATGGTTTGGCCAATAATCAACCAGTCCAGTGGGTCATCAGTTGCTGTTACTTTTGGTATCATCGAAATTTCTTTCTCAACGAACTTCTGGCCAATCCAACAATACATTATTTCTTCTAATACCTTCTGCCTATCTTTTTCTTTCACTTCAGCTATTCACCTAAAATAGGATGATTATTGCATATTATATTTTGTGTAAGAATGATTCTGGGGGTACCCCTTCATAATAATGTTTTTTGTGATCCAAAACTTAATCCTGCACCTACACGATCCCTGTAACGCATCCTGACAGATATGCATAAAGCATTGATTTCTGGCGCAATGTCTATAGGATTGATAGTGAGTACCACAATCTCCTATGCACGCCACAAGTCTTGCTAACCTCAAGCATCAGGTGACCAACTATTCGTTAGCTTAACATTAGAATTTTAGGAGAGACTCTTTATTTGGAATAATAGCGCAACGTCCGTAGTTGCATCAGGTAACTAACACTTATAAATGGTATTGAAGTATTAAAAATCTGAGTATATAGCAGACGTCATCATGTTAAGAAACAAGAAGTTACAATTAGTTCAGTTACAAATAGTATCCTAAAACTATATTTGTAAAGCAGTTAAGTCGAGTGTAACGTAATCCACTAAGAGGGTTAGGTACAGTCGAACCATGGGCAAAAAGGGGTGCCATGTCACCGTCTTTTCCTGTAACACCCCTAAATTTATAAAATTCAATACAGCGGAAGACTCGTTGGTGTTACGGGATAGCACATTACTCACATCATAGACAACGCATAAAAATCGCGTCGTTTAATAATAAAGCATTTTCCATTCATAAATATCAAATTTTTACATAGGTCCCAAGTCATTGTATTTCATACAGGTTTTACAAAGCATTTGAATGGAAAATTATTATTTAAGTGCGGGCCATGAATTCTTTTTGTCTTCCCCAGAATTACCTTCAAGTACCTGAGATAAAACATGTTAAAAGAAAAGGTCAGCGATAACGCCGAGTGAATTCATATAGTTTAATGAAATCCATCAATATAACATCGGTATAAAATTATTACCGAAAATCATTTTGTACAAATCATTTTAATAGGCCATAAAATAGCCAAAGTCATTTTATACGAATCCTTATCAAAATCATAATATAGGCTTTCGCCTTCAAAATCATTATACGAACCGTTGTCGTTAAAAACATCATTCAATACGTTTAATAACGTTGTATAGGTTAAATAAAAACCGTTATATGAATATGGTTATATAAAACCAAAACACGAACATAATATCAATGATAAGACCCTGTATTGCTAGTCAGGAAATATATCGTAATTGAATGCTTAAAGCAGTATTTCGTTAATTGGATTATTATAAGCCGCATTACATTGTTACCTTACTATAACCAACAACGGGTAGCTAACCCGATACTCAATTTGACCATCTAAGTTAGCGTGTCGTCACAATAATCACGCTATGTAAATCTTCTCATACATAAATTCGCTTACCAATCAATGTGGCACGACGGGGATCAACCGTCAAGGCGCGAACTGGGGTGATCGTCCCCAAATAGTACTATTATATGCATAAGCGTCTACCAAATCCCGGTAGTTCACAATTCATGCTAATGGGACTTTTAGTGACATAACCTAACTTTAATAATCCATTTCATTTCATCTATCGGGTCATTTAATCATTCATCGGGTCATACAATCATTCGGGTCCAAATCAATAAACAAACAATCGGGACAGATGATGTCCTACTTTATCAAAACTAACATGTTATCTCCCTCGCGGGTTTATAAAACATTTCATAAAAACATTTAAAAGATTCCGAGGCTATGAACTCACGTTGATGTGGGAAAGCGGGTTATCGGCAATTCGGATGTACGGTACGTGCTTCAATCACGGAAACCTAGACAAATAATACTCGTCTTAGACTCTTGTCCAATGACTTTATCAAAATAATAATTATGTATACATATGATGATTTTATATATATGATGATGATCAAGTGGGTTTATACATCTTTACTCATTCATTATAGTGTTTATGTGTTGGTAATTTTCAAGACTAGTTACACTAGTTCAACTTGTTTACATTTTAAAGCCCAATGGGCCTATTACAAGCCCAATACTATTCATTAGCCCAATTATACTTTTATTATTAGTATTATACTTTATATGTTGGGCCCAAATGGGTTAAGCCCAATAAATAATTTTTATAAGTGTTTTACCAAATTAGTCGGGTTTATTGTCCATGAAGGCTACTTTGGCCCGTTAATGTATATATGTTGTAAAGCTCGGGTTTTATCGATTTTTACTTGTTATATATGTTTATATATCAGTATTTGAGTTTATAAAAGTTTACATTGGATGGGTCCAACCGTCTAAGTTTTATTTAACAAAAACGTTAATCTTTCGGTTTTAGCCGAAAAGACGTAAAACTTAGTATATAGTTTTTATAACTTATAAAACTTATCAAACTACCATTTTTATATAATGTCCATTTACTTATCCTTATGCATTTTTATATAAATGAAATATATAAGTTAGTGGGTTTTAATTCACATTTTATACTATATTAGTTTGAGTGCTTATATAATAATATTAAACATTAATTTCACAAAATCAGTCCTAAAAATCTAGTTTACTAAAATGATCATATCTAGGGTTCTACATGGAGATAGAACCCCAAATTTTTATCACAGAAACTACATGATATGTGCTTCATTTTATTCTTTTATAGCTACTGATAAATCAACCTTTAAGTATTTTATAAAATTCGTCCAAAACAGTGTACTCAGATTTGCACTCTAAACTTGTTTTGATCATATCTCACTCATTTTTATGATTCCATTGTATGGACAACTCTCACATGTGTACAAGTCTTAATACTCACTGTATATCAATTCATCTATACCATTTTATCAGTTCATCATATGGTTATTTACCGTTTTTATACAGCCTACTAAATTAAGCAAGATTAACTATTTTTACATATAGTTTTTCATCTTTTTACCCATGTTTATCAACACCAAATCCCTACACAATACTTTTATCATCATATATTCATCATATACATATACAATAGGAAAGAAAATACATGATTACATAATCAAAATAAAAAGAAGGATGGGAAGAATGATCCTTATACCACCATAGTGATGAAAATGTGAGGTTGATGAACAAGGCTTGGATTTTGATGGCAAAACTTGTGATATACCATTATGAACTTCAAGATCACCTATCTTCATGAATCATCTTATGGAAAATCAGCCCTTGACTCCTTTGAAAACTTCTTTCTAGATGTTAAAATCACCACCAATCTACAGAGCTTTAAAAGGGCTTCATCATATGTGTGAATAACACATGATTTTATGGTTAAAATTGATCAAATGAGGGTGTTTATTGATGAATATGGGACGAATTTTGGGGAGGAAAGAGAGAAAGTTGTGGTGGTTTTCATGGATGGAAATGGAGAAATGGTTTAGTGAAGTGGTTTTGTGGTTTGGTGGTATGTGTAGCTTACTTGTTAAGCTTTAGCTAACAAGTGTTAGCTTGTTAGCTACAAGTTTGCCACATCTTATGATGTGGTGTCTTTGTAGCCTTCCCATATAGTGGGGTGGGACAAGTGTATACTTGTCTCATCCCACTAATTTACGGGTATTTATCGATTCTAGTTTCCTCGATTTGCGTGCCCTCGGGTCGTTTTACGAAAAACGTTTTTATAAATTATGAATCAACGACACAAAACAAATCTAATAAAAATTGTCTCATCAAAAACGGAGTTCAAAAACGTAAATACGTAAACCTAGGGTTTCCAGTTTAGTCGTAAAGGACGTTAAATTAAAATCGTAAGTCCTAATCTCTTCTCGTAAATTTGTGAGTTTATGAAGCAACACAACTTTAAAATTCCAAAATAATATTCACGGATAAATTTATTTCCTGAAATGTCGGACTGTCACCAAAACGGTGTATGTAAACGTAAGCACGTAACGTAGAATCCTCCGGTTTAGACGTAGTCGATGCTACTTCAAGACGTAAATCCAAATTTCTTCCCAAAAATAAGTGAGTTCATATTATAACATTAAAATAATGTTTTTAAATAAATATTGAGAATAAAATATCCACCATAAATTGACGGATTGTCACAACATTTACCCCTAAACAGGATCTTTGTCCTCAAAGATCATCTTATCTTACTACTCGCTTCTTATAGAGTTAAAGCCATGTGGGTATTTCCTCCATATTCGGTCTTTTCTCACAAGTGTAATTCATTACAATACGCGAGTTTCATCAAACATAACTACGGGAATAAGATCTGGCTTAATGTTGACTTACTTTCTCTATCCATGATGTTCACGGGTTTTTGATGAATGCAACTTTTCGCCGATCTAAACTTCATTAAGGAATAGTCAGATTTTCACTTGATAGACATTTCACAAAGTTAGATATACGAATCATAATTTACGCAGCCCTTGAAGTCCTAGGGTAGATCCAGCTTATATGTCTTTCAAACCAATCTTTTTACATCTCAATGGTCCCATACTACGGGGACTTTTATCCCATGATCTTTCAGATCATCTATTCATTTTTCCAAGGTGAATATTTTTGGCATAACTTCGCTACCCATCTGGCACTTCAAGATCTACATTTCATATTTACATAACCTCCTGTCCATTACCGGCAGTCAATAATCAGATCCTAATTTCAACAATCATTTCAGGTCTCGCGGGTCGAGTATTTTGTAAGGTTAGGTTCGCCATCATAGGAAACCTTAAACCTAAAAGACAATTCTAACTCACAATGGGTGTATGTCGGGTGTCTTCATCCCAACTCCTACTTATAGATGCTCTAATATATATCCTCACAAGATTCGATCTTGATCCTAATATGATAATTATCAATGATAATCTCTCCAAAGGAAAACGATTTTACAGTTTATTACCAAAGGTCAGTCATTCAAACATAAAACAGCACTTATAGTATTTTATATCGTTACTTTGTCTCGTACCTTCGATTGGGTTGGTACACAGTACTCTCATCAAGATTCTCTCTCAATGACTTCTGAGCAAATCTCTAGAAATTCGATGCGAAGCGAGGATCTTGATAGAGATGATCGATACAGGCACACCATATTTACACAACTCCTTTAAATACAAAAGAGTCAATTTCTTCATCAAGAATCTATCATTAACAGGAATGATATTAGCAGATTTGGTCAGTCTGTCGACGATGACCCAAATCGAATCAAATTCAGATGATGAACTTTGCAATAGCTAGACGTTTACTAATGTATGAGGCAATGTCTGCCTTCATAATTTGCCATTAGTACAACTTCTTCAGATAAAGATACATTAGAACAGGATTGATGTAAATAGAATACTTAAACTTATAAGATTCCAACATAACTAAATATCAAAATCTCTATATTTAGGCAACCACAAGTGGTCTTTAAAAGCATTTAACGCCATAGGCTTCTCAATTCTAATGGTTCACATTAGTCTCGAACCCCTTTTTTTTATCTATATTATCCTTTTTACAAGTATCAACTATATTTTAAATTGCTCGGTAATTTATTTTGCACAGTCTTTATTAAGGAACACATCCTAATTTATTCTTTATCCTTTTTACGTAATGCGTCAGTATCTATATTCACCTTTCCTGGTGAAATAATTATCATAACCAAAATTCACCCAGAATTTCTTTCTTTCTTCATATTTTATAAGTCTTAATTTTGTCTCATCTATCATTTTTATCAGTTTTGCTCAGTCCGGCGTCTAAAGCGTCGATAATTATTACAAGTAATAAAATAATAAATAATTAATTTTATGAAATGTAAGCGTAAAAGTTTTAAATTTTCTCAGTTCGACCAATTTTATAAAAGTGTTCAAAATAAATTTGAATTTAATTAACAAGATTTTTGTTGATTTATCGAAAATAATTAAAATAATTAATAAGATCCGTAAATGTTCGAAAAATCTTTGTTTATACTTTGGTCAAAAATTTTCTTAGTTGAAAAGCAAAAAGTGTCGTTTTAAATTTCAAGTCATGGTTTAAATGGTTTCCTCAATCCCTCTTCGGTTGTCTTGAGGTATACACGAACATTTACCCCTAAACAGGAGTTTAGTTAAATGTTCTGGGTATAAGGGAATAATCCCTCAAAAGTTCTTTTCGATAAAACATTTGTCAAAATATATTTGCACTTTCTTTTTAGTAAAACCCAAAGCCTTAATGGTTCCAATTATTAAAGAGTCAATATATTCCAATTTCTATTAATCACACGGTCAAATAATATAAAGGATTAAGTCTTAAATCTCATGTTAAATATTCAAGGTACATGTTTTCATTGTTCGGCCAATTCAGGACAATCTATAAATAATTATCAACTTCTTCTTATTCTTATAAACAAACAAATGGTCCTTAATGATCACAAGCATGAAGTTATCAAATTACAGCCTACACGCATGATTCACCAAATTTATGGATGCTACATGTGCATTAGTCAATCCAAACAACATAACATGAAACTCATAATGTTCATTACAAGTTCTGGATGTAGTGATTGGAATAGATAATCTTTTTCGCGGATGCGAAGTTGATGATAACCATATCGTGGATCAAATTTTTAAAACATACGCTAGAACCTTGTAAATGATCGAACAAATCTATCATCTTGGGTAGTGGATATAGATTTTTAATCGTCAATTTACCTAATTCATGGTAATTCAACAAATATAAGGAATGATAACACCATAGCTCTTTATGATGACGAGCTTGGTAGAATAAAAGCTTTCTCCGACAACTCTCTCAGTTGTACGGTAATTCTTTTAATTCAGATGGTGTTGACGTACAGTGCACACGCCACGGTTGCAGCACCAGGAATATAATCAATACCATATTCAACTTGCCTCAATGGCGGTAGTCTTAGGTAATTTACCAGCAAATACCTCCTAAAGTTTTAGATAACAGAAACATCTTTTAATACATTCACTTTTAAGTTCTTTCTAGATTATAATATCTATGACTAATTCACAACCATTCATGGTATAAATTTCAAGTCTAAAAGCAGGATATGGTCATCCATCAAGAATTATTTAGGTCACTTTTGATAATCAACATCTTATCTTTTAGGGGAATTCTACTCGATTTCCCATCAATTAAGACAATGTCGTCATGTCATAATCAATCAATTCATTCTACTGGCACTATCAACTTTCTAGTTTCATTACTGTTGATAAGATGTGAACTTCTCAAAAGACTAATAATAACTCATAATCCTTCATAAATTCAAGGATATCAGGAGACATAACTAACCTTAAAAGAGTAAGGTCAACGCATAATCTACGCGATAGAATTTCAAATCAGATAAAACGAAAAAATTTTAACGAATATGAATATATCCCATGTTTTCATAATTTGAGTATGCATTCGAAAGCTCCTCGGATCGTTACCCAGGTCATTCAAATGAAATCTAATCAAAAGAAATGATAGGAACGTCGATACATCCAATCGGGTATCAACACTCGGTAATCAGATACTTTTCCTAAGAATCTCGCCACGGGAGATTTGGACAAGAAGGGAATATCAATTGTCAAATAAGACAAATTCCGCAAATGAGTAAATTCGACTCAAAAGAATAGATGCTACAGGCACATATGTAGGTGTCCCTAACACTATGTCCCTATTTTCACTTCTTACAGATCTCATAAAATTTAATTTTTCACAATCTTCAAAGAAAATGTAGTGTTTATTCATTAATTTTATGGTGACTACTAATCAGCCTTGCATGGTCCATTCCAAATTGTATGTAGGCGCGCAACTATATACAATTTCAAGATTAACGATGCAATACTCAGTTCGTCAAAATTTTATCATCATGTTTATAATAAAAACATTTGTATGCTTAATTCTTAAATAAGAATCAAAAATAAATTTACAAAGATTTTCTTTGTTATGAAAACAAATAAGTTTTCCAAGGTGTTTTATAAACAACTTCATTTCGATAACAATCACTTATAGATCTCACTTCGAATAATCCTTATAGTGATGAAAATTCAATTTTTCTCATGGGATATTGTTTTATCTTATAAAAACAATGAGTGATTTGTAAAAGAGTGATGAAAAGTTGTTCACTAAGAACTAACTGCAATATGCTAGGAAATGAGCTTTAGCCAAATAATCATGAGGTTCATGATCTCAATGGCACTCAAAAAGAATAATCTACAACGTAACTCAAACCGAGATGAGTACTTGTTCAATGGTTGCATCACTAATGCGTGCATTAGGATGAAGCACGAAAAGATAGATATCATCGATACATGTAGAATTTAGCAATCAAAGGTAGTCTTTTCATTAATCACAAACAAGTCAAAATTGTACCGTAACACATTACGTGTCACTATGTCATACAATTCCAAGAACTCATCCTACCAACTGATGTCTCAGTTAAGTTAGGGATTATTTTTAAAAGATACCACAATGAATACTAATCTACAAGAGTCATTAGGTGTCCCACCTCTCCCAGAAGATCCATCGGTCCCAATTCAGAAGAAGATTTCTTCAATTTATTTGTTGGACACTGGGCATCCTCGTCATTGGATAATGGCCTAGGAACAACCCTTAACACGAATCAACAATCAATTAAAACCTTATAATTCAATCACAGAACTCAACAACTTCCTTTTAACAATTTCTTATTCCATACAAGTTAAATTTTACTTTATTCAAGTTTTCAATCAACTTATACTCAATTCGATATCCTACCTCATTCTCCAATACTTTCAACCTTATTCTTAGACCTTCAAAGTGCAATAAAAGCTCGATATGAACAACACTTAATTTCCAATCATATAGCTCTTACAACAATAGTTATCAAACGAGTCACTAGTATGAAATGACTCACACATTTAATTAGACTTCTCAGAAAGGTACTTGCGGCATGAGGCTTTTGGGTAATGGTTCCAATGACAGCCTCAAGTGCAACATTCACCCTTTCGATTTCAATTTAAGAATTGGGTGACAACGAATCAGATGACATCTTTCTAGGTGGTAACGTTTTGTCAAACTCCACTCTATAAGGAAAGATCGTCATGACATCGATATCAGATTTAATCTCGCCAATTCTTCTTTAATATCACAATCAACTAATATCAACATTTCTACGAATATCAACCATTTTGTTGGGATCATAATTATCCACAACTTGGTTTAGATATAGGATAGCTAGAATTCCTACGAGAATAGCCTCGATTAATTTACTAGGGGATTTAGGGTTCCTTGTGACAATCTACGTCGTATAAATACCTCGTATAAATATAGAAATAATCATCAAACAATCATGTAATCAAATTACATCATATATATATATATATATATATATATATATATATATATATATATATATATATATATATATATATATATATATATATATATATATATATATATATATATATATATATATATATATATATATATATATTAAAATAACACTTCTCAGTCTGGCCTTGTCGGTAACTCGGGAATTCTTCGGCACCGTTATAGTCAAAAGATTTTTAGACATTTTTAGAAAAATGTTTATAGTTAAAGGATTTTGAAATGTTTTATTCAAAACCTTAGTTTTAAAAATCTTTCGTTCTCTATAACGAGAGCTCTGGTACCAAACTGTAACACCCCCAAATTTTTAAAATTCAATACAGCGGAAGACTCGTTGGTGTTACGGGATAGCACATTACTCACATCATAGACAACACATAAAAATCGTGTCGTTTAATAATAAAGCATTTTCCATTCATAAATATCAAATTTTTACATAGGTCCCAAGTCATTGTATTTCATACAAGCTTTACAAAGCATTTGAATGGAAAATTATTATTTAAGTGCGGGCCATGAATTCTTTTTGTCTTCCCGAGAATTACCTTCAAGTACCTGAGATAAAACATGTTAAAAGAAAAGGTCAGCGATAACGCCGAGTGAATTCATATAGTTTAATGAAATCCATCAATATAACATCGGTATAAAATTATTACCGAAAATCATTTTGTACAAATCATTTTAATAGGCCATAAAATAGCCAAAGTCATTTTATACAAATCCTTATCAAAATCATAATATAGGCTTTCGCCTTCAAAATCATTATACGAACCGTTGTCGTTAAAAACATCATTCAATACGTTTTATAACGTTGTATAGATTAAATAAAAACCGTTATATGAATATGGTTATATAAAACAAAAACACGAACATAATATCAATGATAAGATCCTGTATTGCTAGTAAGGCAATATATCGTAATTCAATGCTTAAAGCGTATTTCGTTAATTGGATTATTATAAGCCGCATGACATTGTTACCTTACTATAACCAACAACGGGTAGCTAACCCGATACTCAATTTTCCCATCTAAGTTAGCGTGTGGTCACAATAATCACGCTATGTAAATCTTCTCATACATAAATTCGCTTACCAATCAATATGGCACGACAGGGATCAACCGTCAAGGCGCGAACTGGGGTGATCGTCCCCAAATAGTACTATTATATGCATAAGCGTCTACCAAATCCTGGTAGTTCACAATTCATGCTAATGGGACTTTTAGTGACATAACCTAACTTTAATAATCCATTTCATTTCAACTATCGGGTCATTTAATCATTCATCGGGTCATACAATCATTCGGGTCCAAATCAATAAACAAACAATCGGGACAGATGATGTCCTATTTTATCAAAACTAACATGTTATCTCCCTCACGGGTTTATAAACATTTCATAAAAACATTTAAAAGAGTGCGAGGCTATGAACTCACGTTGATGTGGGAAAGCGGGTTATCGGCAATTCGGATGTACGGTACGTGCTTCAATCACGGAAACCTAGACAAATAATACTCGTCTTAGACTCTTATCCAATGACTTTATCAAAATAATAATTATGTATACATATGATGATTTTATATATATGATGATGATCAAGTGGGTTTATACATCTTTACTCATTCATTATAGTGTTTATGTGTTGGTAATTTTCAAGACTAGTTACACTAGTTCAACTTGTTTACATTTTAAAGCCCAATGGGCCTATTACAAGCCCAATAATATTCATTAGCCCAATTATACTTTTATTATCAGTATTATACTTTATATGTTGGGCCCAAATGGGTTAAGCCCAATAAATAAGTTTATAAGTGTTTTACCAAATTAGTCGGGTTTATTGTCCATGAAGGCTACTTTGGCCCGTTAATGTATATATGTTGTAAAGCTCGGGTTTTATCGATTTTTACTTGTTATATATGTTTATATATCAGTATGTGAGTTTATAAAATTTTACATTAGACGGGTCCAACCGTCTAAGTTTTATTTAACAAAAACGTTAATCGTTCGGTTTTAGCCGAAAAGACGTAATACTTAGTATATAGTTTTTATAACTTATAAAACTTACCAAACTACCATTTTTATATAATGTCCATTTATTTATCCTTATGCATTTTTATATAAATGAAATATATAAGTTAGTGGGTTTTAATTCACATTTTATACTATATTAGTTTGAGTGCTTATATAATAATATTAAACATTAATTTCACAAAATCAGTCCTAAAAATCTAGTTTACTAAAATGATCATATCTAGGGTTCTACATGGAGATAGAACCCCAAATTTTTATCACAGAAAGTACATGATATGTGCTTAATTTTATTCCTTTATAGATACTGTTGAATCAACCTTTAAGTATTTTATAAAATTCCTCCAAAACAGTGTACTCAGATTTGCACTCTAAACTTGTTTTGATCATATCTCACTCATTTTTATGATTCCATTGCATGGAAAATTCTCACATGTGTACAAGCCTCAATACTCACTGTATATAAATTCATCTATACCATTTTATCAGTTCATCATATGGTTATTTACTGTTTTTATACAACCTACTAAATTAAGCAAGATTAACCATTTTTACATATAGTTTTTCATCTTTTTACCCATGTTTATCAACACCAAATCCCCACACAATACTTTTATCATCATATATTCATCATATACATATACAATAGGAAAGAAAATACATGATTACATAATCAAAATAAAAAGAAGGATGGGAAGAATGATCCTTATACCACCATAGTGATGAAAATGTGAGGTTGATGAACAAGGCTTGAATTTTGATGGCAAAACTTGTGATATACCATTATCAACTTCAAGATCACCTATCTTCATGAATCATCTTGTGGAAAATCAGCCCTTGATTCCTTTGAAAACTTCTTTCTAGATGTTAAAATCACCACCAATCTATAGAGCTTTAAAAGGGCTTCATCATATGTGTGAATAACACATGATTTTATGGTTAAAATTGATCAAATGAGGGTGTTTATTGATGAATATGGGACGAATTTTGGGGAGGAAAGAGAGAAAGTTGTGGTGGTTTTCATGGATGGAAATAGAGAAATGGTTTAGTGAAGTGGTTTTGTGGTTTGGTGGTATGTGTAGCTTACTTGTTAAGCTTTAGCTAACAAGTGTTAGCTTGTTAGCTACAAGTTTTCCACATCTTATGATGTGGTGTCTTTGTAGCCTTCCCATATAGTGGGGGTGGGACAAGTGTATACTTGTCTCATCCCACTAATTTACGGGTATTTCTCGATTCTAGTTTCCTCGATTTGCGTGCCCTCGGGTCGTTTTACGAAAAACGTTTTTATAAATTATGAATCAACGGCACAAAACGAATCTAATAAAAATTGTCTCATCAAAAACGGAGTTCAAAAACGTAAATACGTAAACCTAGGGTTTCCGGTTTAGTCGTAAAGGACGTTAAATTAAAATCGTAAGTCCTAATCTCTTCTCGTAAATTTGTGAGTTTATGAACCAACACAACTTTAAAATTCCAAAATAATATTCACGGATAAATTTATTTCCTGAAATGTCGGACTGTTGATGAGACTGCTTTTATACATGGTCTCATCGTCCAAAACGGCCTTAAATTGCATAAAATATCATAAAATAGACCAAATATATGCTCGTGTTTGTTACTTGTGTATTTTTAGGTACGGATATTGAGGAATTGGCAAAAGAACACAAGAATCAATCAAAAACGAACACGGGAAATGAAGTCGCACAATGAACCGGGCCCAAGTTTGGATTTTGCAAAAATACCCTTGAAGAATTGAAGATTGGCAAATTTAGTCCCTCATCTTTGAATAACTTGTCACATTTGACCCTCAAAATGTCAATTGTACAAGTATAATCCTTAATGTTTGAAGATTGTTCAAGATCAGTCCCTGGAATTTGAAGATAATACAAAAGAAGCCCTTGGATTAAGTTTTAAAAGTTTATGTGCCATTTTTGACAACTTGTCCAAAGTTGTCAAGTGTACTTTGGGCGCTGATAAACTTTATTTACAAAGTGAAGAAAAGTGGAAAGCTTGGGGACTCAAACTGCCAACTATCCAAACTCCTTCCACCAACCAAACAATGCCACCTCAGCCCTACCCACCCATTTACCCAACACTTACCCAAACCCATGACCCTACCCGTCCACAACCCAAGTTTATTTAATAAACTGGGTCAACACCCCAGTCAAACCCCTTTCTTTTCCCTCCTTAACATTTATTTAAAAATGTTAATCCCCTTTTCAGATTAAAACAACCCTAATTAACCTATAAACCCTAATCCCCACCTAGATAAATTAAACCCTAAATCAAAGGGTTTTTGGCTTAAACACTCCAGATCACTAATTACCTTTGTTGTCACCAAAACCCACCTCCTAAACACACCACCAACACACCCATGTGAGCAGTAGGGACCTCCCCTGCTGCGTCACTTTCACCCAAAACCCCAAACCCGACAATTTCAACGTGGGAGATCCACTCCTTTGTCCCCAAGGTTCATCCAACGTCCAAGATCAACAAAGAAGAGCTGGCATCCAGTACATGATCACATGGGCACGATTTTGACCCATTTTCAGTCAAATCTTCAAGGGCACTTTGGAGATTTCAGTAGCTAGGGTTTCACATTGTTTTGAGATTCTAGAATAGTCTTTCTAGTAGTATTTAAAGGGGGTGAGCCTGTTCATTCCCTTGGTTCCAGAATTTTTAGCTAATCACTTGTAATCCTTTTTTTAAGAAATAAAGTTTGGTATTTGTAAAAGACAAGTGTAATTCCTTTTATGTTTTTGAAAAGTTGTGTGTTGTGTTTATGCTAAATTCTGAGTTCCAATTTAAATTTGTGAAAGACTTGTGTGAGTTTTCAAGTTTTCAAGAGTTTTCAAATTTGATTCAAATCTTATAAACCAAATTTCTTTGAAGTGAAAGTGGAAAAGGATTGTTGGTTTGTGAGTTTGAAGAGTATTTAAAAACGTGTTTGAAGTTTTAAAAAGGTTTGTGTTAAGGTTTTTCAAAAAGGCTTTGAAAAATCAGATTTTATATATACTTTGTTCTTGTTCTGTTTTGATTTTTTTTTCAGGTTTGATTTGTTGTTGATCATTGTTCAGCACCAACCCCAGTTGGTAGGGAGGTGGTATTGCAACCACAAAGGACCTTGGATGTAAGGTTCTTTGGTAAGAAATCACTTTCCCTTTTTACTTTCATTTTGGTTGATTTTGTATGAAGATTGGTTTGATTGCATGCTATTTGTGTTAATATTGCTTGGATTTGAGTTTTTAGGCATTTGTATGCATGCTGGATACTAGTAAGATCAGTTTGATTGTGTTTGAAAAGGTTTTGTTCATTAAAAGTTGGATAACAGATTTTAAAGGGGTGTTTGGATATGCATGTTAGTGAGAATTTTTGAAGGATTGTTGGTTATAAAACGTGTTAGTAGTGTTCAATAGGGTTGAGTTAGGTTGCATGATAGTTTTAGTTTGGATTTGAACAAGTTTTGAAGCAAGTGTGAATTTGAAAAGTGGAAAATATAGCTAAAAATCTGCTTAGGCTTAATTACTGCTTGTTTTTCCTTATTTTGATGCTTGGATCTTCAAATCTGTTAAGAGTTAAGATGTTATAGGTTTGCTGGTTACTTGTGTACCATTTTGTGAAGTTGTGTGCAAAGTCTTGGGCTTTGAAAGTTAGTTTTGTGCAAGTAGGTTGCATAGAAAACTACCAGACCTTAGCAAAGACCTCAGCAACCCCCATTGCTTGATCTGTGCTTGTGTATGCTACTTGGAGTGTTTGATTTGCTTGTTTTTTGGCTCTTATTGACTCCCTACACTCAGAAAGAATGTAGGGGTGCCCTTTTGTTCCAAAAACATCAACAAAGAATCATCACAGCCAAGCCCTCTTGGCTCTAAATTTTACATGTGAATGAATACACTTGTTCATCAGAAGAACAAGCAGACTTGGCTACGTTTTGGTCATTAACCAGCTTAATCTTGATCCATTTTGTATTTTGTTTGTGTTTTAGTTAGTAATTAAGTTACTGAATCTAGTTTAAAAGAAAAAAAAAAGAAAAAAGTTGTAAAAAGGTCACCCGCAACGGACTCGAACACGCGACCCCTCGCTGGGGGACTAAGCGTGCTTACCATTGATCTAGATGCCTTTTTACGGTAAGCTTTCATTTCATTAAATATATAAGCACGTTTTGTTTTGTTCTCATTTTAATAAGCCGTAGCTTATTTGATTGTTTCCAGCTTATTTATTAAGCTTTTTGGGCTTATTTGATTTTTCCTAGGACTTTCATAGGCTTAGGGACTTTTCTGTTTTAAAAAATTATTTTTCCTATTATTTAATTAATTTCTAGGATTATTTTTAGTTTTATTTTTAGAAAGTATTTTAAAAATAGAAACAATAATAAAAAAATACAAAAAAATAGTTCTTAGGTTTTAATTTGTATTTTTGAGGTTTACATATCAAAAAGTTTTCAAAAACTTTTATTTTTAATTTTATTTGATTTTAGGGTTTTTAAGCAACTTTAAAATTCAATATAAAATTATTTAATAGGTTTCAGGAAATTTGGTTTGCATTTTTGTTCTAGTTAGAATATTTAGGATTTTTGAGAATTTTTTAGAATTTATTTGAAAACTTTTTATTTTTTTGAATATTTTAATATTATTTTAATCATAAAAAGTCAAAGTTTTATTTTTATTTCTTTTTCATTTTTCCTAGGTTCTTTATCATTAATTAGGACTTTTCCCATTTGTAGAATAACTTTTAAGCTTTTCAATTAATTTTTAGAATTAATTTAAGATTTAATAGATTTTAATAGTTTTTAGGAGTTTAAAAATAGTTTAAATTGGTTTTAAAATTTTTAAAAATAGTTTTTAGCTTAATTAGGTCATTTTTGAAGTTTACAAACTATTAAATCTTGTTTAGGGCTTTTTAATATTTAAAAGTGATTTTTAGGGCTTTAATTAGCATTAAAAAGTCATTATTAAATTAATTAAAAGGTTTTGGCAAGTTTGGATTTTTTGTAAACTCTTAGAATATTATTTTGGATTTTTAGTAATTTCTAGGAATTTTTAGATTAAAATTTTAAATTTTGCTCTTTTTACGTTTCTTCGTCGTAACTTTCTAGTAGTGTTTTCGCCTTATTTTTCTACTTTTTCGTCTTCGTCATTTTCTCTTCTTTTCTTCTCATTAATAACAAAAACAAAATCAATCATTCATTACACAACACACGTGCCTCCTCGAGAGAACGATCCCACTCATTGGGTCATAACTTGTGGTTTTCCTAAACCGCTCGTTAATACTTACCGCTTTTTACGCTCTTTTCCTAAAGGGTAGTAAAAACTACTATATCAAAATGGCGCCGCTGCCGGGGAGGCGTGTTGTGTTTTGATTGAACCATTGTTGTTTTCCTATATTAGCCATAATAGTAATTGTATTAATAGCACTCTATTAATACGTATTATCGTTTTTTCGGTTTTTGTGTGAATATTATTACTATATTGTATACGTAGAACAATAAATACACAAGTACTCCAAATACGTGAGCAATCACAACCTTGATTCGGGATTTCATCACTCGATCATTGTATTCGAATCTCAAACCAAAGAAAAAGGCGAAAATAGATAAATACTTTCGTGAAGCTTAATCTTGATAATACAAACTATAAGGTGGGTATAAGGCGGTTGTATTTCACAACCTAAAGGAAAAAGGCTCTGAAGTGCTTCGCGCCGCCTCGTTCCTCCGCTTGCTTGTGCGTATTTGATTTTGAGAGTGAATCGAGGGTTTTGCCGCCCAAAGTATTATTACATATCATATATATTTTCTTGGTTTTTATTTGATTAAACCCTCTTGAACGATTTGGTGTTCCACCATCGTTCTAAAGTCATCGAAGGCGTTCACTCCACGTGATCGTTTTCATTCCTTGAGGCCTTTTTAATCAAGAGATTTGATTAGTGAGGAGATTTGTGGACTCATTGTCTACTTAATACATTCACCAATTTCCAAAAAAAAGGTTAATACCATCAAAAACCAAAAAATTAAAAAACACAAAATACCAAAAAGAATCTTCTTTGCTCGTCTCCACGTTGTACGTGACG
This sequence comes from Glebionis coronaria, assembly GCA_025667525.1. Taxonomy (NCBI): domain Eukaryota; kingdom Viridiplantae; phylum Streptophyta; class Magnoliopsida; order Asterales; family Asteraceae; genus Glebionis; species Glebionis coronaria. The sequence continues at coordinate 557,616,392 of CM046874.1, forward strand.
ATTATGCTCACTCGTAATCAAGCAAAACGTGCACGTAGACGCAAGACACAAAACTCCTACTAAAACTCATTCTAGTGAGGAGTCTCCAAGTGAGGAACCTATTGTAGAACAAGAAGCTATCATGGCTAATCGTACTATGATGGAGTTGCTTCAAGCACCCACCGAGGGTTTTGGAGAGGCCATTGTGATTCCCGCCATCCTTGCGGAGAACTTTGAGATCAAGACGGGTTTAATGTCTATGCTTCAAGCAAACAAGTTTCGCGGTCACGAAAAAGACAACCCACATTATCACATTAGGCAATTTAATCGTCTCACCGCGACAAGCAAGTTTAAGGATGTACCACACGATGCCATTAAGATGATGTTGTTTCCTTACTCGTTAGATGGACCCGCCAAGATATGGCTTGATAAAGAACCGCCGAATTCGATTTTGACATCGGCCGATCTCGTGTCTAAATTTGTGAATCAATTTTTTCCACCATCTAAGACAACACATTTGAAAAACGAGATTTTCACGTTTTACACAAAGACCAAATGAAAGTTTTTCAATGGCTTGGGAAAGGTTTTAAAGAAATGTTACATGAATGTCCACACCATGATTTTTCCGAAATTGCATCAAATTGACACTTTTTATAATGGGCTTAATGAACATGAACGAGATTATTTAAATGCCGCCGCGGGTGGTAATTTTTTGTGCAAAATGACCAATGAGGCTTTGAAAATCATAGAAAAATAGGTCTAAGGTCTATAGCCCTCGTAACACACCGAGTGTTGCCAATTTGGGCTCGTCATCATCTCGTTCCATTAATGCCTTGCAAGATGAAGCAAATGAGGAGAATCGGTTTTTCGATAGGTTTTCGACTCTTATGTCTCATTGGAAAGCTCAAGAAGCTTCAAACACCGCTTCGGTTAAAGCGGTTGCTAGAGTTGTATTTCGTGTGGTGGAGCTCATGATTTTTCCGAGTGCGATTACCGCGGATGGTAACACTTCGAATGCTTATGTAGCCACGGGAACTTATAACCAAATCGGTCAAGGTTCCCGCCAAAATCAAGCTCCACAAAATCAAAATGCTAATAACTATCGAAACAACAATCAAGGTGGAAATTACCAAGGAAATCAAAGGAATTATAACAAAGGTAATTACCAAAGTGGAAATGGGCAAATTTCAAACCAAAACCAAAACCGTGATTTTCAAACTCCTACTCAAGGTTTTCAAAATGCTCACACTAAAAATTTGCAAGAGAATTTTTAGATTATGCTAAGGCTAATGATGCTAAGTTTGACAACATGCAACGTGAGATGATTAGCCTAAGATCCGAGTTGAAAAACGAGCTTAAAAAACGAACTTGCTAATGAACTTAAAACTCATGCTAATAAAATGGAAGGAAATGTCACACGACTCCAACAAAATCAACAAAAAATGGAGCAAGGACAACATGAGATTAAGCAAGAATTGTTAAAAAGCGGATGCTAGGCAATCTAAGTTTGAAGACCGTATGGCTAAAATGTTTGAAGCTATCATGTGTAAGCCCTCTTCTTCGGGTGGTCTTCCTAGTGACACCATCGTGAACCCGAAAGGAGAATTGAAGGTTATTACTACACGTAGTGGTAAAACTTTCAAAGAACCCATTTCTCGTCCAAGTACTTCTAAGGAGAAGGAAAAAGAGAAAGAACCCGAGGTTGTGGTTGAAAAGGAGCACATATCAAGCCCACGAAGTACCGCTCAAACCACACCTACGGTTGAACCAATACCCATAATGGAACCCGAGATTCCAAGGCCGATGCCTATGCCTAATTTGCCCCAACCCACACCACCTTTACCCTACCCATCAAGACGAGACAAGGAAAAGGCACAAGAACGAAATAATTACCAATTTGAACTTTTTATGAAAATGTTTCGTGACTTGCATTTCAATATAAGTTTTGCCGACGCCTTAGTCATGATGCCTCGATTTGCCGCAACTTCAAAAGTATGTTGAATAACAAAGAGAAATTGCAAAAATCGTCTAGTTGTTCTTCGGTTTTTCTAAGCCGCATACCTCAAAAGTCGGTGATCCTGGAAAGTTTTTAATCCCATGTGCTATCCAAGACATGGAAGAATGCTACGCCTTGGCCGATCTTGGTGCTAGTATTAATTTGATGCCTCTTGAGATTTTTAAATCGCTCAATCTTCCAAATCTCACTCCTTCAAGAATGTCATCGAAATGGCCGATCATTCTATGATTCTAGCTTGTGGAGTTGCCGAGGACGTCTTTGTGAAAGTTGGGAAATTCTATTATCCCGTGGACTTCATTGTTGTTGATATTCCCATCGATCCTAAAGTTCCGTTAATTTTAGGTCGATCTTTTTTGGATACCTCGAGAGCACTTATCGATGTGCATGCAAGAAAATCACTCTTCGTTTCAATGAGGAAGAAACTCGTCATTAATGCAACCAAAACTCCACTCTTTCTCATGTTTATTCCATCACATCTTTGTACAATGTCAATCCATCAAAAACATTTGTCAAAAGATTTCAAAAAGAGTTGTTGAAGTTGTTGATAAAAATGAAGTTCCGTCCCCTCCGCCGATGGAGGTTAAGAGTGTTAAGCCTATGATTCCAATCTCGAGTGATTCTTCGGATGATGAATACGTTGATCCCGATGGGGAGGTTTTCTTTGTTGACAAAAGATTTGAAAACTTGCCACCACCCAAACCAAAACGTTTTCAAAATGTGAGAATTTTTAGTGTGACTAACATTGTTTTAGATACACCAAATATTTTTGACATAATTAAATCGGGTTTTCACAAGGAGAGTGTTAAAGATGAAAAAGGAAAAGATTTTGAATTTAATTTAAAAGATTTTTCTACAACTCTAACTCCGTCATCACCGCGTGTCTTGAGTACTACAAGCTCGTCTTCTCCTTTTGACGATGCTTTGTGTGGATTTAGTGTGGGGGAAGCCCCTTATGTTCCCTCCCCTTTCTCCACCGAGGACGAGATATTTGATCCTGGAATTGCTTATATAGGGAAATCTCGGTCTTCCACCGATGCAATAAATGGAAAATCTTTTCATTTGATTGGTGCGAGTCTACCTCGAGTAGCTCAATGTTATGACTTACCCATTGTCCCACCCTTCTATTTCTTCTCTCCTATTTTCTTCTATCCCATTGGGATTTGTGTTGGAGTTGTGTTGTCTCGTCTTTCATCCGAAAACAAGGACGCTATCTTTGACCCCGGTATACGTTTATCGGATTTTTAAAGTACTTCATGTGCTTTTGGGCCTTGTTTATCATGTAAGCCCCATCAAAAATTGACCATACCATGATTATCCCTAAATGATCACATTTATGGGGATTCGAGTCGAGCTTTTGACTCGGTTATCAAAAACAAGGTGCCTCGTGGGGGAGACCCATGCTTATCCATGTACATATTATTGCTTTCTAATTAGTGTAATATGAGGGGATTTGTGCCCTTCCAACCTTTGTTCCGTGGTTGTTTGTGAATTGTGATTTTTAGATCATCATCTTCACGATTGGAGCCTCTCGTGTTCGTTTTATGGGAGCTCTCGATCGTTTGCTTTGGAGGCCATTCCCAATATCCACATCATGATATCCTTTTATGTTCTAACCTTAGGTTTTTAGCACACTTCATAAACGGCTTTAAACTTATTGGTTACACCCTTTCCATGCTAGATTAGGCATTCGACTACGTCTCTAGTATGGGGGTGTTTGTACCCCTAGACTCGAAACATTGAGGACAATGTTTAACTTTAGTATGGGGGGGGTGAATAGATACTTGCCTTGCCAAACCTTCACGCTTTCCAAAGTTTATCGTTTTGTTTATCGTTTTGTTGCAAAATAAGGCTAAAAATGGCCAAATTTTAAATTTTTCTCATGTTTCATAAGTGTTTGAAGACACGAATGTAGATTTTCCGATGGCGAGAATAAGAGTAATTTTTGACTCGACCGTGCGTGTTGAGCACTTAGCTTTGATTCCTTAACTACACATTAGGCTAAGTCTCTTAAATGAGGACGAGAAATGATAGAGTTAATTATAAGTTACTATGCTAAACGTAGAGTACTCGTATTCTTTCAAAAACTCATGTGTTCTCGTTGTTTGCTTATTCTCCCTTCGCTTGTAAATATTTTTTGCTTAATAAATATTGACTTAGCGGTTTAGTTGGGATTGTTGGGTTTCTAGTCTTTTCTAGTAGCTTCCGTGTAATTAAATTGGGAAGACATTAAGGTATCGCCAGCGTCACGGTTTTGAAGTATTGGCAACCCGAATAATCGAAAGCTTCACCCAATAATAAGATTTCAAGTGCTCACCTAAATCTAGCAAACAATTTGAAGCCCCACAAGGCCTAAAATCTATGCAAAATTGAAAGTGAATCAAGCCTTAATCTTCGAAGCTTTAAAGATCCAAAATTCGCTTTAGCGTGAGGATATACGTCTTTGGCTAATAAAACCACCGATGAGGCGGATAATAAAAGGCAAGGCAAGACCGAAGTCATAATAAAAGCTTCATGGCGAAGTTGAATAAAAGATGGAGGTAAACCAAAGATAATAAGGCCCTTCCGTTAGGGGGCGTATAAAAGTCTTGGTAATAAGTCTCATGTTCAAAACCGTTATAAAACCGTGTTTATCGATCCTTCTTGTCAACTTAATTTTTTAACATCGTTGTCTATTAGGAGGGGCTATTGATTTGATGGTCTTAGTTACACCGTTAGGACTCTATTTTTAGACCTAAATCTCTATTATCGCATAAGTCAATAATGTATCCTCGTGATCATTAAGACATAATAAAATATAAGAGATACAACTTAGGAATAATGGGAGAATAAGTACGTGATTAGGACATATGAGTAGTGTTAGCATTACTAACTTATAATGACAATGATCTCGTTGCACGCTTGGCATGGAATTAAGGTGAAAATCGAGGACGACGAAATTATTTCTAACGAAGCATTCACGTGTTCTTATTCTATGAACCTAAACGTCCCATTTTGTGATGAAAATCATACATTATGTCTAAAACGCAAGTAGTAGCAATAGTGTAGTATAGCTAGTTATCATTTCAATAAAGTGAATAAAATTAAATTTTGGAGATGCTTTGATACTTTATTCTAGCATTGCGTGAGGGCACGGCAATGGTTTAGTATGGGGGAGTGATGAGACTGCTTTTATACATGGTCTCATCGTCCAAAACGGCCTTAAATTGCATAAAATATCATAAAATAGACCAAATATATGCTCGTGTTTGTTACTTGTGTATTTTTAGGTACGGATATTGAGGAATTGGCAAAAGAACACAAGAATCAATCAAAAATGAACACGGGAAATGAAGTCGCACAATGAACCGGGCCCAAGTTTGGATTTTGCAAAAATACCCTTGAAGAATTGAAGATTGGCAAATTTAGTCCCTCATCTTTGAAGAACTTGTCACATTTGACCCTCAAAATGTCAATTGTACAAGTATAATCCTTAATGTTTGAAGATTGTTCAAGATCAGTCCCTGGAATTTGAAGATAATACAAAAGAAGCCCTTGGATTAAGTTTTAAAAGTTTATGTGCCATTTTTGACAACTTGTCCAAAGTTGTCAAGTGTACTTTGGGCGCTGATAAACTTTATTTACAAAGTGAAGAAAAGTGGAAAGCTTGGGGACTCAAACTGCCAACTATCCAAACTCCTTCCACCAACCAAACAATGCCACCTCAGCCCTACCCACCCATTTACCCAACACTTACCCAAACCCATGAACCTACCCGTCCACAACCCAAGTTTATTTAATAAACTGGGTCAACACCCCAGTCAAACCCCTTTCTTTTCCCTCCTTAACATTTATTTAAAAGTGTTAATCCCCTTTTCAGATTAAAACAACCCTAATTAACCTATAAACCCTAATCCCCACCCAGATAAATTAAACCCTAAATCAAAGGGTTTTTGGCTTAAACACTCCAGATCACTAATTACCTTTGTTGTCACCAAAACCCACCTCCTAAACACACCACCAACACACCCATGTGAGCAGTAGGGACCTCCCCTACTGCGTCACTTTCACCCAAAACACCAAACCCGACAATTTCAACGTGGGAGATCCACTCCTTTGTCCCCAAGGTTCATCCAACGTCCAAGATCAACAAAGAAGAGCTGGCATCCAGTACATGATCACATGGGCACGATTTTGACCCATTTTCAGTCAAATCTTCAGGGGCACTTTGGAGATTTCAGTAGCTAGGGTTTCACATTGTTTTGAGATTCTAGAATAGTCTTTCTAGTAGTATTTAAAGCGGGTGAGCCTGTTCATTCCCTTGGTTCCAGAATTTTTAGCTAATCACTTGTAATCCCTTTTTTAAGAAATAAAGTTTGGTATTTGTAAAAGACAAGTGTAATTCCTTTTATGTTTTTGAAAAGTTGTGTGTTGTGTTTATGCTAAATTCTGAGTTCCAATTTAAATTTGTGAAAGACTTGTGTGAGTTTTCAAGTTTTCAAGAGTTTTCAAATTTGATTCAAATCTTATAAACCAAATTTCTTTGAAGTGAAAGTGGAAAAGGATTGTTGGTTTGTGAGTTTGAAGAGTATTTAAAAACGTGTTTGAAGTTTTAAAAAGGTTTGTGTTAAGGTTTTTCAAAAAGGCTTTGAAAAATCAGATTTTATATATACTTTGTTCTTGTTCTGTTTTGATTTTTTTTTCAGGTTTGATTTGTTGTTGATCATTGTTCAGCACCAACCCCAGTTGGTAGGGAGGTGGTATTGCAACCACAAAGGACCTTGGATGTAAGGTTCTTTGGTAAGAAATCACTTTCCCTTTTTACTTTCATTTTGGTTGATTTTGTATGAAGATTGGTTTGATTGCATGCTATTTGTGTTAATATTGCTTGGATTTGAGTTTTTAGGCATTTGTATGCATGCTGGATACTAGTAAGATCAGTTTGATTGTGTTTGAAAAGGTTTTGTTCATTAAAAGTTGGATAACAGATTTTAAAGGGGTGTTTGGATATGCATGTTAGTGAGAATTTTTGAAGGATTGTTGGTTATAAAACGTGTTAGTAGTGTTCAATAGGGTTGAGTTAGGTTGCATGATAGTTTTAGTTTGGATTTGAACAAGTTTTGAAGCAAGTGTGAATTTGAAAAGTGGAAAATATAGCTAAAAATCTGCTTAGGCTTAATTACTGCTTGTTTTTCCTTATTTTGATGCTTGGATCTTCAAATCTGTTAAGAGTTAAGATGTTATAGGTTTGCTGGTTACTTGTGTACCATTTTGTGAAGTTGTGTGCAAAGTCTTGGGCTTTGAAAGTTAGTTTTGTGCAAGTAGGTTGCATAGAAAACTACCAGACCTTAGCAAAGACCTCAGCAACCCCCATTGCTTGATCTGTGCTTGTGTATGCTACTTGGAGTGTTTGATTTGCTTGTTTTTTGGCTCTTATTGACTCCCTACACTCAGAAAGAATGTAGGGGTGCCCTTTTGTTCCAAAAACATCAACAAAGAATCATCACAGCCAAGCCCTCTTGGCTCTAAATTTTACATGTGAATGAATACACTTGTTCATCAGAAGAACAAGCAGACTTGGCCACGTTTTGGTCATTAACCAGCTTAATCTTGATCCATTTTGTATTTTGTTTGTGTTTTAGTTAGTAATTAAGTTACTGAATCAAGTTTAAAAGAAAAAAAAAGAAAAAAGTTGTAAAAAGGTCACCCGCAACGGACTCGAACACGCGACCCCTCGCTGGGGGACTAAGCGTGCTTACCATTGATCTAGATGCCTTTTTACGTTAAGCTTTCATTTCATTAAATATATAAGCACGTTTTGTTTTGTTCTCATTTTAATAAGCCGTAGCTTATTTGATTGTTTCCAGCTTATTTATTAAGCTTTTTGGGCTTATTTGATTTTTCCTAGGACTTTCATAGGCTTAGGGACTTTTCTGTTTTAAAAAATTATTTTTCCTATTATTTAATTAATTTCTAGGATTATTTTTAGTTTTATTTTTAGAAAGTATTTTAAAAATAGTAAACAGTAATAAATAAATACAAAAAAATAGTTCTTAGGTTTTAATTTGTATTTTTGAGGTTTACATATCAAAAAGTTTTCAAAAACTTTAATTTTAATTTTATTTGATTTTAGGGTTTTTAAGCAACTTTAAAATTCAATATAAAATTATTTAATAGGTTTCAGGAAATTTGGTTTGCATTTTTGTTCTAGTTAGAATATTTAGGATTTTTGAGAATTTTTTAAAATTTATTTGAAAACTTTTTATTTTTTTGAATATTTTAATATTATTTTAATCATAAAAAGTCAAAGTTTTATTTTTATTTCTTTTTCATTTTTCCTAGGTTCTTTATCATTAATTAGGACTTTTCCCATTTGTAGAATAACTTTTAAGCTTTTCAATTAATTTTTAGAATTAATTTAAGATTTAATAGATTTTAATAGTTTTTAGGAGTTTAAAAATAGTTTAAATTGGTTTTAAAATTTTTAAAAATAGTTTTTAGCTTAATTAGGTCATTTTTGAAGTTTACAAACTATTAAATCTTGTTTAGGGCTTTTTAATATTTAAAAGTGATTTTTAGGGCTTTAATTAGCATTAAAAAGTCATTATTAAATTAATTAAAAGGTTTTGGCAAGTTTGGATTTTTTGTAAACTCTTAGAATATTATTTTGGATTTTTAGTAATTTTTAGGAATTTTTAGATTAAAATTTTAAATTTTGCTCTTTTTACGTTTCTTCGTCGTAACTTTCTAGTAGTGTTTTCGCCTTATTTTTCTACTTTTTCGTCTTCGTCATTTTCTGTTCTTTTCTTCTCATTAATAATCAAAAACAAAATCAATCATTCATTACACAACACACGTGCCTCCTCGAGAGAACGATCCCACTCATTGGGTCATAACTTGTGGTTTTCCTAAACCGCTCGTTAATACTTACCCTATTTACGTTCTTTTTCCTAAAAGACGTATTTCTACGATTATCAACTGTCACCAAAACGGTGTATGTAAACGTAAGCACGTAACGTAGAATCCTCCGGTTTAGACGTAGTCGATGCTACTTCAAGACGTAAATCCAAATTTCTTCCCAAAAATAAGTGAGTTCATATTATAACATTAAAATAATGTTTTTAAGTAAATATTGAGAATAAAATATCAACCATAAATTGACGGATTGTCACATTTCCCATGACACCAAAACTCCCCATAATTTCATAAACATCCTCCCTGGTTAACACCAACTTTTCTCGTGCTATCGTGACCCCACAATTTTTTTAATTCAACAATTAATTAACAAAAACTTAATTTTTTCATTAATAATAATAAAAATACAATTACTAAAAAGAAAATTACACGAAAAAAACAGGAAATTAAAAAAAACTTTTAAAAAATACTACTTAACAATTAAATATTTTGTGCGCGCCTAGCATTTCAAATTAAAAAAAAAAACTAAAAAAAATGATAACGCAGCCATGGCGCGAGCCGCGGTGTGGTTGGCGGCGCCATGATGGCCAGCTAATCCACGACGCACCGTACCCTGCCCTCTAAATAAATGTTCACCGAGTCACTGCTGAAGGGCTTCAGACGTAGAGTTTAATGCCAAAGTTTATAAAATGCCACAAAAACGTATTCCTTAAAACAGCAAAAACACAAACCAACAACTAATACACAACAAAAAAAAGTGTATAAAAAAAGAAACAAAACAAGTCCGTTGGTGGCCAGAGCATTAAAAAACCGTGAAAAAAATACAACTGCAAATACACAAAACTAACACACAAACGTACGCTTAAAAAAGATTAATGAAAAGAACCCACCCGTTGGGCGGGTTACGCCGCTAGTATATATATATATATATATATATATATATATATATATATATATATATATATATATATATATATATATATATATATATATATATATATATATATATATATATATATATATATATATATATATACATATATATATATATATATATATATATATATATACATATATATATATATATATATATATATATATATATATATATATATATATATATATATATATATATATATATATATATATATATATATATATATATATATATATATATATATATATATATATATATATATATATATATATATATATATATATATATATATATATATATATATATATATAGTAAATTACACCGTTCGTCCTTGTGGTTTACGTTGACCGACAAGGTTCGTCCCTTGACCAAAAAAATGCACCACTCGTCCTTAAGTGAGAAACGTAATGTAGCGTTGGTCCCTCCCATTTTATGACCCCACTAACTCATGTTTTGTTCCTATCCATTAAGGGTATTTTGGTCTTTTCCCAACATCCCATCTTTATAATCTTTGTTCATCAGTCACATCCCCACTGTTCCCACAATCCACCACTCTCCCACCTGCGCCTCCCACCACCAACAAAAATCTTTAATATAAGCTTTACCAAATCGTCATCAAACCCAACACTAGTTCCATGGATCTTATATGCACTGATGAAGCTCCTTAACATAATGGAGCTAGGTTCCATCGACATGTTTTTTATAACACTGTATGCTTCTTCAATCATCACAGCTCATCCAAACATGTCCACCATACATCCATAGTGTTCAATTTTCGGTTTTCTTATTCTCCTAAATATTTCAAACCTTTTGTTATAAACCCTCCATGACTACACGCAGATAAAACACTCAAAAATATCATATCATCCATTTGAATTCCTTCGTTCTCCATTTGATTAAAATAATTTAAAGCTTCATCACCGAAACCATTAATTCAAAGCCCAGATATGAATACATTCCAACTAACAACATTTCCTTCTGACATGCTATTGAACACTGCACGAGCCTCTTCTGTGCTACCACATTTCATGTACATGTCCACAAGGGTTGTGTTTACCACAATATCGACTGTAATTTTCTTCTTTTTGTGGTACATATGAATCCACCTTCCTTGATCAAGTGCCATCATATCTCCGACCTATACATACGAATCTATCTTGGTATTCCACGTAACCATGTCTCGTTTATTCATTCGGTCAAAGAGGCAACAAGCATGCACCAGATCACCTGCTTTCTTGCCATACCCATCGATCATAACAAACCACGAAACGACATCTTTGAAAGGCATTTCGTCAAACATATTACGCGGTTGGACAATATCACGACACTCCACAAAACCAGATAACATCAAATTCCATGAAACCAAATCTTTGCCAGTAAAGTCATCAAACAAAGCCCTT